>KV004652.1:55372-68052 GCA_001598015.1 Dorcoceras hygrometricum
AGCCCTTCTTTTGAAAATTTTTATTTACCCCAATTCGTGATTTCCGTGGGTTCGGGCGTCACAACATGGTATCAGAGCAAAGCAACCCAGCAGGTGCATTTTTTTTGCTAAAACCAGCAGGTGTATTTCTTTGTTAACACCAGCAGGTGCATTCCTATTGAACTAATTCAGCAGCTGCATTCCTTTGTTAGAATTCAGCAGTTGCGTTGTCTCCGTAACATTCCACAGATGCACTGTTCACCAGCAGATGTATTCCATTTTGTTCATTTCAGCTGGTATTAGTCTTGCGACTGGTACTGTTCATTGCAGCTGGTTACTGTTCATTCGTCGTTTTCTTCAACAGATAACGAAATTTCAGAATTTGATTTCTTATTCATTTCCACTTCAATTCAAAAGATTATTCGATTCAATTGAACAAGATTTGAGAGCTTTTATTCAGTTTTCATCTTCGCAAGTTTTACAGAGAAATCCCTTGAAGTTCCAGAACATCATTAGACAAGAGAAAACCAGTAATTCGTACAAGAGAGAAAAAAAACAGATTTTAGAAAGAAAAGAAAGAGCAGAACGATGTTTTAGAAAATATTTTAAGTTATGACAACAAAGAGGGTCCCCAGAAGAAGGGTGAGTGCGCGGCTGACGAACCGTGTGCCCTTTCAACAGAGGAAGGATCAGGTGTATAGGTCGACGGATCTGTATATCCCTTCACCATGAGCCATAGTGCTAGAGACTGATATCAGGAGTTTGATCCAACGAATTGGACCAAAATGTTTAAAGTGTTGTCATAATTTCAGAAGAGCGCAAGTGTGATTTTAATCACGGCTCCAGAGAATGTTTAAAGAAAATGTTTTCAGAATTTGATTATGTTTTATGCTTTCAGTTTCTATCATATTTCTCAGTTATATATTGCGCTTGTTTATTCCAAAGCGTATTCAGAATTCATTTATGTATTCAGCTTTCAGATTCCAGTTACAGTATCAGTTTCTATTGCATGATCTTGCTATTCCAAATTTTACCTGCTGAGCCTTTGGCTCACTAGTTTTCATTGAGTGCAGGTAATGGGCAGTAAGGAGCTGGATGGAGAGTGGCTGGTTGGACAGTGGTGTTTATCGTGGACATCTTTCGTTGTTCCTTTTTGATTTTGATGTACAGAACTTTAGTTATGGTTTTGTATGTTAATAGATTTCTAGTTCCTCATTTTGTAGAAATCTTTATGAACTTTTGGTGTAAAGATATATGCAAGTTCATTCGCATTCCTATCAGCTGTTGTATCAGTTCCGTGTGTGTTTTTATGATCAGCTGAGGATTTAGTTCAGCGTTTTGTATACCCTTGCAGCTGATTTTCTTCATTGGCCATAAAAAGTGTTTATTAGATTTTGATTCTACTTCCGCTTACGTCATCGTTTCCTTTGTTCCGCATTTCAGCAGCAATGAATTGTGTTTATTCGCAATTTAGTCCAGAATTTAGTAACGACTTTTATGTTTGTTAAGATTGAAATTTTTGGGTCTTTCAATTCGAACCCCAAATTTCTAAATTTCTTTTGAGAAAAGTCCGGTCGTTACAATTTATTTTTGTCCACAACATGTTACAGTTAACTTCTTCAAATAAAAACTTCGACAGTTCTCAATAAGTAAAGTCGGAAAAAATATACTATGATGTGTTAGTTAGCACTCTGCTGTGAAAAAAATACACTTTGCTGTGAAAAAATACACTCTGCTGAAAAAATAGACTCTGCTGTGCAAGTAATTAGATATCACTGAAAAATTCAATGCAATTGTATGGAAATATATCACTGAAACATACACTGAAATTGTATGAAAATTTTTCATAGCAAGGACAGTACCTTTGCATGCCCAAGAGCGGGAATAAAGATTTCCAAACTATTCTCCAACAGTTGTCTCCCAGCGTCGTGAAACGCTTTCACTTGTTCTTCTTCCACAAGGCTGATTGGCATTGCATTACCCGTTGTAAACCAATAACTAACAATAAAGTTGTAGAAAGCAACAGGATATATAATACAAGATTCTCAATAAAATTTACAATACATATAACTAAGCTTCAGACCTCAGAAACTGATATAAGATGAACATTAATATCTCGAGTATCCAAAGACAAAAATCAGAAAACTCCCACATTAGTACATGGTGTGGCGCTGGATGAACTACATTAATTAATACATACACATGTTATGGGTTAACACAAGTACATTTGTAACTGACAGTCAGTTACTACATCATTCTACTATTACAAAAAAGACATTGGTTCGTTAATAGATCAATACCACTTTTTCACATAGCAGTACAACACATACTTGTTTCCGCAACCTACTCGTCATCACTAACAGCCATATCCTCAAATATTTGTCCAATCTCCTCTACAACCTTCTCCATTCTGGCAGCATGGTCGTGTATCTCAACTGCTGAATCTCGTAACACCTTTACCAACTTTTTAATGAATTCTTTGCACACTGAGGTCTTGATGTAGAAGGCGTACTTGTTTTCTCACATTCACATTTTTTATGAACGCGTGTGGCATCCATTGCTTCCATGTTGCAACTGAAAGCTTCTTCTGCTTCTTTATTGGTATCATACCCTTTATAGCACACTCCACGGAAATCACATACTTGTTCGGTAGCTTCAGACCATTTGTCGTACACACCGGGTTGTCGTACAATAAAAACTACGTATGATTTCGGCTGAAATGCACCACATTAAGTTACACAAGTTTTTATTATTTACTTCCCTATCATGAAAACATATCACAACAAAGATCTGTAACATTTTTTAATTGCACGAAGGATACCTTTTTCCTTGGGATATTACAGTAACATATTCAAACATTTAACTTGAGGAAAACATATGAGACAGTTACATACACGGGACATGGTAAAAACAGTCGTAGGAATTAAATGATAGATTGGTCACATTTTGCGATAAACTGTAAAAGAGCACATATATCTACTCGCATATCAGCTTTCACAAAAGAAATAGGGCGAGAAAAGGTAATAAATACACCATTCTGCACTTCGAATGATAGATAGTAATACGACGAGTATGGCACGATTGTTGTGTCACGGTTATTCTGCTGACCAAACTTCATATCTGAAAGTATAATGTAAGCTTGTCATAGGAGACTAAACCTCGTTACAGATTGCCACGACATACGAACATTGATGTACAACAAACAGTCATACTATCAACAGTTATATGAGCTTCAGTCTGAAATTTATCCATAATAATGAACGAATTGACCTACTGTCTAATAATTCTTGGATTGGAACAGTCACAATCTGTAGGAAATCCGCTCCCAAACATCTAGGAATATTGATACAGGGGACTAGAACATGTACATGAAGATCCAAAACAGAGAAGTGGAAAAATTAAAACAAACCCAGAAATATCATATCAGGGACAGCAATCTGCAAATTGGACAGCAACAATAAACACATGTATACTAAGCTCGGAATTGGGTTCACAGAAATAAAGACTAAATCGGGTTCCAACCACCAACAAAATCGTAAAAGGGCAGACTTTGGCCCTAAAGGACTTACTTTAAACAAATGATTTGCAGAAAAGTGTAAATGAAATTTAAAGAAGCTAACCTGGTGCTGAGATTTATTTTCTTCCAGGCAGTCAATACTAGTAAGAGCAGAGTAATTGCAAAGAAATTAAAACTGGTGACAACTTGCAACCACTCAGCAGCGACGAAAAATAAATATCAATCTTTCCCAAATTACAAATACAAAGGAAACAAACACAGGCATCCAAAGCATTCTTTCGTTTCGCGCAAAGAAAGCTTCACCAAAAAAAAATTGAAATCCTGAATAAGTATGTAATTAACTATTCAAAGCGAAGCAAAACACAAGAACATACTGATGTATGTTTTCTCAAACGTTCACAAAACCGTGAGACGGGAAAAATTGAAGACGAATCGGTACGAGATAGCATATGCAAAAAATAAACACAACCTACAATGACCCGTAAACGACAGTATCGACGTGAACCAAACAAAAAACAAACCTCAAGAACGTAGAACACCATTTTTCTGGGTACGAGGATTTAACCGTAGATCCGTCGAATAATGCTTGATCTGTTATGTATTCTCTGTAAATAAGAGCTTCGAAAACTCTCCAAAGCCGTGAAGGAACGTAGGAGAGACGGGCGTGATTTTGGAAAGCACAGCTGCAGTCTCGACGAAACCGTGAAATCCTTGCAGTTCATCGGCAATGTAATCTATGATATAAAGGGTATTTTGGTAAAATATTTAGCTGAACCACATTTTAATATATCCCTTTAAAAATGAACCAAACACAACGCTACAAATCTCATATATTAAATATCACACCTATATTTTTAAATTATCATTCAAGTTATCTATCACATCCTATCACATCCTAGCTACCAAGCGCAGCCTTATAGTTTTTGTCATTTATGTTTTTAAATTTAAATGTGATGATATATGAGAGACACTGATCACGTGCGTGGTGTCATCTCAATACCGTTGATGAAAATAGATTGAATTGTCGATCGAAACATTATTAAAACTTTATAATATATATGGACGATCAAAATCATGGAAAAAAATCTACATAGCCAAGATTACATTTCTTGACTATCTATTAAAGTAAACTTGTAGTATTATTTTGTATATATTGTGAATTAAGCAAATTTGGATATCTACATATTAGTCAAATTTGGATGTCTAAATATTAAATTGATTAGACTTTTTTATTATTTTAACCATTTCATTTGCGTATAAATAGCCTTGTAATCTTCATTGTAAATACACATAAAAATATATAAGTTCTCTCCCATTTTAATTCTCTCTAAATTCAGTAAATTATAGAGAAATAATAATTTCATATTAACATATAATTAAGAGTTCATTTGGAGCAATTAAGGAGATATTCAAAGTTATTATCAAGGTAATTATTTAATTTAGTTTGTTAATGTTTTTTTAATTTATAACACGTTATCAGCATGATCACTCGATTGTTTTATATATTTCATTGTATAATATCATGTTATTATATAAAAGGAATCACTGACAACTCATTATAATAACGTGATATGATTTACAAATTTCTATCGTTTACTATTATACTTATGTATAATATCATGTTATTATATAAAAGGAGTCACTGACACTTCATTACAATAACGTGATATAAATTACAAAAAAATTATATTGTCATTCTTATATAATTTATGTATAATATCATATTATTATATAAAGGAGGCTATGTCACCTCAAAATAATAATGTTAACTATGATTACGATTATATGCATTAGATTATAACCATAGTGTTAAATAAAATTATTCTATTTTATCTTTCGATAATAAACGATCATAAAACGGATATATATTAATGACTCGTAACGGGTATAAACGACTAGATTTTATTCTATAAATATGATGTTTTCTAAAACATTCATTCATCCCTCTATTGCTATTATCCATCAATTTATCTCTCCAAACTTTATTTTTTCGAATTACAAAAGGCAAGAAGAAGATGATGCTTCATCCAAGGCTATTTATAACTATTTTGATTATTATACTCACTAGCCTTATATTTATCGGAGAATATACGTCTCGCATTTTTTCGTTATTTGAACTGCTTGTATTGCTAGTTTATCCATTATTTTTCATTGTCATACTAATGAATCTTGACTAATAAAATATCTTTTGTTATCAAGCACCACCATGTCGAATTTGGAAAAGCTCGAATTTGTTGCTCTTGATATTACTGGAAAGAATTATATGCCATGGACCCTCGATGTCGTAATGCATCTTGAATCATTGGGTTTAAGTGAAACCATAAAAAATAATGCATCGTCAACACAAGAAAAAGGAAAAAGTTATGATATTCTTACGACGGCATCTTGATGAGGGGTTGAAATGTGAATACCTCACGGAAAAGAATCACATGGTCTTATGACAATGATTAAAGGAACGATTTGAACACATACGGGAAGTTATACCTTCGACTGCCCGTGATGAATGAAATTCATTAAGATTCCAAGACTTTAAGAAAGTCACCGATTATAATTGGCAATGTACCGAATAGTCTCGCAACTGAAATTTTGTGGACATGAAGTCACAGAATCAGAAAATGCTTGAAAAAATATTTTTTACTTTCCACGCATCGAACATAACTCTACAACAACAATATAGAGTGCATGGATTTGCGAGATATTCTGAACTTATCGCATGTCTTCTTGTGGCGGAAAAGAACAACAAGCTATTAACGAGAAATCATCAATCCCGACCTACTGGATCAACGACATTTCCTGAAGTAAATGTCGTAATTCAGAATGAACGAAACCAAAATCAAAGTCGTGGACAAGATTTTGATCGTGGAAGAGGTCGAGATCGGGGTCGGGGACGTGGACGTGGACATAGAAATAACTATAGTCGTGGACGCGACCGTGGATTTGAAAATAATATAGGTAGTTACTTTAATAACCCCTCTAAAAAGAAAGCCACGAACCATCCACAGAAAATGCAGCATGAGAACACGAGTATGAACGAACATCACTCAAAAAGATTTGAAAGTTCTTGTTTTAGATGCGGCACTAAAGGGTATTGGTCTCGTATTTGTCGAGCCCCGGAGCATCTTTGTAAGCTCTATAAAGAATCACTAAAGGGCAAAGAAAAGGAGACCAATTTTACTGAACACAATGACCGAAATGACCATTTGAGTGATTCGACTCATTTTGATGCTGCAGATTTTCTCATTGATTTCTCTGAAAATGATCAGTTCAATGGTGGGATATAAATGTAACAGTTTTCATATATTTTTAATTGTAACAGTTTTCATGATAATATTTATTAAATATTTTATGTTTTTCTAATTGCATATGTTAAATTATGTTTTTGTTTAATCTAAAGGAACAAAGCTATACAAGCAAATAATCCCATGGAAGTTTGCATACCTGATAATGGTACAACACATACTATTCTCCGAGACAAAAGATATTTCTTGGAACTAAAACCAACAAAAACAATGGTAAATACGATATCAGGTCCTGTAGACTTGATTGAAGAATGTGGTAAAACTCAGTTTTTGTTACCTAATAGTACAAAATTTATGATAACTGATGCTTTGTTTTCACCACAATCGAAAAGGAATTTGTTGAGTTTTAATGATACATATTCCCTGGGTATGATACTCAGTCAATGACTGAATTAAAAGAAATATGTGTGTCTTATATAAATCAGGAAAGAAATATGTAGTTGAAAAACTACCAATGCTCCCTACTGGATTGCATTATATGCATATAAGACCAATCAAATCAAATATGATAGTTCAAAATCCGCCAATATTAACTACTTGGCATGATCGATTGGGACATCCTGGTTCAATAATGATGCGATGAATTATAGAAAATACACATGGCCATCCATTGAAAGACCATAAGATCTTTCAAGATAATAAGTTTCAATGTAAAGTATGTTCTCTTGGGAAACTTATTATAAGGTCATCACCAGCCAAGATAAAAACTGAATCACCCATGTTTATTGAACGTATTCAGGATGACATTTGTGGGACAATTCATCCACCATGTGGACCATTTCGATACTTTATGGTATTGATAGATGTCTCCAGCAGATGGTCACATGTTTGTTTATTATCAACTCGGAATATGGCGTTTGCAAGATTACTTGCCCAAATAATAAAATTACGAGCTCAATTTCCTGATTATACAATCAAGAATATTAGACTCGATAATTCTGGTGAATTTACTGTCGGTGGGAATTACTGTTGAGCATCATGTTGCTCGTGTACATACACAAAATGGTTTAGCTGAATCATTAATTAAACGTCTACAAATGATTGCTAGACCAATGATTAAGAAAACAAAACTCCCTATTTATATATGGGGACATGAAATTTTACATGTTGTTGCATTAATTCGCATCAGACTAAGTGCGTATCATAAATACTCACAACTTGCATTTGGTAAAGAACCAGATATTTCTCATCTCAGAATTTTTGGATGCACGATATATGTACCTATTGCACCGTCTCAACGAACAAAAATGGGACCTCAAAGAAAGATGAGAATTTGTGTTGGTTATGATAGTCCATCAATAATTCGATATCTTGAACCTCAGACAGGCGACGTGTTCAATGCACGTTTTGCTGATTGTCACTTTGATGAGAATACCTTCCCAATGTTAGGGGGAGAAAAGAAACATATCGAAAAAGAGATTAAATGGTATGTACAATAATTCGATATCTTGAACCTCAGACAGGCGACGTGTTCAATGCACGTTTTGCTGATTGTCACTTTGATGAGAATACCTTCCCAATGTTAGGGGGAGAAAAGAAACATATCGAAAAAGAGATTAAATGGTATGTACCATCATTATTATATCTGGATCCAAGAAATAAACAATGTGATGAAGAAGTACAACAAATTGTGCATTTGCAACGAATAACAAATCAAATTCCAGATGCATTTGTAGACACGAAAGGAGTAACTAAATCGCATATACATGCTATAAATGCTCCTGCTCGAATTGAAATTCCGAAGAAACAAAATGAGAACAAAGACGTTCATGATGTCATAACACGCCTGAAGCGTGGAAGACCAATCGGTTCAAAGGATAAAAATCATCGAAAAAGAAAATGCATAGAGAAACATGATGATCATAAAATCGTGAATGATGTTCAAACAGAAACACATGATGATGAAAATGTTCTGTTGAAACCACAAAATGATGAGAATCAAGAAATCTCTATCAATTATATTAACCGAAATGATGTGAAAGAAATTGATGATATATTTTCTTACAATGTGGCATTTGACATCATAAACGAGAATGAAGATCACGAACCAAAATCTTTCGGTGAATGTAAAAATCGACAGGACTGGATAAAATGGAAAGACGCCATCCAGGTGGAGTTAGATTCGTCAAATAAACGTAATGTTTTTGGACCTATAGTCCTTACACCCGAAGGTGTAAAACCTGCTGGATAAAAATGAGTTTTCGTTCGAAACGGAATGAGAAAAATGAAATAATGAGATATAAAGCTCTCCTCGTTGCACAAAGTTTTTCTCAAAGGCCTGGAATTGATTACGAAGAAACGTATTCTCCAGTTATGGATGCAATTACGTTTCAATATTTAATTAGTTTGGCGGTATCTGAAAATTTTGAAATGCGTCTTATGGATGTTGTTACGGCTTACTTATATGGATCGATTGATAGTGATATATATATGAAATCCACGAAGGATTTAAGATGCCTGAAGCACAAAGTTTAAAACCCAAAGAATGTTATTCTGTAAAATTACAAAGATCATTATATGGGTTGAAACAATCTGGTCGAATGTGGTATAATCGATTGAGTGAACACTTGATGAAAAAGGGATATGTAAAAAATCCAATACCCTTGTGTTTTCATTAAGAAAACAACATCTGAATGCGTAATTATTGTTGTATATGTTGATGATGTAAACATCATTGGTACGAATAAGGAAATCCAAGATGTTGTGATGTATTTAAAGAAAAAATTTGAAATGAAGGACCTTGGAAAAACCAAGTATTGTCTTGGTTTACAAATTGAGTACAAAAAAGGTGGAATATTTGTTCACCAGTCAAATTATACAGAAAATGTCCTTAAACATTTTAATATGGATAAAAGCAAATCCTTTAAGTACTCCAATGGTTGTTAGATCATTGAACATTGAAAATGATCCATTCCGTCCATGTGAAGAAAATGAAGTTATTCTTGGTCCAGAAGTACCATATCTAAGTGCTATTGGTGCTCTTATGTATCTTGCAGATTGTACTTATAACGCCCGAAAATCCTAATTACGTGAATTAAATGCATGACTAGGAGGAAAAACCTTATGTTAATATGATTTGCATGTCATGTATGTGTTTATATGATGATTTTATGTGTTACGTGTGCATATCGCTTTACGGTACGGTTTGAGACCGGTAAGCGGGGACGAGTCCGGAGACGACCAGATCGAAAATATTTAAATGTTTTAGTCCTTAGACATATTTTAAAGCAAAATATTTTTATTTTATGCACAATTTCCAAAAAAATGAGATTTTATTCACGATTATCGAAGGGGACCCGTTTTTCGCCTATACGGGCCATTTTTATGACTTTTACCACACTTTTAAAATTGAGAGACCTCATGTTACGAAAAGTAAAGGCTTGGAGTCTGAATTTTTAACATTTTTAGGCCTTTTTAATTAAAGGAGGGTTAGTTTTGGGATTAAGCCTTTTAATTTGATTTAAAACAAGGTAGAGGGGTCCTTTTGTACACTCTCATTCACTCATCACCCCTCTAACTCGAAAATTACCCTAATCCCTCCTCCAACCAGCCGACTCCAGCCTCTTTTCTCCCCTTGGTGGCCGAAAATTTGCAAGATTTTCATTGGAACTCTAAGGTGTGATCTCCTCCATTGTCCTCCGCACCGATATCACGTATTTTCGCTTCTCTATCAACCAAGGGATGTTATGTAACGCCCCAAAATCCTTAGGACCATGTTTATGCATTTCATAAATCATATGGGCCATTTTGGCAATTTTAAATAGCATGTATCTGCTGAATTGTTCATTTCAGCAGGAAAGATTTGCGCTGCGGCTGATTCCAGCAGGTAACTCCAAGTAGCGATGCACGAGCTGGTTCTAAATATATTCAAAAATGTTTTAAGGAGGTGAAATGTTTTCTTTAAGAGAAGGTTTGGTGTTTTACAAATTAAAATAATATGAGGGGAATTTTACTAAATTTCGAAGGTGTGTCATGCTTGATTTCTCAAGTAGCTTGCCACTAATCCCTTTCATATAAAAACCTGTTTTCAAAGTAAGACTTTCATCATTTGCAAAGAAAAGTTTTAAAGTGTTCTTCAAAGAAATCTCAGAAAAGTTCGTGTGTTGCTCAAAGGGAGGATTCCTGCAGGAAATTTGCTGTTGTTGCAAAGCTTCAAATAAGGCACGTAAAAGCTGATCTTTGCTACACCATTTGAAGCATATATTGTGTTTTTATGGATCTGCTTGTCTGTATGTTTAAGTAAATAAGGCACGTAAAAGCTGATCTTTGCTACACCATTTGAAGCATATATTGTGTTTTTATGGATCTGCTTGTCTGTATGTTTAAGTTATGTTTAAAGCTCATGTTTGAAATTATTTAGACATGATAAGGAAAGAACAATGGGTTCGAAAATGATGTTTTGATGTTTATAATGCTTCCAGTATGTTTTTCAGAAAGTTTATGAAATTTACATGCACTGAGGATTCGAATTCATTTCCAGAAATGTTAGGAAAGTTCTTCTTGCAGAAGCTGTAATATTAGAATTTGATAACAGTGTAATTGGCAGTTGCTGGTTGAATCATTGGTATGATTTGATAGGCAACAGCTGATGGCATCGTTGTTGTTTTGATATTACAGATGAAGATTTAAGTATTCAGCAGTTGTATCTACTTGTTAAGATTCAGCAGCTGTATGGTTTTAGCATTTATGAATGTTCTTTCTGTAGTTGTAATGTCGAAATTTGATGATTTTGTAATCAGTAGTTGTTAGTTGAATCGGTATAAAGTCTGGTTTAATAAGCGACGCCTGGTAGCGAAACCATTGTTTAGATATTACAAACGTCTTCGTAAATTCCAGCAGATGTACTGTTCATCAGCAGATGCGTCTTTCTTTATTAATATCAGCAGTTGCTTTCCTTTGATTAGGAATCAGCAGCTGCATTGTGATTTTAAATTCAGCAGTTGCTTTATTCATTTTTTTTCAAGTACTGTTCATTCCAGCTGGTACTAGTCTTGCGACTGGTACTATTCATTTATATAATCGTGTTAGCACTTTTCCTTGCGACTCACTAGCTTTTAAAATGGTGCAGGTACGACAGCAGGTGGAGGAACAGCAGGTGGAACTTGAATCAGCAGATGGGTGGCGTTGTGTTTATCCAAGGCCTATGTTTTCCGTGTCTAAGTTGTATTGTTTTGATTAGGTTGTGCTGTATTAAATCAGTAGCAATGGTTGTATATTTACATAGAATACACAGCTGTTGTAAACCGCAATTGCAAGGTTATATGAAATACCCTGTTTTCCGCAAATGTTTTAGCAGTAACGCGCGAAGTTATGTATCTGCTGATCTTCGAATTTGTCTTGTGTCTTGTTTCCTTTGAGTTATAAGAAATGCAGCTTATAACAAATCGTCTTTTAGCCCTTATTTTATTCGAAAAATTTTGTTTACCCCAATTCTCGTGGCCCCGTTGGGTTCGGGTGTCACAACATGGTATCAGAGCAACGTTCCTGAGATAAACACATGCACCATCAGCTGGATCAAAGTTCATCGTCTGTTCTTCTAAGTTGTGAGTTTATTTTCAGAGCATTGTCTTTTATTTTAGCATGTTCTGATTTATGCATATGATGGATTATGGGCTATAGAATATAGAATGTCAGGAAGAGGACGAGGAAGAACTAGAAGCATTATTCCTCTAGAAGAAACAGAGAGTGATAACAATGCTAACATCGCTCAACTATTAAGAATGCTGGTAGAACAAAATAACAGTAGAGGCAATGGCCAATCTTCCAGCAGCAGGGGACCAAGTCACGATGACCCCCAAGAGAAATTTAGGCGCCAGAAGTGTCAGGCCCCGTGCTAATTACTAACAATTAACACATAATAAGCGCATAAACACGGAAGCTAAAAA
>KV004653.1:0-22608 GCA_001598015.1 Dorcoceras hygrometricum
TAATGGTATCAGAGTGAGCCTCTCAAATACTATAGTATAAAATTCCACATCAGAAAATTCTTTCTATATAGTATTAGGGAAGTGATTCTTTTGTATCTGAGCTTTGACTATTAATTCATTTATAGTAGTCACAAAAGATGGAGGTACGTATAAGCAAAATAACTAGCATCAATGGTATTAACTATAAAATTTGGAAGGGCGAGATGAAAGATCTCCTATTGGTCACCAAAATACACTTATCGGTTTTCAGTGGGTCTAAACCAGATGATAAATCAGATGTCGAATGGATCTTTGAGCACAAACAAGTCTGTGAGTACATCTGACAATTTGTGTTGACAATGTGCATAATCACATTTATAACGACACTCATGCTCGTACAATTTGGACGAAAATGGAGACCTTATATGCCTCCAAAAGTGGCAACGACAAGTTATTCTACCTAAGCAAGCTAGTTTGGGTCTGGTACAAAGAAGGAACCTTGGTGGTAGATCATCTGAATGAGATTCAAGGGTTCGTGCAACAATTATCAAATATGGGCATAAATCTAGATGAAGAGGTAATTGTCTTACTTGTACTAGCTTCATTACCCGAGTTTTGGGAGATTCTGAAGGTATCACTCACAAACACGATCCCAGGAAGAGTTGTGACTATGGAGTTCATCAAGAGTGACAACTTGAATGAAGAGATGAGGAGGAGATCCCAGGGTACTTCTACCTCAGATATTTTAGTTGCTGAGTCAAGGGGAAGAAGCAAGATAATGGGAAACCTATATCAAAAGCAACGGATAAGCAAATCCTTTAAGAAGATATACCAATATAAGGTATCATCGGTGTGGAGAAAAATGACATACTGAGAAATATTGTCCACAACCAAAAGATAAAGGCAAACATGAATCTGGTGATGAGCAAACAAATACTATTGATTAACTCAATTTCGTTCATGAGGAAGATCTGGAGTTTTTAAATTTGGAAACCTAGGAAACGAGTAATTGATAGTGTTGCAATGATCCTCCAAAAATAATATTTTATATCCTACACAAGGAACTTTGGTGTGGTCAGCATGGGGAATAACGGCTTATCTACAGTTGTTGGGAAGGAAAATGTGAGTTTGGCTACCGTGGGTGGTTCTACACTTGTTCTAAAAGATGTCAGGCACGTTCCACCTATGTATCTGAGTTTCATATCAGTCTAAAGGCTTGATGAGGAAGGTTTCTACACGATCTTCCGAAATATGATATGTAAGATTTTAAAAGGATCACTTGTGGTGACAAAGATATTCAAGATATCAAAATTGTACATGATACAAAAGAAAAATTCTGAGAGTGTGAATTACACAGCAGAAGAAAACGCAACAGATTTTTATGACACTGATGACTCGGTCACATAAGTGAAAAGAATCTTACACAGATTTATGGAACCGATGACTCGGTCACATAAGTGAAAAGAATCTTACACAGATTTATGGAACCGATGACTCGGTCACATAAGTGAAAAGAATCTTACACAGATTTATGGAACCGATGACTCGGTCACATAAGTGAAAAGAATCTTACACAGATTTATGGAACCGATGACTCGGTCACATAAGTGAAAAGAATCTACACATCTTGTGAACAAGAATGTTCTGTCTGGTATATAGCAAATTCATATGAAAACAATGCACCAACTACTTGACTGGAAACCGGAACTGAATATCTTCAAGAGTTCACCTCCTACCAAAGTTGAGAAAATTCTAGATCTCGTGCACTCAGATCTATGTGGGTCAATGCCAATGTCACTTAGAGGAGAGAGGTATTGAATAACCTTCATCGATGATCATTCCCCGAAATTTTGGGTGTGGACACTCAAAACAAATGATGAAGTTGCAAAAACAATCAATAATTTCCAAACTTTCTGCACGGCAGAATAACATAAAACTTAAATATAATCAAATAGACAATGGAGGAGAATACATTGGATAATTTGACGAGATATGCAAAGGGAATGGAATTAGACATCAATTGACACCACCAGAAACACCACAGCTAAATGGATTAGCTGAAAGAATGAACAGGAGTTTGGCAGAAGAGTCATAAGCATGCTCTCACATGCAAAGTTGATTAAGGAATTTTGGGGAGAGGCCGTGGTAGTAGCCGTATATATTTTGGATCGATCACCATGTGCTACTCTCAATTTTGATGTTTAAAAGAATGTGTGGCAAGATATAAATTTACATGATCATTTATGGGTATTTGGATGTGTTACTTATATTCAGGTTTCAAAAGATGAAAGATATAAGTTGGAGGTTCAAAACAAAGAAATACATGTTTATGGGCTATGGAGAGGATAAAATTGGTTACAATTTTATAATATTGATCTCAAAAAGCCTATAAGAAGTCGGCTGTTGTATTTCAGGAGAATAAGTTTTTAGAAAATACAGGAGATGAGAAGTATAAACCTGAGAAAGATCTTGATTGTGGTTGTCAACCGTAAATTCACAACCATTTGGTGATAATGAAGTGGAGAATGATTAGGAGTAAATTCTACCTAATGTAGCAGAAAGTTCTCATGTAATATTATCACACGTTCTATAAGATCTATGCGACCCTCAACCAGATAATTGAACGAATATACCGATAACTAACGGAGGGTGGGAACTGGAGATCTTCTACGAAGCTTTTACCAGTGAATACATGGATAAATGGATGGAGGCCATGCAAGATGAAATAGAATCCTTATATGATAATAATACATTTGAGCTGCTGAAGTTACGAAAGGTAATAAACCTTTAAAAAATAAGTGGGTGTTCCAGTTGAAGCACAAGAAGCACAATGGTCAACCAAGATTCTGTTGATGCAGCTACGGATCCGGATCCCACTCCCGGGACACAGCGAAAGTTTAAAATTTGAATGCCCGAGAATGGTCAATACACGAAAGAATAACTAAACATTCATAGGATGTTTAGAGAATTTACCTCTGGCGACTAGGCGCCTGGCTCCGACCAGTACACGAGGGAATGACCCTTCAACGGTTGAACGGTTGATGAACGCTCAATTCGGTCCACGACCGGAATCTAAATTCCTTCACTGGTCTGCACTAGAAAATCAATGAAGATTTCACGAACGGAATCCTCACGCCGAGACGGTCGGAAGGAATTCCGACGGCAGTGATGGCGGTGGGCGGCGACGACGCGACGGCTGGAGGAGGAGGGCGAGAAAGAGGGGAGGGGAGCTGTTTGGGAGTTGTCAATACAAATTGGTACGAATAAATGATTCCCCTCAAGCCCCTATTTATAGATATTTTATGGGTTTAAACCAGGTTAATGGGCCCAGGGAACATTGGTTTCAAGTCCATAGTTGTAGCTTCATCATAATCCCGATCGACGATCAGATCAGACCGATCCGCACTGTTTACAAAAACTGAACATTATGATGTGAAAAAAAATTTGGACCACCTAATCCAAAATAGCAGTTAGGCCCTATCAGCTAAAAGGAACGTCATATTTGCCCAACCAATTTTAGGAAGTCACACTTTCATCCTTCCTCCTACTATACTCAACAAATTGAGTACAATTTCCGTACGAGAATTGAAAAACCAGTACTTGTGTGACCCTCAATGGTTCAGGGATACGGCTAGCCATGGGCTCACAACTCCTTGTTACTCCAAAAACACATTTTCGGACTTACCAATCGGATCATGGTAAAGAGTCTAACAACATCGCCCCATGATCCCCTAGGTATCACTAATAGTGCCTGCAAGAACCAGTTGGTCATGATTAGCATACAGTACGGTCCTTTCAGCTCAAATATCCCGACTGAATCAACAACCATTGGTAAATCGAGAGTCGCTAGAGATTCGATAGACATGCATACATCTTGGAGATCAAATAGTGACATCGCATGTGCTACCAGGTAAAACCATTTACCTCAAGCAGATCTAGTACTCTGGTTAGAGATTTTTCACACTATTATCTCATCAGATAGCATAGGATATATATGCACAAGGGCCAGCGGTGAATCCTCGATAATGAAGCATCGACTCCTACATGCACTGAGACCGCACCCATTCCCGCTACCTGATGACCCCAACCGAGTCGGTAAATGTGTCAAAGTGAGGCACCTATCATGCAGAGTCTCAATGACGTTTCGAGTAGTGAAGACTAATCTATACAACCAAGACATCGGACTTAATGCACTCGACAAATGATAACCACTTGGAAAGTCCGAATGACGGTAGTTCGATAGATCACCAGGTCACTATCCATCTGCATGCTCAGAACATCACTTACCAATGAAACGTGGTACTTTGCATCGCAGATTCTAGTCTCAAGATCGGGCGGCCCTTATCCTCTTTTGGACTGCCCAATCAACTAGGAACTAGTTTAGAACACACAGTGACTATTAGATGTGTTTAATGATAGCCATCAAATCCACTATCACATCTAACATACACTATAGTGCATTCAAGTTCTTTATTCAACAATTTTTAATCATAATAATGAAGATAAAGAATGTCGTAAATATGCGAATTTCATAAATAAATATCGTTTTACATAGAGTCAATAAGAACCCACATGATATAAGTTGGCTAGTTGTGCACCTACTCTAACAATATCCCACTTGCCCTAAAGCCAATTACTCATGAGACTTAGTCTCATTGCTTCGTGATAGTTTTCCAACAATGATCCTGGCAAAGGCTTTGTAAGTGGGTCAGCAATGTTGTCTGCAGAGACGACACTCTCGACTTCTATGTCACCTCTAGCCACAATATTCCGGATTATGTGGTATTTACTCATTATGTGTTTGGATTTTTGGTGAGACCTAGGATCCTTTGCTTGCATAATGGCACCCGTGTTGTCATAGTATTCCGGGACTGGAGCCCAACTCTTGGACGAACTTCCTCATCAAAACCGCCTCTTCAGCAGCAGCTGATGTTGTGATGTACTCAGCCTCAGTGGTTGAATCCGCGATGGTGTCTTGCTTAGAACACTTCCAAGAGACAGCACCATCATTGAGCATGAATACAAATCCAGAGGTTGACTTCGAGTCATCCACATTAGCTTCCATCAGTGTAGCCTTCCAATTTCAGTTCACCATCCCCATAGACCATGAACATATTCTTAGTCCTTTGTAAGTACTTAAGAATATCTTTCACAGTTTTCCAATGCATTTGGTAGGGGTTGGGTTGGTAGCGGCTCGTGAAGCTCAGACCATACATAATACTACCTATTACCGAGGCATATGGCACACGTTTCATACTCTCTATCTCCTCATCAGTCTTCAAGCACATAAACTTAGATAGAGTAACCCCATGGAACATAGGTAGGTGCCCTCTCTTGGACTCTTCCATGGAGAACCTCTTAAGTATGGTATCGATTTAGGTTGCTTGGGTGAGTCCGAGCATCCTTTTCGATCTATCTCTATAGATATTTATTCACAGAATATAGGATGCTTCACCCATGTCCTTCATCGAGAATCTACCAGACAACCATACTTTAGTTGACTGCAGCATCCCTACATCATTCCCAATGAGTAGAATGTCATCAACATAAAGTATAAGGAATTTAACGGCATTCTTAACTACCTTCTTATACACACATGGCTCTTCGATATTCTTGATGAAACCAAATTCTTTAATCGTTTCATCGAACATCAGGTTCCAAGTTCTCGATGCTTGCTTGAGATCGTAAATTGATCTCTGAATTTTGCATATTTTACGCTCACTTCCTACGGATGTGAAACCCTAAGTGGAGAAACCAGGAACTGGGTACCAGATCGTAAAAACGCTCTGATACCAATTGTTGAGATTGAAAATACAACAAACAACAGACTGTGGCTTTAAAAAACATTCGGTTTGAAAAACAGCACGTAAAAGACAAGTACCAGCTCCCACCAAGCTGGTACCAGATCGCGCCTAAGCTGGTTGAACTATCTCGGAGAAAAACTGTGTGATCTGATCTGTTAAAACTTGTGTTGCAATAGCTCAGTGTTCTTGAAAGGTTTTGAGCATCGAGACTTAGATTTGGTATGATAGGAAATCATGCGGAAACACTCCAAACTACTCTCTAAAAATAGAAAGCTATATAAACAGGTTTTAAAGATATGTATGCTATGCCATGCAAAAAGCTGTAAATAAATGTATGCTGCAATTTGTTTATGGAAGTTCGGAGCTGAATCTCCTACGTCTCTCCTTCTTCCACACAGGAAGGGTCCACTAGAAAATTTGATTACAACAGCTTCGGCTACAACCCGATCCGACAGCCCTCAAGCTGCAAGAACTCCTAGCCATAAATGCACACCAGCTCGGAGGCTGGGTGTCTAAGTAACCAAAACTTCTTTAATGTCTCAGTGAGAAAGACTACATGGAAAGTGTTTTTGATTCACTCAGCTAAACTATTAAGCTCTCAACTCTCACATGTGAGTGATATGTGCCTGAGAAGTTTACAGTGTAAGCTCACTTGCTCGACTGTTTTCTCATACACTGGAAGTGCTTCTACAAGATGATATCTCGATGTCTTCCCAGGGTTGTGCAGTCGACTTGAATAACTTATAGGATCGAGTGCTTACCGCTTTACCAAAATCTATAGCTGATGGTAACGGTGCAACTCAAATCTTTTAAACCGTATAGCAACACAAGCACCATGGTTCGATCACTCTACCTAGCAGGGGAAATTATTGCACTCCAACAGTCCCCCTCCCAATTATTTCACTCCTTGCAATCCATGGGAATCGAACTCGTGACCTTGGCTCTGATACCAATTGTAGGATCGAGCGCTTGCCACTTTACCAAAAGCTATAGCTGGTGGTAACGGTTACGCATTGTTAAGGACAAACCAGCTAAGTGTTCAGTTACGATGGTCAAAGGACAAACCAGCGAAGGTAATTCAGTAAAGTGATCAGAGATGATAAGCTGAAAAAGGAAAAGCCAGTTCAAGAAACTCAAGCTCGAAAGAGTGAAAACAGAGTGAAACTACATCAGTTCAGAAGAGCAGATAAACAATGGTTTTGGAATAGTTGAGAGAACAGCTCGAAGCGTATAACAGACCAGCTGGAAGACCAGTTGAATAAATCAGCTCGAAGTAAGGCTGTTCTACATATGATCTGGTTACGGTGGAAAGTGTACAAATATTGCTATCTGGATCAGTACAGAACAAAGACAAGAGCAGATCGGTTCAAAGAAGATTGAAAAATTTTGATCAGAATAAAACGAGATCAGAAAAGCAGTTCGACCTACAGCGACCAGATCGAATAACCAGCTAAGTTAAGGACAACTTAGCAAATTGAATTTCAGAATGTATGAGGCTACGTACAATTTGATGTGAGACATTTGACTTCTCTACAATGATTTGTAGTCGTTGGAACTACTTTCAGCTAACTCCTAATTTACAGAGATTTGATTCAAACTGAAGACAGTTCAGAGTTGCTAAAAAGAGAATGCATTTAATGGGGCTGTACGTACATAATACAAGCAATTAAGACGCCACAGATTTTTCATTTGGATACTTTCGACATGTCTACTGGTAACATTTATTACCGTTGTATCCAAATGATATAAATAGAAGAGAAGATCAACAGTCAGAAGGTTACTGAACGAGACAGAATGATTACAATATCAACAAAGTCATGTGCCTACAAGCCTTCACAAGCAAAAGCAGAGTTCATATTCTTGAACGAGCTCACAGCTAGTGACATACATGCACAGATTGTTTCATATCAAATCTTGTGTCACAGAAACATTTGCACACACTCTGTAGTGTCGAGTTTCACTGCAACATCATAGACAGAGAGTGTTGAGTGCTATATTTGCACAACCAGCTCAGTGTTGTGTTCATGGTCTGTGTTCGTGATTGAGTGCTAGGAGTTCTTGCAGCTGCTGACTGTCGGTTCGAGTTTGTACAAATAGTTGTATAAATCAAATCTTTTAGTGGAAATCCTTCTCATTGAGGAAGAAGGGGAGACGTAGGAGAATTAACTCCGAACTTCCAGGAAATCCTTCTCATTGAGGAAGAAGGGGAGACGTAGGAGAATTAACTCCGAACTTCCAGAAACAAATCTCTCGACTCTTTATCTTTTATATTCTCGTATTTGTCTAACTGTTCACTGATTGAATCGTGTTCTTTTCACATAAAATTATTTTATTACACGAGACAACAGCCAATCACTGAGAACCCTCTAAGCTGGTAACTCTGCTTTGAGGTTTGCATCGAGCAGTAGAATCTTTTGAAATCAGTTTTAAGAAAAATTAGCAAAGGAGTTCATTCACCCCCCTCTGAACTCCCGAGCTTGTTTTTTATCCTAACATACCTCATTGATTTCACGGCCTGTGCACCAACTCACACCTGGGCACACGACCAGCTTTCCCACCAGCTGCCACCTGAGTGTGCAAACTTGCGACTAGCACTGCTCTCTGTTTTCTGTTTTGTACCTCTCCACATTTATGTATTATTTTCGCTCAATCTCCTTTTTCTGCTTGTCTCTGCTCTTGATATATAAAGCCTCTTTGTAAATACTATCTGTTGGACACAAGGTTGTAGCCGTTGAAAAGTCTTCTGACAAATTTGTACTTTGTGTCCTTTATCAATTAATGCTTCTGCATGCTTTATGTCGTTTAGCATGTGAGAACTGTACCGAGAAGACAACACAACAAATAGATTTGAACTCTGATAAACAATCTTTTTATAGTCTCTGGTTCAAATTGCTTTGCTTATCATTTAGTCCAATTCTGCTCTTGGTCTCTATACTGGTTTGACCTTAACCAGATTATCCCTGTTCTGGTTTATCCCTGAGCTGCTGTGCACTTATCTGGTTTGTACTTAAACAGCTTGGCTCTATTCTGTTTGCTCTGAGCTGCTCTTCTTTGATTATGTGTACTTACTTATGATCTTGTTCCATTCTGAAAACTCTTCCAAACTGTCAGCAAGTATAGCGCTCTTATTTTGGTTGATCGAGTCAGTTCTTCGGAGGTAATTTAAACTTTATCCTGGTTTTAAGATTTACGAAGAACTACAATCTTGTACCAGTGATTATATTCCTTCTTCTTGGGATCAATGCTAAGCTTCTACAGTATGCTTATCCAGCTCGCATTTTTCCATGCCAGCTTAGTCCTATCGAGACTGATCGAGTACTCCTTGCATTCTTGTATTTCTTTTCCTATAGAAATACAAGCCTTCACTGATATCATCTCTAAATCAGCTTGCATCTAATCTGATATCTAAGCTTATTTCCCAGTTGGTCTCTCACAGCTGGTTTCTTCTTATTGCACTTGTAGTCTGATCTGCACTTGATCACTGCGCTTGTATTCTGTTCTGCACTTTAAAACTGCTCTTGTACTATGTTCTGCAATTGAACACTGCGCTGAGCTGTTATTCTCCTGAGCTCTTATCTGATCTAGCTCGCGACTATGGAGACTGATCGAGTGGGCCCTGCCCTTCATGTCATCATAGGCACCGAAATTGTTCACGATCATAGACTCTTGCTTCCGTATTTCTTCTTCTTCATCTTCATCTTCCACATCATCCACAATAAACCCATCACTCTTATAAGCATCCAACTTTACCAACATCCCTGATCTGGTTTTCTTCAATTTGAGCTGGTTTGTGCTTAACCATCTTGCTTCTACGTTGCTCTGAATATGACGGGTTCCTGCACATCGATCTAAACCGTTAGTAGAATAATAGCAGGTCTTGTGTTAATAAAAATTAAGATTCTGATATGTAAACACAGGTTCAACACTCAGGCTCCATCATATAGATTTATTCCTTAATATTTCCATTAAGGAAGACAGTCTTCACATCCATTTTCCATATCTCATAGTCGTAGCATGTGGCTATGGCTAGCATGATTCCAATCGACTTGAACATTGCAACTAGTAAAAAGATTTCATTATAGTCAACACCTTGCCTTTTGAGTGTAAACTTTTGCGATCAGTCGCGCCTTGTAGGTCAGTACCTTATTATCAGGACCAAGTTTTCTCTTGTATATCCATTTGCATCCAATGGAAACTATTACTTGGAGAGGATCTAAAAGAGTCCAAAATTGGTTCGAATGCATTGAGTCAATATCATATTGCATTGCTTCAAGCCACAAATTAGAATCAGTATCGAAAATCACCTCCTTGAATGTTCTTGGATCACATCCAACATTTTGATCACTTTGATACTCTTCAAGAAGGAAACCATATCTAACAGGAGCTCTAGGAACCCTTTCAGATCTCCTAGGTGTGTCCATATCAAGGATTGGTTCTTGAGGTGTGGGAGATTCACTTGGTACTTCTGTTGGTACTCGAACTTCTTCGAGTTCTACTATCTTGTCTTTTCTATCAAGTAGAAATTCCTTCTCCAAAAAAGGTGGTATTTCTAGAAAACAAACACTTTTGTTTCACTCGAATAGTAGAAGTAGTATCCAATAGAATTCTATGGATAACGTAGCGAGATTTCAGATTCAGATGTCTTCCTTTAATTTTTGTATTACGATTCAGATATGCCTGCATTTATGTGATCTTGTTATCCTCAGTTTTACTTGTTGAGCCCCTAGGCTCACTAGTTTTCCCGATGCAGGTGAGGCAGCTCAGGGGCAGGCGGGTGGCGCAAGTTGAACCGGATCTGGGGGCTGCGTCTGTTTGTCAACGACCGGCGTTCCGTGTAGTCATAGCTGTTGTTGTTTTTGATCTTTTGACAACTGTATTAAGATCCATTACAACAACGGAGAATTCATATAGAGTTCCAGTAGTTGTAATATCGCATTTCGCAATAGTGTATTGAATATGTTTGTCAAATCTGTTTCTACTGTTTACCTTTGGCGCCATCGGCTTCGTTTCAGTTTTGTGTAAGGGAATACACCTTACTTTATTTCGAATTTAGTCCTTCTATTTCTTTCAAATTTTAAATTTACTCCAATTCCGTTGGCTCCCATGGGTTTGGGCGTCACACAACTTGTTCATCCTATTTAAGGAAATATGACCTAGCCTAGCGTGCCAAAGTTGTGCCCGATTTAGACTGTCATTTTTCCTTTTGATTGTTGTTGCATGTGTTTCCATGAGTTGGAACTTCTCTCAATTTTAAGGTGTACATATCGTTTTCGCGTTCCCCAATTATTATTAAACATTCGTTCTTGTAAATATTGCAAATTGAATTAGCAAAATGACAAGAATATCCATCACTATCAAGCATAGAAACAGAAATAATATTTTTTATTAACTCAAGAACAAATAAAACATCTCTCAACAACAACTTAAAATGTGAATTAAGAAATAAATAAACATCTCCAATAGCTTCGGCCGCAACTTTGCTCCGTTGTCAAACCTCAAGTGGGTCTCATCCTCCCTAAGACGCCGACTTCTTGTCATTACCTGCAAGTCATTGCAGATATGAGATCCACATCCGATATCAAGAACCCAAGAAGTCAAGTTAAGAGACATATTTATTTCAATGTAGATTATAACTTTTGCAGTTCGCAACTGCTCGAGGTAATCCCTATAGTTCATCCTCCAATGCCCAGGCTTGACACAGTGGTGGCAGAAGTCTTCAAATTTTTTTGGGTTTGGAGCCCTTGCCTTGGGCTTCTTGGTGGGCTTTTCCTCCTTCGCAGGGGCAGAACGCTTCTTACTCTTGTGTTTGGGCCCCTTCTTTGCAGAGGAAGAAGAGCCCAAAAGGAGGATGTGCTTGTCCTTCTTTATAGTCCCTCAAACACGACAAACATGTTTACCACCTCTTCAAGGGTGGAATCCGGCTTGTTCATGTTGAAGTTGACCACAAATGGGTCAAATACAACAGGGAGTGAGTGGAGAAGCAGATCCACATACAAATCATGTGGAAGCACGATTTTGAGGCCCACTAGTTTCTCAATGAGCCCAATCATAAGGACCCCATGCTCGCGGACCGAAGTCCCTCACGCATGTGGTTCGTCATGAGCTCCTTGACAGTAGTGAACCTCTCCGTCCGAGAGTTCTCCCCATACAGCTACTTGAGATGAAGGTGTATGTCAGCATCATGCTCCGTCTTCTCAAATCGTCGCTGAAATTCGTTGGACATCGATCCCATCATATAGCATCATGCCTTAATCTCGTCATCCCACCAATTTTTCAGCTCTGTAGCTACCTCAGGACTGGCATTGGCAGGGGCCTCCTTCAGAGGGCTCTTCTCTAGCGTGTAGAGAAGCTTCTCCGAAGCCAAGGCAATCTTGAGATTGCGCAACCAATCCTGGTAGTTCGCACCAGTAAAGTTGTTGCTATCCAGTATAGCATCAAGTGGATTTTTAGTCGAAGACATATTTGATAACAGTTTATACTGAAAGAAAAACAGACATGCATTACTGAATATTCATGAAAATACTAAGACATAAAACAAGGTCATTTAGTTTTATCAATTACCCTCCCACTATAATTAACAATTTCACCACCCTCTAATGAAATCGAGAAAACCAGTTTCCTAAGTGGACACACAGAGTTCAATCAAGAAATCATGGTCCCGAATAATATTATCCAACCATTATCCTCAAAAGGTAGAGCCCAAATGCAACAGGTGCAACCTCCATGTATTTACCTCATGTCCAGTAAGGGCCCAATAATATGACGTCGATTACTTTCACGTGTCAAGACGACCCATCAATGTTGAGTTGTAATAGACGGTCGCCATATCGTCCCCAATAATATGATCCAACGGCATGGGAGTTATATCCAACTCACAGCAAGTGTCAATGGCATGCACAACTTTCGGGCACACAGAACCCCCCCAATAATATGAGTCGGGCTATGTATGCGAATAGTATTGACGTACACCCATTGTTGATGGAAGGTAGAAAATTTTAAACAATATTTAAATTACCTTAGCTTCATGATCTTATCGAATAAAATTTTGTTTTATGATCAATTTAGAAGCCATGGACTAACATTCTCTAAGAGTGCTTCCAGGTTATTGGAAGGGCTAAGGTACACTTAAAACCAAACATCCTAAGACAAAGCTACGCCTTCAGTGAGACCAGTCGGTACAAACCATATTTAAGCCGATCTATGAAGGACTCTCTTAGATTACGTTTTGTCACACGACCTCATAATTATCAATAAACTAAGTTCCTTCAATTTATCATGAAACTTTAATCTTGATATAAATTTTAAATCAAATTTAAAATGAGGGGTTTGAATTTTGAAATTTGGTCTCAATAATTTTAAATCAGATTTAAAATTCACGGATTCAACAAATATATATCACATATATAACAGGGATGATCGATAACCGACAGCTATGCGATCTGGGGTTTCCAAGCACAGATCTAGGTCCAATCCTAGGTGATATGCAATATGCAAATGTAATCCTATTGCATAAGCTTCCAGTTTTATATGTCTTCGCTCTTCAATTTCTTTGATCATCATCTCCACCATCTAAACTTATCTCCCACTAAGTCTAATATTTACATTTAAATATCCATGACAAATAGGGACACATTTAAAGGGATGGGAACGGCCCAACCAGGTCCACTTTAAAATGATATCAACAAATATTAGAAAGTAATAGGTGGGTGATGTGAATATTAGAAAGTAATAGGTGGGTGGATTTTACCGTAAACACACCTGTTTTGTGGTCACGATATAGAGCTTCGAGCTTGCAAACTTTAGGGCGTCTGGGACGCCAGGATAAAATCTACAGGTAAGCATACTGATCATTATTCATAAGGCGGCACATTTAGCTAAATATTACGGTCAGTCTCAGTAAAAATACACCAACAAGCAATAAATCATAACTTTTAGAAGTCCAAAAGAATAAAAAAGCCTAATACCTATTCGCTCCTATCCAACCTGTCAAGTCATTGTCAATCCATTCATCCCTAACCTCTCCAAAAAGATCGATTAAGGGGTCCCTTTTCTCATCCCATTCTGCCATAATCACTGGTTTTATTTGGAACCAGTTTTCCAATATTCCCTCAATCGTGAGCCCCTCTGCAACCTTCCAAACAGACCATGAGTAAAGTTGAACATTAGCAAAGAGAGCACACGACCGGTAAGCTCGAGAAATCAAAATGGATTGGCGCTTCAGCCAACTGGAAATAGAAACATTTTGCTGTAGATACCCACCGAGGACTTTCTTACAGAAGGAATTTTCATCTCCACCAACAACCTCACAAGTAATAGATTTTCATATCCTGTTTCTACAACTGGGCGGACCTGAAACCAGCAATGACCTCGTCATCTACATAGCTACATAAAAATGAATACCATCGAACTCAAGATCACTTCAGAGAGTTTTTTAATATCTGTGTAGCAAATCCGTTCATAATTACGGGTGACAGACCTATAACCATTAGGCTAATAATTTTCTTCTACAAAGTTCATAAAATGAAATTTCATTTATCTGGTTGCGAATACGAAATCACTGACGGGTGTGAAACAATTCTGTGATAACAACGGATTCCTCAATCAATTTAGGTTTATTGATTTCTAAAGTAAAAGCGGAACCAATTGTGTGGGGTGCTGCTTATCTGGAGGGGCAGGGGCAATCCCAGCATAGGCAAGAAAGGCTAAAACAGATTATTTGAAATGTAAATGCAAATTTATTTTAAAAAATCCAAGTTTCCTTCCACAAAATATAACGTCCACCGCCTTCCTGTTCATAATTCCTTCCCAGGTTTCCTGCGTTGTGTCGTGGATGAAGACGTAAAATAAATCAATGAAGGAACATTACTATATACATCTGATCAACAATCCAACCCTCCAACGATGAATCCACAGCCTCGAACAAACTTGGCCATCTCACTTTAGCTGCCTGCAATATTGCACGCAAATCGGACAGGAAAAAGTGAGTTGATGATTGAACAGAAGCCAGTGTAAGTCATAACAATCAACGATTCCTGATGAGATTATAAGCAAAACCCAATAACAATTAAACGTGTTAGAAACATAAATCCAAGATTATGATTCATCGTCCAGCGTCAAATTACCTGGGAAAAAGCCACAAAATGTATACAAACCTTGACAGCAGAAAGAGAGCTCTCCCCGCAGCTGTCACAAAGAACCCCATCAAAATCCAAAGCGTAGAGATCCCCCATTTGTTGTTTCGTGCAGAATTCGTCAGTGCTTCTAGTGCAGCCTGATGAAGGAGTCTCGGTTCTGGTCGTGGACCGGATTGGCGATTATCTACCGCAATCTACCGAGAAGAGCCGGGTTCTTGTAATTCCGGTTGGAGCCAGGCACATGTGCCAGCAAGGTATTCGTTTTGAACGCCCTATGTATGATGATTATTTAATTGTTGTTTTTCGTATTGATCGTCTCCCGGCCTCTATTCTTTTGTTCTTCCGCTGCCTCGCCGGGGGGCGGATCCGGATCCCCAACACTAAGACCCACTTAAAACGCAACTTCCTAAGACAAAGCAAGGCCCCTCAGTGAGCCCAGCCGGTACAACCCATTTTTAAGTCGATCTATGAAGGACTATCCTAGATTACATTTTGTCACGCGATCTCATAATTATCAATAAATTAAGTTTCTTCAATTTAATCATGAAACTTTAATCTTGATATAAATTTTAAATCAAATTTAAAATGAGGGATTTAAATTTGAAATTTGGTCTCATTAATTTTAAATCAAATTTAAAATTCACGCATTCAACAGATATATATCACATATATAACAGGGATGATCGATAATCGAGAGTTATGCGATCTCTGGTTGCCAAGCACGGATCTAGGTCCAATCCTAGGTGATATGCAATATGCAAAAGCAATCCTATTACAAAAATCAAATTAATTGACATAAATAAAATAATGAAATAAAATTTGTTTTTATACAAAAAAATCATATTTTGTTATTTTAATTACATCAAACCATTTTTGGGCTTAAAATAATTTTAGGTCAAATACCTCAAAATTTTCAAACAAAAAATTGGGTCCAACCAGAAAAGCCCGATAACAAGTATCGACCCAAAAATCCATCAGGCTGGCCGAGTCAGGCCCGGAAAAACCCTAGGTTGCAAAATCGCCGCTGCATCACCACCTCGTCGCCGCCGCAAGGGCGGAGCTCCGGCCGTCGCATGCGTGCAGCATGCGTGCGGCACACTGTGCACAGCCCTGTGCACCACGTTGCAGGCGGTGTGCGGGACGCTCCCGCAACGTTGGCGTGTACCGTGTGCACGTGACGCTCCCGCAACATCTCCGCGCATCATGCACACGGGACGTGCGGGACACTCCCGCCACGTCTCCGTGTATCGTGCGCGTGGGATGTGTGGGACGCTGCCGCAACGCCTGCGCATACCGTGCGCGCGGGAACGCTCCTGCAGCTCCGGCACATACCGTGCACATGGGACATGCAGGACGCTCCCGCAACGCCTGCACGTACCATGCGCACGGGACGTGCTGGACGCTCCCGCAACGTCGGCACGTAACGTGCGCGCGAGACATGCTGGATGATCCTACAACATCCACCGTGATGTGCGTGCGGGATATGCGGGACGATCCCGCAACATCCGTGCGGCGGGTTGCGGGACAGGAGCGACGTTGGCAGGGCGGAATTTCGCCGGAATTGTTTTTTTTTTTGAAAAATCGAGTTTTGATGCAATTAGGCAGAAATCGTGTATTGACAGATCCGAGCCTAAAGCTCTAATACCACTGTTGACGCAGCGATGGATCCGGATCCTGCTCCTAGGGCGCGGTGGAAGTTTAAAATTTGAGAATGCTCGGGAAAGGTCGATACACAAAAGAATAACTAAGCATTCGTAGGATGTTTAGAGCATTTACCATGGTTGACTAGGCGTCTGGCTCAGATCATGAGAGAAATGTCCCTTCAACGGTTGAACGGTTGATGCACGTCCAATCGGTCCACGACCGAAATCTCAATACCTTCACTGGTCTGCACTAGAAAACCAGTGAAGATTTCACGAACGGAATCCTCACACCGAGACGATTGGAACGAATTCCAATGGCGGCGATGGCGATGGCGATGGCGATGGCGATGGCGGCGACGTCGTCGGCCGGCGGAGACGGCGACGGTGCGGTAGTGGCTCGGAGACGGGAGGAGGAGGGCGAGAGAGAGGAGAGGGGATGTAACGTCCAAAAATCAATAAATCAACAAATAGAAAGCTTAAAGTTTGAGGCATCTATTTATAATTCGTTTAGTAATCACCTTTTGTCCAAGCTGGTTTACCAGATTATAGGCACGATTTTGAGGGCGGTCTGGGCGGTTCACACAAATTGATTCGTTCCATATTTTAAGTAAATGGGTTTGGTTTATATTTTTAATTGTTTTAAATCAGAATGGCACTTTGTAGGAAGCGTGTTTTCATTCATGATTCACATTGAAATCTTGCATATAAATACTTCCAAGTACCTCATGCATTACACAAACATTTCACGAAAAGGAAAACTTTAGAAGCGGTGATCTCTGTAAACCAGAAACCGACCAAAGTTTTAAAAGTTTTCAAAGGAACTGATCGGGCTGTGTGTTGATCAAGCTATATTATCCTTTGTAATCGTTGTCGCAGATTAGGCAAGTAAACTCTGTTTCTTACTGTACTTAAGAAAGCGTATATTTATTCTGTTTTCATGTTTGCATGAGCTTATGGTTTGAAAAACATTTTATTTAAACTTCTTCAAACAAAAGAAGAGTTTAAGATGCTTTTTTTGATGTTTTGATTCAGAAAAGTTGGTTAGAAAATGTTGATGATGTTCAGTTTCTTCTTGAGTTTTTTGGGAGTTTCTTCAAGTAGCTTACGTGATTTTGTGTCAGTAGGTTACAAGTACGTTACCTATTCTTGTTTACTGGTATTTTCCTTAGATATTTTCGATTCTTTTAGACTAAAGAAATCTTCCAAGCTGGTTGTTGTTATTGAACTAAGTTCGCGAGTGCTCATCTTTGTCCGAGCTAGTTTTTAGTCGCGATCTGGTTGCCCAGCTTACTCGCAATCTGATTTCATTTACAGTCCATTTGCGATCTTGTTTCTAGTTTGGCACTTGTAATCTGATTGTCTGAGTTGAGGTGACTTTGATTGACCAACCAACTTAGAGTGTATTCTTTATTCTGAACCAGTACACCTGCGTGCTGGTTATGCTCCGAGCTGATCCAGCCCAGGTCCATCCTGGACTGATGCATAAATTCTAAGTTAAATTCTTCATTTCTTTAGTGTTGATTTGAAGATATAACTTCAATCGATTCTTATTTATATCCAAATGTGAGAATTATTTTACCAGCTCAGTTCGCTGTTACTCATTAGTCATTTCTATAGCCCAATCTGGTTTCAGTGTTCACTTTCAATTGTATTCCAATGAACTTCCAATAGTCTTCGATCATCAACAGTTTTTAAAATAGCAATCTATAGAAGAAAGAAATCTCAAAAAGATCAAGAAAAGCAGATTTTATAGAAAAGTTTAAAGTGATTTATGGCAAAGATAACAGACGGTCACAGGAAGGGTGAACACGCTGGCTGACGAACCAGTGTGCCCCTTCACCACGGAAGGGACCAAGATTATGGTTGAAAGATTATAATCCCTTCACAGAAAAGTTGGGATTTATTTCCCCAATTCCTGATTTTAGATTATAGTTTGATCAAACGAGATGGACCTAAGTAGAGCTTATGCGCCATAATTCAATAGAAAAGGAAAATAAGGGTTGTTTACAACCACAGATTAAAGAAAATTTCTAATTACTTTCTTTTAAGAAAATCAGCAAATGTTTTAAATATGTTTAAATGCAGTTATGATTTCGTAGTATTCAGTACCAGATTACAGTATTCAAATTTTCAGGTTTTGAATTCTCAGATAAAGTTACAGATTGTTATGCTTGTATTGTCTGCCTTAATTATTCCAGACTTTACTTGTTGAGCCCATATGCTCACTAGTTTTCTTAAGTGCAGGTGATGAGTCTTGAGCAGAGTTGGATGGTGCGAGCTGGACCAGATTGGGGGTGTTTATCGCGGACATCAGCTTCGGCACCGTTTTTCAGTTCTCTATGAAATGATCTTTTGTATATTTCAGATTACTTCCTTGTTTATTCAATGTAATCTGAATTATGGATATTTATATGTTCTCTAAATATTGTTTGTTGAATTTCGCTCGGTTATAGGATCAGATTTTTTCCCAGTTCAAAGAATAATATTCCTGTACCTCTGCAATTTAGTCCTGAAGTATTTTGGTCGTTTGTTTTGGACCAAATACAAACTTTCAGTGTCCAGCAATTGAACACCAAACTTATTAAATTGAGTTAGAAAAAGTCCAGTCGCTACACGGGAGCTGTTTGGGAGTTGTCAATACAACTTGATACGAATAAATGACTCCCTCAAGCCCTATTTATAGATATTTCATGGGCTTAAACCAGGTTAATGGGCCCAGGTCAAGCCCAGGCTCAAGGAACATTGGTTTCAAGTCCATAGTTGTGGATTCATTATAATCCCGATCGACGATCAGATCGTACCGATCCGCACAGTTTACAAAAATGAACATTATGATGTGAAAACAATTTTAAGGACCACCTAATCCAAAATAGCAGTTAGACCCCTATCAGCTAAAAAGAAATTCATACTGTAACGAGCAGAAATCTATAAACCACATATAAAAAGTTTAAAGTTTGAGGGATTCTTTTGTAATTATTATATTTATCAGATGTCTTACCAAGCTAGTTTACCAGATTAGAGGCACGATTACGAGAGCTGTTTGGACTGTTCAAGCTAGCTGATCCGTTCCATCTTTTAATTAAATTTGTTCGGTATATATTTTAAATTTTTTTAAAAACATAGTAGCACTTATAGGAAGCGTGTTTTCATTCATGATTTACTCTGAAATCTTGCATATAAATACTTCCAAGCACCTCATGCATCTTCATTCACAAAGACTTTACAAAAGGGAAAAACATTAGGAGTGGTGCTCTCTGTAAACCAGAAACCGACCAGAGTTTTAAAAGCTGTTCAAAGGAACCGATCGTGTTGGGGTACTGATTCTAGCCAGATAATTCTCAAAAACTATTGTCGATTGTTAAGGCAATTAAACTCTCTTTCTTACTGTACTTAAGAAAGCATATATTGTTTCTGTTTGCATGGTTATATGAGCCTATGGTTTGAAAAACGTTTTATTTACAAGTTCTTCAAACAACAGAAGAGCTTAAGATTCTTTCTTTGATGTTTTGATTCAGAAAAGTTTTTTGAAAATGTCGATGATGTTCGTTCAGTTTCTTCGTGAGTTTTCTGGGAGTTTCTTCAAGTAGCTTACAAGTAGCTTACGTGATTTTGTGTCAATAGCTTACAAGTAGGTTACCTATTCTTGTTTACTGGAATTTTCCTTAGATATTTTCGAATGCTTTAGCCTAAGGAAATCTTCTACGCTGGTTATTGTTAGTTAACTAAGTTCGCGATCTACTCATCTTGCCCGAGCTGGTTTTCGAGTCGCGATCTGGTTGTCCAGTTTGCTTGCAATCCGATTTCATTTCCAGTCCATTTGCGATCTGGTTTCTTGTTTAAACACTTGCGATTGTTTGTACGATCCAAAATGACTATGTTTGATTAACCAGCTAAGTTGATTTTATATTCTAAACCAGTACGTTCTCGTGCTGATCATACTCCGAGCTGATCAATCTCAGGTCCATTCTAGATTGATACAGTAACTTCGAGTTCAATTATTCTTTTCTTCAGCTTTGATTTGAAAGTATAACTTCAATCGGTTTGTAGTTATATCCCCATGTGACAGATTATTCACCAGCTCAGAGCTCTATTGCTCTTTATTCGTTCTATAGCCCAAGTTGGTTTCTGTGTTCACTTTCAATTGTATTCCAATGAACTCCCAATAGTCTTCGATCATCATTTGAGCTTTAAAATAACAATCTATAGAAGAAAACGATCTAAAATAGACCAAGAAAAGCATATTTTACAGAGTGATTTATGGCAAAAGATAACAGACGGTCACAGGAAGGGTGAGGACGTTGGCTGACAAACCAATGTTACCCTTTACCATGGAAGGGACCAAGATTATGGTTGAAAGACTATAATCCCTTCACAGAAAAGTTGAGATTTATTCCCCAGTTCCTGATTTCAGATAGTTTGATCAAACAACATGGATCTAAGTAGAGGTTCTGCGCCATAATTCAATAGAAAATGAAAACAGAGCAAAGAGTTGTTTACAACTACATTTTAAAGAAAAGTTTCATTTACTTTCTTTACAAGTATGGGCAAATGTTTTAAGTAAACATGTACAGTTATACTTTCTATTTAGCTTTCAACTGTTGAGTTATAGCTGCTTATGAGCTTTCAGATAAAGTAACAGATATTGTTATTCTTATATCGTCTGCCTTTGTTATTCTAGATTTACTTTTGAGCCTCTAGGCTCACTAGTTTTATTAAATGGAGGTGATGAGATTTAGGCAGAGCTGGATGGTGCGAGCTGGGCCAGATTGGGGGTGTATATCATGAACATTGCTTCCGCCATATTTTCAGTTCTCATCTTTTTGTTGTACAGAAACTATGATACGATCTTTTGTATATTTCAGATTACTTCCTTGTTTAATTGTTTTAATCTGAATGGTTTTATATCCTTGATTAAATCTATGAAGTTCCGCAGCTTAGTTTTACCTGGAGTATATATACAGTTCTTTTCTCATGTCTCGCGATCCGAAATTCATCTAAGGTTGCAATTCCGTCTAGAACAAAGTGTTATCTTTCAATTTGCACCTTCTAGTTTAATTGTTTAAAATTTTTATTTGGGGTTTTACACATACTTACCCAGCCAATTTTAAGAAGTCACACTTCCATCCTTCCTCCTACTATACTTAACAAATTGAGTACAATTTCCGTACGGGGATTGAGAAACCAGTACTTGTGTGACCCTCAATGATTCAGGGATACAGTTAATCGTGGGCTCACAACTCCTTGTTAATCCGAAAACACATTTTTGGACTTACCCATCGGATCATGGTAAAGCGTCTAGCAACATCGCCCCATGATCCCCTAGATATCCCTGATAGTTCCTGCAATAATCATTTGGTCATGGTTAGCATATAGTACTGTCCTTTCAGCTCAAATATCCCAACAGAATCAATGACCATTGGTAAATCGAGAGTCGCTAGAGATTCGATAGCCATGCATACATCTTGGAGATCAAATAGTGACATCGCATGTGCAACTAGGTAAACCCATTTACCTAAAGCACATCTAGTACTCTAGCCAGAGATTTGTCACACTATTATCTCCTCAAATAGTATAGGATATCGATGCACAAGGGTGAGTTGTGAATCCTTGACAACGAAGCATCGACTCCTAGATGCATCGATACCTCACCCAATCCCGCCACCTGATGACCCCAACTGAGTTAGTAAACGGGTCAAAGTGAGGCACTATCATGGAGAGTCTCAATGACGTTTCGAGTAGTGAGGACTAATCTATACAACCAAGACCTCGGACTTAACCCACTTGACAAATGATAACAACTTGGAAAATTCGAACGAGATTAGTTCGATATATGACCAGGTCACTATCCATCTGCATGCTTAGAACATCACTATCTTCCCTACCAATGAAACGTGGTATTTTGCATCGCAGATGCTAGTCTCAAGCTCGGACGACCCTGTTGGGATTGGTCCGGATCCGCACCCCGGCAGGCAGCGGAAGACAAAAATTTGACCGGGATGCTATCAATACGAATAGTCAAAAACAGATCTACGTATCAACATACATAGG
>KV004654.1:21407-31501 GCA_001598015.1 Dorcoceras hygrometricum
ACCGTCATTCACGACTCAACATTGATGGGTCAATCTTGACACGTGATAGTAAACGGCGTCATATTATTGGGCCCTTACTGGACGTGAGGTGAATACATGGAGGTTGCACCGGTTGCAATCGGAAACTACCTTTTGGGGGTCATGGATGGCTAATATTATTCGGGTCTATGATCGCTTGATTGGGCTCCGTGTACCCACTAAAGAAACCTGTTTTCTCGATTTCATTTGAGGGTGGTGAAATCGTTAAAATAGTGGGAGGGTAATTCATAAAACTTAATGACCATGTTTTATGTCTTAGCTTATATCTTATATAGTTAGTAATGAATGTCTGTTTTCTTTTCAGTATAACTGCTATATAAAATGGTTTCGATGAAAAACCTGCTTGCTACTATACTGGATAGCAACAGGTTCACCGGTCTGAACTACCAAGACTGGCTCCGCAACCTTAATCTTGTATTGGCTTCGGAGAAGCTTCTCTATACGATAGAGAAGTCGCCTCCGGAGGAAACCCCTGCCGATATCAGCCCTGAGGAGCTGATCACGCTTAACCAATGGCGGGACGATGAGGTTAAAGATCGATGCTATATGATGGCATCGATGTCCAATGAAATGCAACGGCGCTTTGAGAAGACAAAGTATGCCTCTGTCATACTTTTTCATCTCAAGGAACTGTACGGGGAGAACTCTCGACATGAGAGGTTCACGGCTGTCAAGGAGCTGATGACGAGCCGCATGCGCGATGGGACTTTGGTCCGCGAGCATGGGGTTCGTATGATTGGGCTCGTTGAAAAGCTATCGGGCCTTGATATCGCACTTCCACATGAGTTGTCTGTGGATGTACTTCTCCTCTCGCTACCCGCTGCATTTGACCCCTTTGTGGTCAACTTCAACATGAACAAGCTGGAAGCCACCCTTGAAGAGGTGGTGAACATGCTTGTAGTGTTTGAGGGGACTATAAAGAAGGACAAACCCGTCCTCCTTCTGGGTTCTTCTTCCTCTGTGAAGAAGGGGCCCAGACGCAAGAGCAAGAAGCGTTCTGCTCCTGCGAAGGAGGAAAAGTCTGCCAAGAAGCCAAAGGCAAGGGATTCTAAACCAAACAAGAGCGAGGACGTTTGCCACCACTACCACAAGGCTGGGCATTGGAGGAGGAACTGCAAGGAGTACCTCGAGCAGTTGCGAACTGCAAAAGGTATGTTCTATATTGAAATAAACATGTCTCTAAATTCAACTTCTTGGGTACTTGATACCGGATGTGGATCTCATATCTGCAATGATTTGCAGGTGATGACAAGAAGTCGACGTCTTAGAGAGGGTGAGACCCACTTGAGGCTTGGCAATGGAGCAAGGGTTGCTGCTATAGCTATAGGAGATGTTTATTTATTTCTGTTTTCAAATTTTAAGTTGTTGTTGCTTCAGAGATCGATCTACGGTCTCAAACAAGCATCGCGAAGTTGGAACCTGAGATTCGATGAAACAATTAAGGAATTTGGTTTCATCAAGAATCCCGAGGAGCCATGTGTCTATAAAAAGGTAGTTAAAAGTGCTGTGACGTTCCTAGTACTTTATGTTGATGACATTCTACTCATTGGGAATGATGTAGGAATGTTGCAGTCAACTAAAGTGTGGTTGTCTAGCAGATTTTCGATGAAGGACATCGGTGAAGCATCCTATATTCTTGGAATACAGATCTATCGGGATAGATCTAAACGGATGCTCGGACTCACCCAAGCTACCTACATCGATACCATACTTAAGAGGTTCTCTATGGAAGAGTCCAAGAGAGGACACCTACCTATGTGCCACGGGGTCACTCTATCCAATTCTATGTGTCCAAAGACTGATGAGGAGATAGAGAGTATGGCACGTGTACCATATGCCTCGGCAATAGGTATTATTATGTATGGCATGATCTCAACTAGACCGGATGTCGCATATGCTCTGAGTGTCACGAGCCGCTACCAGGCCAACCCCGGCCAATTGCATTGGAAGGCCGTGAAGGATATTCTTAAGTACTTACGAAGGACTAAGAATGTGTTCATGGTCTATGGGGGTGGTGAACTGAAACTGGAAGGCTAAACTGATTCTAGCTTCCAGTGTGACGTGGATGATTCGAAATCAACCTCTGAATTTGTATTCATGCTCAATGGTGGTGCTGTATCTTGGAAGAGTTCCAAGCAAGACACCATCGCGGATTCAACCACTGAGGCTGAGTACATAGCAGCATCAGCTGCTGCTAAGGAGGCCGTTTGGATAAGGAATTTCGTCCAAGAGTTGGGCGTCATTCCTAATGGAGTTGGTCCAGTCCCGGTGTACTACGACAACACGGGTGCCGTTGCGCAAGCAAAGGAGCCCAGGTCTCACCAAAGATCCAAACACATACCGAGGAAATACCACATAATCCGGGATATCGTGGCTAGAGGTGACATAGCAGTTGAGAGAGTCGCCTCTGCGGACAACATTGCTGATCCACTTACGAAGCCCTTGCCTGGACCATTGTTTGAAAAACATCGCGAAACAATGGGACTGCGTCTGATGAGTAGTTGGCTTTAGGGCAAGTGGGAGATTGTTAGAGTAGATGCCAACTAGCCAAATTGTGGCGTGTGGGTTTTATAGACTCTTGTACAAACAATCTTTATATATGATATTCGCATTTTATTTCAGTTTTGGAAACTGAGTCGATCGGTCCGATCTGATCGGCAATCGGAGTTACGGTGAAGTCTTGGTGATGGAGATGAAACGAATGTTCATCCGTTGGACCAGGGCCCGTTGGGCCGGATCCAAATCCATCTCCAAGTCTACTTAAGGAAGACCTAGACTTAATTAACTCACATCATTAGACAAACCCTAAACCTAGAGCTTAGTGTGCCGCCCCTTCTCTTCTCCAAAAAGCCGCCGCCGCCGCCGCCCACCGTGCGCGGCCGTCGCCGCCGCCCACCGTGCGCGGCCGTCGCCGCCGCCGTCCGTCTTCGCCGGAAAATTTTTTCCGGCCAATTCGACGAGGAGAATCCGTTCGTGCTGATCTCGTCAGTCCTTCTAGTGCAGGCTGACGAAGGAGTCTCGTTTCTGGTCGTGGACCGGATTGGCGATTTCTACCGCAATCTACCGAGAAGAGCCGACGTTATTGTAACTACGGTTGGAGCCAGGCACAAGTGCCAGCAAGGTAGTCACCTAAACATCCTATGAATGTCGTAGTTTGTTATTGAATTTTTCGTATTGATCGTCTCCCGGCATCTGTTTTCTGTTCTTTCGCTTCCTAGCCGGTGGGCGGATCCGGATCCCCAACAAAAGGTTCTGAAACGGCTGTACCTGCATCCTTTGTCAATAAATGCAATTGCAAATACCTGCATCCTTTGTCAATAAATGCAATTGCAAACTTTGTAGACTTTGAGCTCTCTTTATTTGATGCGCTGCAACCTTTGCTTAAATTGAGCTCTGTCTTGATGTAGACATTGCATAAATCAGTTTAAACTTGATTAAATCATTCCTTGTATATGCTTAAGTTCAAACTGCTTTGCTTTTAATGAACTTGTCTCTGAGTTGTTCGCTGTTCTCTGAGCTGGTTGCTGAAATATGAGCTGCTCCTGCTCCAAGCTGGTGATCCATCTTGGATTTCCTCTGCGATCTGGTTATCCTCTGCTAGACCAGCTCGGGCGTCCCCTCACTGTACCAGCTTGGATATCCTCTACTAGACCATCTTGGACGTCCCCTCACTGTTCCAACTTGGACATATTCTCAATATGCTCTTGGTTCGATCCGCTACAGTGCTTTGTTCCAGCTCGCTGCTGGGCTGCTACATTTATCTTAATCCAGCTCGCTTCTATCTCTGTATCATCTCGCTTCCGATCTGGTTCGCTGTGCACTTAGTACAAATCGTTAGTAGAATAACAACAGGCTTTGTGTTAATCAAAATTAAGATTCTGATATATAAACACAGATCCAACAATCTCGGATTTTTTGATTTACACAAAAACTGAATAAACGTAAGCACGAAATAACGATTTCAAAATATTTCTCCCTCTTTTTATGAGAATCAAAAAGGGTTCCGAAAATCTTGTCTCCCCCTAAATATTTTAAAATAAAGCTCCCTCTTACCAGCACATATATTTTAATTTTAGAAAATAAAAGGATTTTAGGGACGACATTTTGCAGAAAAGCATGATATGATATGAATATTAAAAACAGCTTATGCGCTACTGAAAATTGCTCAAATATTCAGATTGGAAGAAACAATGATAATCGAATTCACAGAATCTCTTCCGCTTCTCTCGAATACTGTTATATGCGCTATTATTTCAGCACAAGATCTCACGCAATATATCAGATCAACAGAAGAGATATTGCTGCACCTTTCACTCTTGGTTCAGTGCTATGCTATTCGAAAAACATTACTCCTCTTCTCTTTATAAAATGAGTTTTAAAAATTTTAAAAATGTTCTGTAGCACAAAGGGTTTATCAGAGCTGAAAACAATTTTAAAAACCAAAAAAAAATTTCAATTTTAAAATGCTCTTTCAAGAATAACCTGCTCTGATACCAATTGTTAGGATCGAAAATTGGGGGTGTTCATGAGCTCTCACACATCTTAAACACCAAAACCTTGAGTCGCGTGCATTTTTAAATTTAGAGTTAAAAAACCAGCACGCAACAGGGAACCAGATCGCATCAAATTGGTTTGCCGGTTCCAGTGTAGCGCTAAACCAGCTCGATGAAAATCCATGCGATCTGGTTGCTTTAAATCTTGAGCTGCAATAGGTCAGTGTTCTTAAAAGTTTTGTGTATCGAGATACAGATAGAGTTATGTAATAAAACATGCGGAAACAACTCTAACTGAACTCTGAAAATCGAAAGCCCATTTTAACAGTTTCAAATGCAGTTGTAAAATATGCAATGCATATGCTATGAATGCAGTAAGCTGTAAAGAAATAATACGCTGCTATTTGTTTATGGAATTTCTGAGGTGAATCTCCTACGTCTTCTCTTCTTCCGCAATGGGAAGGATCCACTAGAAGACGTTTATTACAGCGGACCCCACTGCAACCCGATCCTACGACCAGTAGCCGCAAGAACTCCTACCCACCTATGCACATCAGCCCGAAATCTGTGTGTCTAACATCACTTCTTTTACGCCTCAGTGAGAAAGGCTACAATACTCTACTACTCATCGTCTTCTTCATATAAATAGCAATGTGTAGTTTTTTCCCGTTGGAAACATCCTTCCAGCCGTTGAAAAGTCTACTCAAAAGGTTCTGAAACGGCTGTACCTTGTGTCATTTGTCAATAAATGCAATTGCAGGCTTTGTAAATTTTGAGCTCTCTTCATTTAATGCGCTGCAACCTTTGCTTAAATTGAGCTCTGTCTTGATGTAGACATTGTATCAAATCAGTTTGCACTTGATTAAATCATTCCTCGTATATGCTTAAGTTCAAAATTCTTTACGTTTAATGAATTGGTCTCTGAGTTGTTCGCTATTCTCTGTGCTGGTTGCTGAACTCTGAGCTGCTCTTGATCCAAGCTGGTAAACCAGCTTGGATGTCCTCTGCGATCTGGTTATCCTCTGCTTGACCAGCTCAGGCGTCCCCTCACTTTACCAGCTTGGATATCCTCTACTACATCAGCTTGGGCGTCCCCTCACTGTTCTAGCTTGGACATATTCTCAATATGCTCTTGGTTTTCCAGCTCACTGTTGATCTGCTACATTTCTCTTCATCCAGCTCGCTTCTATCTCTGTATCAGCTCGCTTCCGATCTGGTTTGCTGCGCACTTAGTACAAATCGTTAGTAGAATAACATCATGTTTTGTGTTAATCAAAATTAAGATTCTGATTTGTAATCACAGATCCAACATAAGTGCATGAATTATCTGAATTTAAAAGACAATTCCAGTCTGCGTAGGCATGATGTGGTCACTGGTCTACCCAAATTGATTTTCAAAAGAACAAAATTTATTCGTCTATCACCTTGTAAAGCAAGTATGATCAAGTTTTAAAATAAACAATTATTCCTCCCGAAGCCTTGAGCTATTACACATGGAATCGTTCGGTCCTATTACAATGTTGAGTTATAAGGAATGAGATACACTCTTCTGATTGTTGATGATTACTCCAAGTTTGCCTGGGTAATATTTTTAAAATCTAAATTTCAGACTACGGAAAAGCTGGCTTGTGTTTTAAAACGTATTATCCTTAATCGGATTAGGACTGATATTGGAACCGAGATTTTAAATACAAAATCATCCTTCTATCTTGATAATAACCTAATCAGGTATGAGTTGTCTGTAGCCAGATCACCTCAACAGAATGATATTTCTAAGAGAATGAACCAAACTTTAAAAGAGGATGATAGAATTACGCTTATCGATTCCGGGATTTCTCAAAAATTTTGGACTAAAGCAGTAAACACTGCATGATATAACCAAAACAAATCAATGATTATTAAAAATATTCGGAAGACACCGTATGAGTTATGGAATTGCAAAAAAAGCCTGATATTTTATAGTTCAGGTTTTTCGAATGCAAGTTTTCCATTCAAAATAATGGTAAAACGCATTTATCTGCTTTTGATGTCAAAGCTGATATCTGTATTTTCTTGGGCTACTCTATACTTACCATATTTTTAATAACAAAATGTTGACACTTGAAAAATTCTATTCATGATGTCTTCGATCAGTCTAGATTTAGTTCTAATTTTGTTGCAAATATTAAATTTTAGTAATCGAATATAAGCCTCTAACCTCGATGAATCTAGTGATGAGTAAGTTCACGTAAGGAGATTTTCTGATCCTTAAGTAGATCTGGATGCACTAAGCGACTCAGCTGTCAGCCCAGAGGTGGCCAAGCTGTTACCCAACATGCATTGCATAACACGTTGCATATGTCATACGCACTCCGTGATGTTTTACTTTGTTCTCCGTATTGAGGTTTGAGACCATTTTCCTTTGTGACTGTTTTGTTTATGTTGGTTACCATTACAATTTCTCTAGGTGGATCAGCTGTGCTTGGTGGAGCATCAGCTAGTGGAGCCTCTTAGGAGTCAGTCGATTGTTCCAGTTATGTACACATATTTATACTATTGAGTCATTATCAGGGGATACTCTGAGTATTTATTGAGGTTATTTTGACTTGATTTCATTGTTATTGGAATTTTATATACATACTTGTTTCTCTGGGAGACTGGATATTGTTTACTATTTGGCTTTCTGCATGTATTGTGATCATGATTGCTCTATATGTGTTTGTAAACACTTTTAAATAGAACTAATATCTATATTTTGAGTATTCGAATATTTTATTAGCTACTTTTGGATCAGGACAAAAATAAAAAATTTAACCCACTTTTAATCTTCCGCATTTATCACTAATTATTTGCTTATTCCTTGATTATGAGCACGGACCTGACAAGTCAAATTTCGACTTTATATTATTTTAATGAGCTATTTAAACTCTTCAAATCAGTGATTTTTGATTGTCGATCGGGAACGTGATGAACCACGATCATGGACTTGAAATAAGTGCTGACGAGCTTTCACTTGACAAAGCCAATCTAGAAACTGAACTACGCCTGTCATCATGTAGTCTTAACCTAAACATAATAAATCCATAATATTTTGTACACCATACTCACTCTCCACTCTAGGGTTTGGCCACCGTCTCATTTGGTGTCACGTCGCCGATGCTGCCACCCATTGTGCCTCCTATTTCTTTCTCTTTCGTTTTCTATTCGAAACACCTTGTTGTTAGAGTAGATGTCCAACTAGCCAACTTGTGGCGTGTGGGTTCATAGACTCTTGTATGAAACAATATTTATATATATGATATTCGCATTTATTCACATGGCATTCTTTACTTTCATTGTGTTGTATGATGATTAACAATTGCGTTGAGTAAAGACCTAGAATGCACTATAGTGTATGTTAGATGTGATAGTGGGTATGACGACTATCATGAAAGAGTTCGAGACTAGTATCTGTGATGCGAAGTACCATGTTTCATTGGTAAGTCCGAGGTCTTGGTTGTACTGATTAGTCCTCCCGACTCGAAACGTCATTGAGACTCTACGTGATAGGCGTCTCACTTTGACCCGTTTTCCGACTCACTTGGGGTCATTAGGCGGTGGGATTGGGTGAGACCCCGATGCATGTAGGAGTCGATGCATCGTTGTCGAGGATTCACCGCTCGCAGACATGCGTGGATATCCTATGCTATCTGAGGGGATAATAGTGTATAAATCTCTGGCCAGAGTACTAGAAGTGTTTTAGGTAAATGTGTTTACCTAGTTGCACTCGCGATGTCACTATTCTATCTCCAAGATGTATGTATAGCTATCGGATCTATAGCGACTCTCGATTTACCAATGGTCGTTGATCTGATCGGGATATATGGATTGAAAGGACCGTACTGTACGCTAACCACGACCAACTGGTTCTTGCAGGCACTATCAGTGATACCTAGGGGATCATGGGGCGATGTTGCTAGACGCTCTTACCATGATTCGATGGGCAAGTCCGGAATTGTGATTCCGGAGCCACAATGGTTGTGGGCCCACGGCTAGCTGTATCCCTGAACCATTGAGGGTCACACAAGTACTGGATTCGAGATTCCCGCATGGATTCTGAGCTCAATGTGTTGAGCATGAGAAGAGGATTTTGGAGAGTGCGACTTCCTAAAAGTCAACAGGGGTCAAATCGTGATTTCCCGCTGTTGAGGGGCAAAACGGTCATTTTGCACTGGGGTTCTGAAAAATGGTTTTTCAGATCATAGTATTAAGTTTTGGAAACTGATTCGATCGGTTCGATCTGATCGGCGATCGGAGTTACGATGAAGTCACGGTGATAGGGATGAACCGAATGTTCATCCTTTGGACCCGGGCCCGTTGGGCCGGTCCAAGTCTATTACTTGTCTACTTAATGTAGACTTAGGAGGCTTTGATCATAACATTAATCACAACTCTTAACCCTAACCCTAGCTCTAAGTGGCCGCCTCCCTCCTCCCCTCAAAAGCCGCCGCCGCCGCCTCGCTTCGTCGGAATTTGTTCCGGCCAACTTGACGAGGAGAATCCGTCCGTGCTGATCTCGTCAGGCCTTCTCGTGCAGGCTGACGAAGGAGTCTCCCTTTCGGTCATGGACCTGATTGACGTAATCTACCGCCGCCTACCGTGAAGTGCCGGTTTCCTCGCGAAACTGGTCGGAGCCAGGCACGAGTTTCCAGCAAGATAATCAACTAAAACACCCTATGGTTATGTTTGATTTTATTGTATTGATCGTCTCCAGGCCAAAATTTTGTTCTTCAGTTGCCTCGCCGGGAGGCGTGATCCGGATCCGCCACGGTTCCCCGACAGTGGTATCAGAGCCAAGGCTCGGATCTGATCAATACAATTGTTGCCTTATTGTATCTAATCTTGGTATTTTCAGATCGAATCAACAAAAAAAAAATTTTCGGCACAATGGCCGAGCGCCGCCGCGCATGGCGGCGCACCACCGCGCGCATGTGTGAGCGCGGGATTGCGCGCCGGCCGCGCAATGGCCAGCAACGTCCGGACGAGACATGCAGCTCTTCCGCGCGAGTGATTGCGCATTGGCTGTCGTGACTTCACGCCTGGATGCGCCACCCGCTGGCCGCTGTCCCGTGAAGCGTCGCGCGGCCGATGGCTGCTTGCGCGAGTGATTACGCGCATGGTGGCCTGCTGGTTGCCACGATCTTGCGCACTGGTTGCGCATGGTCCTCGCCGCTGGGCGCGCGACGTTGCGTTTTTTTTTCGGGCCTGTCCCGGGCAGCCCGTGAAGTTTTCGAGCCGATATGCGATATCGGGCCCATTTTGGTCGATTTTGAAATTTTGAGATTTTTGGGCCCAAAATTGTTTTGGCCCAAATATGATGCAATTAAAATAGCAAAATGTGACTTTAATTGTAAAATATGATTTTATAATGAAATATGATTTTGTTGGTTAAAATTTGATTTTATCGACAAAATACGATTTTATGATTAAAATATGATTTTGCGATAAATAATTTGATTATTTAATTTATGCATGTTAATTAGATTATCTGCATGATTGGGATGATCGAGAGCCGTGCCCAATTTGTTAGGTGTATGCGATAGG
>KV004655.1:0-22083 GCA_001598015.1 Dorcoceras hygrometricum
AAAGAACGCCCCGGCGACATTTCAGGCCACCATGAATGAGATTTTGAGGCCTTACCTGCGCAAATTCGTCCTGGTTTTCTTTGATGACATTCTGATTTTCAGCAGAACTCTGAGTGAACACAGGGAGCATCTACAGTGCGTGTTACAAATACTCTGTGATAATCAGTTCCTGTTGAATGAAAAAAAGTGCTGCTTTGGGCTGACCGAAATAGAATATCTTGGTCATGTGATATCTGGAGCAGGGGTGGCAGTGGATAGAAAGAAAGTGGGGAGTGTCGCAGCGTGGCCTACGCCAAAGAGCATCAAGGAACTACGGGGGTTTCTGGGATTATCGGGATACTACCGGAAATTTATTCGTGACTATGGAAAGGTTGCCAAACCTCTCACAGAGCTCTTGAAGAAAGGGTGTTTTGGGTGGAACTCAGAGGCAGCTACGGCATTTGAAGAGCTCAAAACAAGACTCACAACAGCTCCGGTGTTGAAATTGCCAAATTTTGATGAGGATTTTGAGGTGGAATGCGACGCATCAGGGCGTGGTATAGGGGCTGTCTTGGCCCAAGGTGGACGGCCTATTGCCTATTTTAGCAAGGCCCTGGCTGATCGTGCCTTAAGCAAATCCACCTATGAGAAGGAGTTGATGGCATTGGTCTTAGCGGTGCGTCATTGGCGACCATATCTTTTAGGCCGAAGGTTTGTGGTCATAACAGACCACAAAGCATTGAAGGATCTGCTGCAACAAAGAATTACAACACCCGATCAGCAGCAATGGCTATCAAAATTACTGGGATTCGAGTTTCAAATAAAATACAGGGCTGGTACTTTAAACAATGCAGCTGATGCGCTATCCAGGTGCACAGAATTCAATTTCAGTGGTCTCTCAATCCCTCAGTGGGAGGGCGTGGAAGAACTTAAGCAGGATGTGAAGGCAGATCCTATATTGCAACAGATTGTTACTAAGCTTGTGGCTGGCGAAATGACAGACTCCCCATACTCCTTGAATCAGGGCGTGCTATTGCATAGAGGACGGCTAGTCCTACCAGCAGACTCCAAGTGGACAAAGCAGATTATGGATGAGTGCCATAGTTCGCTGGAGGGGGGCATTCAGGTGCGTTTCGTACACTGCGACGTATTTCTAATAGCTTCTTTTGGAGGGGAATGAAGAGGGCTATTTACAGTTTTGTGGCGGAGTGTTTAATCTGCCAGAGACACAAATATCAGACTATGAAACCAGCAGGATTGCTACAACCTTTGGCAATCCCGAACAAATTTGGGAAGACATCTCTATGGAGTTCATCACCGGCCTTTCTAAGTCCCTTGGCTTTGAGGTGTTGTGGGTGATAGTAGACAGGCTTTCCAAATACAGCCACTTTGTCTTGTTGAAACATCCATATACGGCACAGAGTGTGGCTGAAAAATTCATTAAGGAGATTGTACGCCTCCATGGTATCCCACGTTCGATTGTAAGCGATAGAGACCCGATTTTCATGAGTACTTTTTGGAGTTAAATTTTCAGGTTTCAGGGCACCAAGTTGGCCATGAGCACAGCCTACCATCCAGAAACGGATGGCCAAACGGAGGTTTTAAACCGATGTGTGGAAACCTACCTGCGTTGTTTTGCTTCTGAACAACCGAGAACTTGGAGCTACTGGATTCCGTGGGCTGAATACTGGTACAATACTTCATTTCAGGCAGCGGCGGGTATGACACCCTTTGAGGCAGTTTATGGGCGGAAACCACCAGTAATATCAAGATTTTCACCAGCAGAATCTAAAGTGGCGGCAGTGGGACGCGAACTGTTGGATAGAGATGAGGTGTTGAGACAGCTGCGATATAATTTGGCAAGAGCGCAGCAGAGGATGGTTAAATATGCTAATGTTCATCGACGGGATGTGGAGTTTCAGGTGGGGGACAAGGTATTCTTGAAGTTGAGACCTCACAAACAACAGTCTGTGTGCTCCAGAATTTTTCAGAAATTGGCCCCGAGGTACTACGGCCCATATGTAGTGGTTCAGAAGGTGGGAAATGTCGCATACAGACTACAGCTTCCTGAAGGGTCGCGTATTCACCCGGTTTTCCATGCATCGCAGCTAAAACAAGCAGTTGGGGGGAGACTCAAAGCAGAGAATTACCGCTGGGATTGGAGCAAGACCTGACTGTTGAATATGAACCAGCTAAAGTGTTGGCCCGAAGGCAAAAGAAGCAATCTGGAGAGCTAGTGCCACAGATTTTGGTCCAGTGGAAGAATAGACCAGTCAAGGAAGCAACCTGGGAGAACGCTGCTGATTTTGCTTCCCAGTTCCCTCAATCCAGCCTTGAGGCTGTTGAATATGAACCAGCTAAAGTGTTGGCCCGAAGGCAAAAGAAGCAATCTGGAGAGCTAGTGCCACAGATTTTGGTCCAGTGGAAGAATAGACCAGTCGAGGAAGCAACCTGGGAGAACGCTGCTGATTTTGCTTCCCAGTTCCCTCAATCCAGCCTTGAGGACAAGGCTGATTTGAACGGGGAGGATGTTGATAGGAGAATTCTTAATAGGAAATTAGATAGGCCCAGGCCCACGATAACTCATGTTTATACTAGGAGGCCGAGGGCCCAGTTGAAGGGAGAGACAGTAGAATAAATAGAAGGTAGTGGGGAACAGGAAGGTATTGGGTAGTTACGTTCAGTCTGTTACTAGCGTAGTCTAGGGATACAGGGATATTCCTTGGGTTGGTTACGTTGTTATCACTGTAATTCCAGTTTATTCTCTAATACAATATATCTGAATTTACCTGAGCTTCACGTTTTCTGTGTGTGTCTGAGTGTTGTGATTAAGAGCTTATCAAAGCTTAGCATGCATGAAGATTTGAGCAAGTTTTTAAGATTTTCCTATACAGGCTTGGCATACCAACTAAATGGCACTCCTTATTAAAAGCACAGTAAAGGATTAAAACTTTCAGTACAACAATGGTCTGTGACTATAAATATCAGTAAGAAGCAAAAACAGCAGGGACAAAATCATTATGTTCCTACCTCATATGTTGAACTAATTGGTCTATCAGCAAATAAACCAAGCATGCCTTCTGATGAGTTCTATCTTGTGAGACAAACAAGTGCACTTGTTTGTTTATTTCAATCCAGCTATATCCAGTTACTTTCAGTACATTGTTTCTGTCCATCTTATCCATCACCACCAAAGCATCGGTCCACATACTTCTCGATGCAAAAATATTTGAAAGTAAGGTGTATGAGCCACTATCATTTGGATAAGATGAAGTTGTCATGCCACCAATATGTTGACCTGATTCAAGATTGTCGGTAACTAAGCATGCACAAAGTAAGCTCTTCCAGATCATCGCAGTTGGCTGAATTGGCATATTTTCAATAAATGATTCCGCTTCATATAATTTACCTGCTCTGCCTAAGAGAGAAACCATGCAAGAATAATGTTCTACTCCCGGCTCAATGCTAAACTCGGGCAACAACATAAAGTGACGAAATCCTTCATCCACAAAGCCCACATGAGCACATGCAGACAATATGACAACAAAAGTGATATAATCTGGTTTCACACCCTTGGATTTCATTTCCTCATATAATAGAAGAGCTTTTTCTGCATCACCATGTTGCGCATATATTGATATCATCGAATTCCAACACGCAATATCTCTGTGGAGGATACAATTAAACAATGAGTGTGCTCCATTTATGAATCCACATTTTGCATACATATCCATCAGTGCATTTGTAACAAATGGATTAAAGTCCAGACCTGTCTTTATAACTTGGTTATGTAATTGGAGACCATGCAATAAACTAGCCAAATCACTGGACACGGTAATAAGGGCCACAAACGTGACACCATTTGGTCTTTCTCCCGAGTGAAGAAACTTCAAGTACAGCCTAAGTGCCTCCTCATTTTCTGACTGAAATCCATATCCACACAACAACGAGTTCCACACTGCAATATCTTTTTCTTCAATCTCTTCAAATACAAGTCTCGCATCTCTAACAGAGGAGCACTTCGAATAAACATCTATTAGGGCACTTCCACAAAATCTTTCCAAAGAAAACCCAAATTTTATCATGAGAGAGTGAAGCTGCCTGCATACTCCTAGGGCAGTTCGCAATGCAGATACACCAAAAAGACTTATGAATAATAATGAATTTAGTGAAGTGATATTATGTCTCATTGCATTACAAAGATCAATCGCCTCATCCAGACTTCCTTGTCTTGTGTATCTATCAATCATTGAATTGTAACAGATGGCGCTGTAATTTGCAGTGTTAAGAAAAACTCTTCTGGCATCAATCAAGAAATGGCATTTACTATACATGTCAATCAAGCTGATTGTTACAAACTCAAAAGAATCAAGATTGACCTTCACCGTGTATGCATGAATTTGCTTTCCCTGATCGAAAGCCCCAACAGAACCACATGAATTTAGGACTGATCTGCAGACAAATTCATTTGCCATCCACCCTATTCTATTCATAACCCCAAATAGATTCAAGGCTTCCCAATAGACGCTGTTCTCCACGCACCCAGAAATAACCGTTGTCCAAGAAATATCATTCTTAGTCACCATATGATCGAAGATTCTTCTCCCCTGTTTCAGATCTCCACGTTTAACATAGAAATCTATAAGCATGTTACTCACATCAACATCCCTATAGGCAGCCCTTCTCAGAACATAACCATGAATTTGTTTACCCCCTTCAATAAACTCAAGCATCACGCATGCACTTATGGCTCCAGAAAGGGCATATGCATCAGGAAAAACATCACTACAGACCATTTCCTTAAACAAATCCAATGATACATCAACTTTTCCATTTAAGGTAAATCCCATAATTATGGCAGTCCATGTTACCACACTTTTCATTTCCAACTCATCAAAAGCCAACCTTGCTGCATATAGATCACTAGATTTTGCATAAAAATCAACAAGAGAAGTACCCACATGGGAATTTTGATTATAAGAAGCCTTAATAACTAAACCATGCATACCCAATCCATTTTCGAGACAAACCAACTGACTGCAAGATTGAACCACACTGGCCAAGACAAACTCATTTGGGTTCTCAAAGCCACCTTTCCTCAGCTCAACAAACAAGACCAAGGCTTCTTCATAACATCCATTTTGATCATATACCGAAATCATCGATGACCAAGAAATTAAATTCCTTTCAGGCATTCTATCAAATAGGGTAGACGCAGACTTCAAATCGTCACATTTTGAGTAAGCCTTTATAAGAACGTTAACAAGAAAAATATTCGACTCAAATCCTGAGGTAATGATCTGTGCATGCGCGGTTTTAAAGTAGAAGATAGTACTAGCGATCTTTTGAGGTGGGGAAAGCAAAAGCTTACCCAAGTATCGCCTATGCGTCTGTCTGTTGTGTGTCGTGTAATTCCCAATGTTTTTCGACTGAGGAAGCCGAGAATCTTGAGATGATAATAGGCAGAGATTTCTATATAGCAGCGGGTCATTAACATTAACATAAGTTTTTTGGAGGTGAAGAAAGACTGATTGGCTCACCCATAGTTTACGCATATCAGGTCTTAATGCCTACAATCTCCATAGGTGTTCGCTGGCTTATTGTGGCTTTGTTAATGGTGATTAATGTGGTGAGGATTATTATTTATTTAGTATTATGATAAAATATATTCAACTTTCCTATAAATGGTTTTATAAAAGTTGATCACCCACTTCTATCTAAATCATACTTTAATATTTCAAAAATAAAATAGTCTCACATATCTCTATATCTATATTATTATCTAAATATAAAAGCTGTTACCATCTAAACAAATTTACTTAAATAGAAACTACCGATCAAATGCATAAGATCAGAATTATATATCAATAAATAAATTTATTATTAATATTAAGAATTGTAATCACTAATAAATACATGTAAAGACGAAAATTCATTTCCCAACGTCTTATATACTCTATTATCGATTCAAATAACATAATCAATAGTCTGCAACCAACGTTAATTCAAATTATTAAATTTCTGTTTAAATTCAAAATTTAGAAATTTGACTAGGTTGAAAATTTAATGCAGTAAAAAGTTACAATTTCGTATGCAAATTAATGAGATCAAAATTACACCACAATGAATATATTATTAATATTAAAAATAAGTAATATCAAATACGATTAACATAACATCGACTCATATATTTGAGGGTGCAATTTCGAGATAAATTAAATAACATTAGCAGAATCAATAATATGTTACCAACATTTATTCAAACTATTTAAGTTCTACACCACTAGCTATAACTTTTGGTAAAAAGCGGCAAACGCTCGATCCTACACTTGGTATCAGAGCCAAGGCCACGGGTTCGATTCCCATTGATTGAAGGAGTGCAATTATTGGGATGGAGATTGTTGGAGTGCAATAATTTGTCCATACCAGGTAGAGCGATCGAACCGTGACACTTGTGTTGCTATATGGTTTAAAAAAATTAGAGTTGCACTGTTACCACCAATTATAGCTTTTGGTAAAACGACAAGTACTCGTTCCAACAATAAGATGCTTGCACATGGAAAGAGTGGAAATTTAGGCCTTGAATGTTTTTTTCCATGATAAATAGGTTAGATGAATATTTTTACAGATCTCTCAAGATTTTATTGAAATGAAAAACTCTTACACTATTTGATTTTTTTAGGGTGATCACATACATGGAACAGGTAAAAGTCCTGTGCTGGATCTAGTCAGACCCATTATTCAAGGACATTTGTTTGCCATAAAAATATCATTATTATAGAAAATCGATTGAAGTATATGAGACCAAAACCAACAAGCATAAGATTAATTTTTTAACAAAATTATGATATGCAAAATCTTTGATGATTCTTGGGTAAATTAGAGCAAATTTCTTTTGTCAGTCTTTGAATTAGACTGAAGTCTATGTGAAATATATTTTAGAATTGATACATGACAACCTCGTATAACTTTAACTCCATACAAAGCCCATTTTTATGATTTTACCATTCTTTGATATATATGTTGTTCATGTGGTCAAGAGGGTTATCATGTACAACGAGTAAATATTTTTTTTACCTACAAAGTACTTAATTTGGGATTCAAGATGCTTTATTCTCATTTGAGTACCCAATTTATAAGAAAATACTATAATATTGCCCATGTAATCAATATAGTCATAATGTAGTACAAGTATATACTTATTTTTACCTACAAAGTACCAAATTTAGGATTCAAGATACTTTATCTGTCAATACCAAAATTTCAGAACTTTGTCGACATTCATTTAGGACTAGCTGGTTACCAACTCATGTTTTACTCTCTCAGTGTGGTCTGATTTTTCTAGCTACAAAATATATATAGAAGCAGTTTGATCTAACACTGAACAAGTAAAAAATAAATGTAAATAAAAAGTTTCCGCTCATTATGGAATACTCTAAAGTACTTATTTTGATCTATAAAATACCTAAATTGAGATGCGAGATACTTGATTTGGCCCTTTTAGTAATCATATTTTGTAAGAAAAAATTTTCGAGCGGTCGCTGTAGAGTGAGTAATTAGTGTTCTGTTGTTGGAATAGGCAATAAGATTTCTTAATCATGTAATTTTATATTTAAAAGAAACATACTCCTTATTTATCATGGAATACAAATAAAAACTTATTTGAAATCGTTATTTTATTGAGCATTATGTAGTAAGATGATACTGAATTAATACTTATCTAGTAACAACACCATTTAGTTGTTATATAACTACAACAAATTTTAACAAAATAATTGATTTTGTTTATGGATATTTAATTTTATTTTTTAATTAATTATTGGCCTTATGGATACCATATATATTAAGAAAATATGCTATCTTCGAGTTACGACCGAAAACGAAGTCATGTCATTGTTTCTAATACATTATGATTATTTATTTATGTGATTTGGATATACAAGAGGCATGTTTCTCATTCACCCTAAAATACAAATAAATACTTAATTTAACATAAAATATTCCTAAATTGGGATACAAATATCTCATTTGGTCTCTTGGATACCTAAATTGCTAAGAATACAATTAATCTTCTAGTAGTTACCATATAAAGAATCATGTCGTTCTTCCATTGATGATGTGATGACTTTAATTCCTATCATGTGCCTTTGATGGGATCGAATAATTGAGCATACTTTAAAACGATTTTTGAAAATCAGCTGAGTTACGAGCTGGCATCAGAACTCAGTCTCAGTTGAACTCTTGAGCAATAAGATAATTTATGCGGAAAGAGCTCAATCAAATAGTGAACAAATATGCAAATGCCTGTAAAACGAATCAGATAAGAGAAAGAATTTGTTTGTGGAAGTTCGAAGCTAAACTTCTACATTTCCATTCTTTCAATCTGGAAGGTATTCTTCTAGAAGACTTTGAAAAAAATACATCATATAAACTGGCCAGTCAGTTAGCACTCGATTTGAACTTCTAATATCTCTTTTGAGTGGCTGTTATTTACATTTGTAAGGCTTAGTACAAAAGTTCAACGGAATTTACTCCTAACACTTTCAGCTCTAAGCTGAAAATGAATACAAAAGATCTAAGAAAGAATAAAATAGAATGAGAGATCTTATGAAGATTTTGATGCCTTTGAAAATTGAGTGTTTGAATTTGAATTCAATTGCTTGTAAGCTTGATCTCTTAATGTCTCAATATTTTTTTTAATTCAAATCCTCCTCCTTTCATAGTCTTCGAATTTTAATGGTAATAAATATTACCAGTAGACTCACACAATGAATAATTTTAACGATTGATGTGAGACCCGAAAGTTGATTTGGATTAATTGAGTTAATTAATCGGGTTTAGCATAGACCAAATTTGGCTTGAACAAATCTGGGATGAGCCAGCTTTGAGCTAGTATGCTTGATGAAGCTATCGGGTCCGATTCGGTGTTTAGAGTAACTCTGGAAAGTTAGAGATTCTGTGGAGTAGGAATCAGATTTGAGCGTTGGTCAACGTGGGTCAACTGTAGTCAGATCCTGTAATCAGATCTGGTGGTCGTGCGTTATTCTGAGCACGCAGTTGGATATACCGCGCGGGTAGCGAAACGATGCCGTTTGGGAGAAGCCAGATGTGAGTTGCGTTGTACCCTACGGAAGAGTGGACCGGTGCGGTTCAGAGATTCAGATGTGACTTGTTGGAGTGCGTCAGATCTGAGTGATTTGAGAGCGACGTCGTTTTGTGTTTCAGATTTGAGTTAGCGAGGTGACGTGTATTAGTTGGGAGCGTGTTTTCTGTGCGACGTCGTTAGGTTGAGTCCCACGTCTGTCTCGACGTAGTGTCCAGATCTGGAGTGGTACTCAGATTTGAGCTGGTTTCAATGTGAACCCCGAGATTGTCGATGGTTGTTGTTCACCAGATTTGACCAGATTTGAGTTATATGTAAGAGAGGACTTTGACCCTTCGTCCATTATTGTTCCCCGACACTTAGAATTATTTCTCATAACCATATCCTCTCGCGATACCCTAGCTACTGTTCACCGTAGCTTTTCTTCTTCGATTGCCAGTGGTAGTCAGCTCCGACGGACACAAGAGTGGTAGCGCTGGACTCCTCTTGTTAAGGCAATTCTTCTCATACCTCTTTTGGAGACTTGGGAGGAGCTGGAGGTGGATCGCGAAGACATCTCCCTTCTGTAGTCTGTTAGCATAAGCGCCGGATTAGTCCTGCCGTTCAGGTAGTTTGTTGGGTAGTGTTAGTTCTACCTTTGCGCTTTGTTTAGAGCTGGTTGTTGAGCTCATAAGGTAGGACATAGCTGGTTGTTCCCGTAGTTCCCAGTTCGCAAGTTCTGTGTTTTTGTCCCTGAGCCTGTGTCGTGTTATTGGTTAACATGTTTCAGATTTGGTTGCTCGGGACTTCGTTCGTGGTAATTATAGCTCAGAACTGAGGTACGGATGTTAGCTTGTTTTACAGTGTTGGATTGGCATGGATTTTATGTGAGCTGCTGTGTTTGCTTCTGTGTTGCACTAGCTTACTGATCTGCTTTACTGTGTATGCCATTTTTTGGCTGTTGCATTCTATTGCATGAGCATACACGCATTATTCATGTTGTGCTCAGATTTTGTTTAGCCGTGCCTTGTATTCTTGATCTGTGTGTACCAGGATGCTGGTGTTTGAGGACGAGCGGGTAACTCCTGTGAAAACCTGAAAAAAAAAATCGAGTCGGTCAAAACAGATCTCTCTCGAAGAGATATCTGTTTTGCGTGGCGTGCGGGTGCCCGAAGAAAGATCTGTTGGAGCAGCGATGAACTCTAGTATTAGTTCAGAGATGAGGCAACGCGACGACGTTTTGAGTAGGAAACCTGATGCGTCGTCGTTTCGTTTAAGAAGGACGAGAGTTAATGCGTCGTCGTTTCGTGGCATTCAGATTTCTCGCGGTGGGAGAAATCTGCTAGCGCTGTGTGTAGAGGTCTGCCAGCGTGTTTTGGGTTGAGTTCAAAACGATGTCATTTGGTTAAGTTGGAACGGTGTCGTTTGGCTTAGCGTTTGGTGAGAGAACTGGTGCGCGAGCGAGAGATGTCTGTTGAAGAGGCGCGGGAGAAGTCTGGTTGTATCGCAGGGAGCAGATGTCAACGCGGGTCAACTTTTCTGTAGCGTGAGGTAGAAACGTCGCCGTTTTCGTTTAGCGCTAACCTTCCGCAGTGCGAGGGTTCTGTTGTAGCGCGTCGGGCAGATGTGATGACGTGTCCAGAAGCCTCCGCGACGCCGTTTTGTTAGTGTTCGCTGTTGCGCGAAACAGCGATTAGCGATTCAGATGTCTCGAACAAGTGAAGCGTCCATATTTGTGACGGGTCCGGCGTGACGTCGTTTGGGATTAATAGAAATCTGTTTTTTTAGCGCAGCGTTATATCTAGCGCGCATTTCTTAAATGTTGCGGAACCAGATTTCTCCGACTGTAACAGATGTCTCCAAGATCAGATTTCTCCACGAAAATTCAGACTTCACAACGAAAATTCATACTCTACGACGCAAATTCAGGTTTTTGGAAAAGGAAGCTTCACCCGTGAAATTCAGAAAGATTTATCATGCGTACAAGGCAGATTTCACACTGTAACTGCCGACTAGAAGGATTAATGGCCGATTAAGAGGCCAAATTAATGCCTACAATAATGCGTTTGTAACAGTCGCGTTAAAAGGCATGAAATCAGGAATTCAAAGGCCTTTAATGACAGACGCCCGGCCTCCCCTTCGCTACTCCTATAAATACCAGACAGAACCTCAGAGTTTTCCACACCATTTCGAAATTCTCAGTCAGAAAAGTAATAGGTGTTCACGCTACAACTCTGCCGAAGCTGTAGAAAATCTGCCAGATTTCATCCTGCGCAAGTTACGATCCAGCGTTGTGCGACAGTTAGCAGAATTTCGTGCACCAGAATTGTGCAACCAGACTTCATCCAAAATTCAGATTTCACACCAGATTTCGTCCGAAAATTCAGATTTCTGTAAGTGGGTTTTTGCTAAGTAATATATTCGATTGATATTATAAATATTATTCTTATTAAAGTTTCAGTTTTGAACCTACTATTCGAGCTCTTTTCAATTCAGATTTCTGCTTCGTTCAAAATCTGTTTTGCACTGATTTTACTGTCGTAATATGGGTCTACGGAATATTTCGCACTCTGGGTTACTTGATGTAACCACATGGCCTCGATCCCTTAGAGGAGTAAAAATTAGGGACTGATCAGTAAACCATAGACACGAAGTAATTATCAGTGCTATCTGCAATGCTATCTGTTAAGTTCTGTTAAGTTCTGTTAAGCTCTGTTATGCTCTGTTAAGCATTGTTATGCTCTGTTATGCTCTGTTATGCTCTGTTATACTCTGTGCTGAGATATGTTATCTCAGTATATGTATATGAATATTTGTTATGCTCGAATGGTATCCCCCACTTGCTGAGTGTTTCCCTAAACACTCACCCCTTACTTCTCCACCCAGATAATAACGAAGAGCAGGTAGAAGAACAAGAACAAGAGCTGTTCCGGGGCTGGTGAAAATTCAGTTTCTGTTGATGTACTTATTTTTCACTTCCGCAATTTCTCCGATATTAATGTAAATTACATATTTTCCGCTTCCGCACTCCGTTATTCAGACTCCAATTTTCAGATGTAAAAACGATTATATTTCGATTATTAATAGACTGGTTTGAGCTATGCTATGATGGCTTAATATTTTACAATTTTATAATTGTTTAATATTGCCGATGTCATGAGTCTCGGTCTCGGGGCGTGACATTTTAGTGGTATCAGAGCTGACCAGGTTCATAATCCAGCTGGGAGACCAAATCCAAAATTTTCAAGGTCCAGGAAGAATTTTCAGGTTTTGGCGAAAGACCAGTGCTACCCCTCCGAAAACACGTTTTTTGCCGTTTTTGGAAATACTTGAAAATGCAATAACTTTCTGTACAGGACTCCGATTTCAGTTCCGTCAACTGTCCTGTAATCCCTATGGTTAGTACTTTAAGTTTACGGAATAACCTCACGACTTTCTATTTTTGGAAATATCCTCGATTTTAGGAAATGGCCCCATCTGTCCCCCGTACTCGTGCTGCTGCTGCCATTTGCATAAAACAGATTGCCCTTGACAATCAAGCCGCATGATTAGGTGCCTTAGAACCCAACTATCAACCACAAGACGAGAGGCGGATGCTATCAAGCAAGAGCACAAGGCAAACCAATTAGCATTAGAAGCCTCACACAAGGTCATCGCCGGACTTACGGAAATAGGCCTTAGCATGTCTACGAAGATTGAAATGATGAAGGCAAAGAAGCAAAAGGCTAAGGAAAACCATGTGGTGTGCCATCAAAAGTTTCAGGCTCGAATCCAAGAAGCTGAAGATTCGATGCAAGCACAACACTTGATCATCGAGGCCCTGGTAGAGGAGAAAGATGGTTTACTCCAAACAATCCAAGGTCTACAAGAAGCTAACGGTGCCCCTTCTCCATTCGATGATGAATGGGAGGAAGAACCGGAAGAACAATCGGAAGAGGAAGAGATTGAGGAGATTCCTTTGGGAGAAGGAGAGATAGATGATGAATAGGAAATAGCTTTGTATTCAATTCATCTTTCTATTCAAATAAATTTCTTAGCCCTTCATGATATCTTATTCTCGACCTTTCATATTTATACGCCTTCATTCTTAGTAAAGCTTTCCTATGGCAGAATATGGCAGGAGATCGTAGAAGTGATAGAAACAATGGAGGTATCTTATTCTCGACCTTTCATATTTATACGCCTTCATTCTTAGTAAAGCTTTCCTATGGAAGAATATGGCAGGAGACCGTAGAAGTGATAGAAACAATGGAGGTGAAGGACACTCCAACTCCAATTCGGGAGGTGGTCTTAGTAGAGAAGACCTGATGGCAATTGATACCATAGTTGCCACGAATCTGCAAGGGTTGGTTAATCCCAACAACAACAACCAAGCTCCTCCCCCTCCTCACCCTCCACCTCGTGGGACGAAGTTCTACTATGAGTCCCTCCGCAAGAACAAAGCCCCCACCTTCAATGGGAGCCATGACTCCGAAGTTGCCGAGACATGGATGAAGAATTTCGAAACACAACTTCGACTACTGGAAATCCCAGACGCTGTCAAGGTAGATGTGGTAACACCACTTTTGGACGGAAAAGCTGGGAAATGGTGGGAAACAGTCGAGCCAACCATGTCTGAAAATGGACAAATCACGTGGCAAAGGTTTCGGGAAGCATTCTTGAAACAATACTTTCCCATGGAAGTCAGAATGCAACGACTCAGCGAGTTTGAGACCTTCACTCAGACCGCAGATATGTCGGTAGTAGAGTATACCTCCAAGTTCAATTAATTGGGCACCTATGTCCCAACGATCATGGCAGATAATACTCTAAAGATGCACCGATACAAGAAGGGTCTGAATAGCCAAATCCAGTCAGCCCTCACAGTCTACCAAGCCATGAGTCTCGAAGACTTGATGGGAGCTGCAATCCGAGCAGACGTTGCCAACTTGCTCCTCCTGTGGCCAACATCATAGCGGAGACTGTCGCAAACAGAGTGGTGCATGATTTAAGTGTGGAAAGTTAGGCCACCGAATTACGGATTGTCCGGAGAACCAAGGTCCAAAGGTTGGATTGAGCAATACGGCTCCGAACAAGCCAAATTGCAGGGAGGATAAATCCAATGCTCGTGTGTTCGCAATGACACAGGAGGAAGCGAAAGACGCCAATGACGTGGTGGCAGGTACCATTCTTATCAACAAGATGCCTGCTTATGTGTTGTTTGATTGTGGTGCTACCCATTCATTCATATCTAGGAGATTTGCTAAGAAGTTAGGGCTAGAACCTGAAATTCTATGTGAACCCTATAGAGTAGCAACTCCTACCAACGCTACCATTGAAACACATAAGATCCACCGGGACTGCGAGATGTCTATAAACGACCGTTCATTCTCTGCAAACCTGATACAACTCAACATGGTCGAGTTTGACGCCATCTTAGGGATGGATTGGATATCTAAGCACCATGCATTAGTAGATTGCCGAGGTAAGAGCGTGAAGCTCCAAACACTCGATCAAGAAGAGTTGATATATCATGGTAAGAACAAGGAGCGAAAGTCCCTACTTTCTGCTGCCCAAGCATGGACAGCCATGAAGACAGGAGCAGAAGTTTTCTTGGCTATGATCCATGAAGTAAAAGAAGGAGACAATCTCAAGATAGAAGACATCCCAGTGGTGCAGGAGTTCGCAGATGTGTTTCCAGATGACTTACCTGGAAAAGTGCCTGAAAGGGAAATTGAGTTCGAAATCAACCTAATGCCAGGGTCGACCCCAATCTCGAAGGCACCATACAGGATGGCACCTGCTGAACTCAAGGAGCTCAAGGACCAACTACAAGAACTGCTGGACAAAAAGCAGATCAGACCCAGTGTGTCACCTTGGGGAGCTCCAGTTTTATTCGTCAAAAAGAAGGATGGAACCATGAGATTGTGTATCGACTATAGAGAGTTGAACAAGATCACAATCAAGAATAAGTATCCACTTCCAAGAATTGACGACCTCTTCGATCAACTCAAGGGAGCTACAACTTTCTCCAAGTTGGATTTGAAGTCAGGATATCACCAGCTAAAGATCAAGGTTGGGTATGTTCCTAAAACTGCATTTAGGACAAGGTATGGTTATTACGAATTCACAGTAATGCCATTTGGTCTAACTAATGCACCAGCGGCCTTCATGGACCTCATGAATAGCGTGTTCAAGCCGTTCCTCGACAAATTTGTGGTAGTGTTCATAGACGATATACTCGTGTATTCATCAAGTGAAGAAGACCACAAGGAACATCTCCGAATTACTCTTCAGACCATGAGAGAGAAACAACTATACGCCAAATTCAAGAAGTGCGAATTCTGGCTGAAGAGTGTGGCATTCCTAGGCCATATAATTTCCGAAGCAGGTGTATCGATGGACCCAAAGAAGGTAGAAGCCATCATGGCCTACACCTAAGACGGTGACAGAAGTTAGAAGCTTCTTAGGATTGGCCGGCTATTATCGAAAGTTCGTAGAAGGCCAATAGCCTTACCACTCACTAGACTCACCCTGAAGAACTCTAAGTTCAATTGGATTGAAGGATGTGAGGCAAGTTTCGAGACTCTGAAGACGAAGCTTGCGTCTGCCCCTATTCTAACGCTGCCCGTAGGGGACAAAAGCTTTACTGTCTACAGTGATGCGTCTAAAGAAGGACTAGGGTGTGTGCTCATGCAAGATGGCAGAGTAATTGCTTATGCCTCAAGGCAACTGAAGACGCATGAATGCAACTACCCAACCCATGATCTAGAGCTAGCTGCAGTAGTTTTTGCTCTAAAGATTTGACGACACTATCTCTACGGGCAAAGTGCGAAGTATTCACCGACCATAAAAGTCTCAAGTACATATTCACTCAGAAGGAATTGAATTTGAGACAAAGGAGATGGCTCGAGCTGTTAAAGGCTAGGAACAAGGTGATACTATCATCAATCTCAGCCCAACCATGCCTTAGGAAATTGGTCAAGCTAAAGCAAGATCAAGATCCCAGCTTGATGAGGCTGAAAGAACAGATCAAGGAAGGGAGGTGCCTGATTTACGAACAGATCAAGATGGGATCCTTTGGATGAACGGACGACTATGTGTACCCGACATCGATAACCTCCATCAGGAAGTGATGTCTGAAGCACATAAGTCCAAATTCTCAATCCACCCGGGAAGTACAAAGATGTACAGAGATTTGAAAGAACACTTCTGGTGGAATGGATAAAAAGAGATGTTGTTGATTTTGTTGCTAGATGCCACGTATGCCAACAAGTCAAGGCGGAACATCAAAGACCTGGAGGATTGTTACAAACACTGGAAATTCCAGAATGGAAGTGGGAAAACATATCCATGGATTTTGTAGTCGGCCTACCGAAGACAAAACTAGGACACGATGGATATGGGTGATCATGGATAGATTAACAAAATCCACGCACTTTCTACCGGTCCGAATGAACTACGGCTTGGATAAGCTAGCTACGTTGTACATGGACAACATCGTCAGATTGCATGGAGTTCCAACCAGCATTCTGTCGGATAGGGATCCAAGATTCGTATCTCGTTTCTGGAAGAGCTTCCAAGAATCTATGGAAAGTAAGATTACTCTCAGTACTGCTTATCATCCGCAGACAGATGGTCAAACTGAGAGAACCATCCAGACCCTAGAAGAAATGCTGCGGACCTGCACATTAGACTTCGATAGTAATTGGAGCGAACATCTACCCCTAATAGAGTTTGCATACAACAATAGCTACCACAACAGCATAGGGATGGCACCATTTGAAGCCCTCTATGGACGAAAATGTCGATCACCGCTATATTGGGATGAAGTTGGAGAAAAGGCTATCACAGGACCTGAACTCGTCCAAGAGACAGTGAAAAAGGTGGCCATTATAAAGGAAAGATTGAAGGCAGCCCAGGATTGACAAAAATGCTGATCAGATTTAAAGAGAAGACCCTTGGCCTTCGAGGTAGGTGAAAAAGTGTATCTCAAGGTTTCACCAATGAAAGGAGTAGTCCGATTCGGTAAGGCCGGAAATATAAATCCCCGGTATGTCAGACCATTCTAAATCTTAGAGAGAGTAGGAACACTTGCCTACAGACTGGCCTTACCACCTGGTATGTCAAGGATCCACAATGTCTTCCATGTCTCTCAACTAAGAAGATATATCCCGAATCATAGCCACGTTCTTGACGAAGGACCACTCCTTGTGGAAGGAAACCTGACCCAAGGACTAAACTATGAAGAACTTCCGATTCGAATCATGGACAAAAAGGACCAAGTACTCAGACGAAGAATGATCCCTTTTGTCAGGGTCCAGTGGTCCAACCACACCGAAAGAGAAGCCACATGGGAGGTGGAAAGAAAGATGTGCAACCAATATCCCTACCTTTTCGATAATCAAGGTAACCAAAGTTTCGAGGACAAAACTTCTTTTAAGGAGGGAGGGATGTGAAATCCCAGAAAAAAAAAATCGGGTCGGTCAAAACAGATCTCTCTCGAAGAGAAATCTGTTTTGCATGGCGCGCGGGTGCCCGAAGAAAGATCTGTTGGAGCAGCGATGAACGCTAGTAGTAGTTCAGAGATGAGGCAACGCGACGACGTTTTGAGTAGGAAACCTGATGCGTCGTCGTTTCTTTTAAGAAGGACGAGAGTTAATTCATCGTCGTTTCGTGGAATTCAGATTTCTCGCGGTGGGAGAAATCTGCTAGCGCTGTGTGTAGAGGTCTGCCAGCGTGTTTTGGGTTGAGTTCAAAATGATGTCGTTTGGTTAAGTTGGAACGGTGTCGTTTGGCTTAGCGTTTGGTTGAGAGATCTGGTGCGCGAGCGAGAGATGTCTGTTGAAGAGGCGTGGGAGAAGTCTGGTTGTATCGCAGGGAGCAGATGTCAACGCGGGTCAACTTTTCTGTAGCACGAGGTAGAAACATCGCCGTTTTGGTTAGCGCTAACCTTCCGCAGTGTGAGGGTTCTGTTGTAGCGCGTCGGGCAGATGTGATGACGTGTCCAGAAGCCTCCGCGACGCCATTTTGTTAGTGTTCGCTGTTGCGCGAAACAGCGATTAGCGATTCAGATGTCTCGAACCAGTGAAGCGTCCAGATTTTAAATCCCAGAAAAAAAAAAAATCGGGTCGGTCAAAACAGATCTCTCTCGAAGAGAAATCTGTTTTGCGTGGCGCGCGGGTGCCCGAAGAAAGATCTGTTGGAGCAGCGATGAACGCTAGTAGTAGTTCAGAGATGAGGCAACGTGACGACGTTTTGAGTAGGAAACCTGATGCGTCGTCGTTTCTTTTAAGAAGGATGAGAGTTAATGCGTCGTCGTTTCGTGGCATTCATATTTCTCGCGGTGGGAGAAATCTGCTAGCGCTGTGTGTAGAGGTCTGCCAGCGTGTTTTGGGTTGAGTTCAAAATGATGTCGTTTGGTTAAGTTGGAACGGTGTCGTTTGGCTTAGCGTTTGGTTGAGAGATCTGGTGCGCGAGCGAGAGATGTCTGTTGAAGAGGCGTGGGAGAAGTCTGGTTGTATCGCAGGGAGCAGATGTCAACGCGGGTCAATTTTTCTGTAGCACGAGGTAGAAACGTCGCCGTTTTGGTTTAGCGCTAACCTTCCGCAGTGCGAGGGTTCTGTTGTAGCGCGTCGGGCAGATGTGATGACGTGTCCAGAAGCCTCCGCGACGCCGTTTTGTTAGTGTTCGCTGTTGCGCGAAACAGCGATTAGCGATTCAGATGTCTCGAACCAGTGAAGCGTCCAGATTTGTGACGGGTCCGGCGCGACGTCGTTTGGGATTAATAGAAATCTGTTTTTTTAGCGTAGTGTTATATCTAGCGTGCATTTCTTAAATGTTGCGGACCATATTTCTCAGACTGTAACCAGATGCCTCCAAGATCAGATTTCTCCACGAAAATTCAGACTTCACAACGAAAATTCAGACTCTACGACGCAAATTCAGGTTTTTGGAAAAGGAAGCTTCACCCGTGAAATTCAGAAAGATTTATCACGCGTACAAGGCAGATTTCACACTGTAACTGCCGACTAGAAGGATTAATGGCCGATTAAGAGGCCAAATTAATGCCTACACTAATGCGTTTGTAACAGTCGCGTTAAAAGACATGAAATCAGGAATTCAAAGGCCTTTAATGATAGACGCCCGGCCTCCCCTTCGCTACTCATATAAATACCAGACAGAACCTCAGAGTTTTCCACACCATTTCAAAATTCTCAGTCAGAAAACGTAATAGGTGTTCACGCTACAACTCTGTCGAAGCTGTAGAAAATCTGCCAGATTTCATCCTGCGCAAGTTACGATCCAGCGTTGTGCGACACTTAGCAGAAATTTCGTGCACCGAATTGTGCAACCAGACTTCATCCAAAATTCAGATTTCACACCAGATTTCGTCCGAAAATTCAGATTTCAGTAAGTGGGTTTTTGCTAAATAATATATTCGATTGATATTATAAATATTATTCTTATTAAAGTTTCAGTTTTGAACCTACTATTCGAGCTCTTTTCAATTCAGATTTCTGCTTCGTTCAAACTCTGTTTTGCACTGATTTTACTGTCGTAATATGGGTCTACGGAAGCACTGTTATGCTCTGTTAAGCTCTGTTATGCTCTGTTAAGCACTGTTATGCTCTGTTAAGCTCTGTTATGCTCTGTTATACTCTGTGCTGAGATCTGTTATCTCAGTATATGTATATGAATATTTGTTATGCTCGAATGGTATCCCCCACTTGCTGAGTGTTTCCACAAACACTCACCCTTTACTTCTCCACCCAGATAAGAACGAAGAGCAGGCAGAAGACAAGAACAAGAGCTGTTTTGGGGCTGGTTAAAATTCAGTTTCTGTTGATGTACTTATTTTTCGCTTCCGCAATTTCTCATATATTAATGTAAATTACATATTTTTTGCTTCCGCACTCTGTTATTCAGACTCCGATTTTCAGATGTAAAAACGATTATGTTTTGATTATTAATAGACTGGTTTGAGCTATGCTATGATGGCTTAATATTTCACAATTTTATAATTGTTTAATATTGCCGATGTCATGAGTCTCGATCTCGGGGCGTGACAACTCCCGTATGCCTCATCTCCTTGCTAGGATCTGTTAGCCACTATGAGCGGAGTGGGTATCTCCGACATCTCATGAGCTGGGCAACAACAGGTTGAGTGTATTGTTATGCATCAGGTTCCGTGTGTTGAGACGAGTGGGTAGCTCCCATATACTCACACACCCCGTAGCCACTATTGCTCAGTTGATCTATTGTCGATGTTGAGCTGTTTCTTGAGATCCTTTGGCTCCCTGCCTTCGGTTGTAGCCTCATCTCATGCATAGCATTCGTATTTTATCTGTTGCTGTCTTACTGCTGTTTTTCAGTTGCTCTCCGTACTGGGGTTTGACCCCAAGTCCCTCTGGGACTTGGTTTGTTTGGTTACCTGTTTGTTGTCCAGGTTTCTCAGGTTTCTCAGCTGGTCGTGGAGTTGACCCAGCTGGAGATACCCCAGGAGGTGGTTAGAGTGTCCCAGTTAGCGTATAGCATAGATGTATCTATACTAGTAGCCGGGGGATGCCCTGTGCTTTGTTGTATTCTGTTGTTCTTGTATGAGATACATGTTGTACTATTGTACTGTGTTATTTTAACTGTGATATTTGAGTATTGCAGTATTTTAAATTATTTTATCTTTCAGTCAGGCCAAAAACGAAAACACTAGCCACTATTTTATTGCTTCCGCTATTGTTTTGCGTGGTTTATCTCTGAGTTGAGCATGAGGAATGACAATTGAATCCAAGTAACTAATGCGCATTTATCTTAATATGATCTGTAGCGTTCATTAAATGCACCTCATTGTTGCTCAAACCAGGAAATCCTTGTACAATATCAAATTTGATATATTTTGATTTTCTCTGAGTTAAACGCTCTTCTTAAGTCAATCCGTCGATTTCAGCTCTGATATTACTATCAACCAAAGATCTAGTATTCCCTCTGATTTAATCTGAACTGAAAACCCAAATCGTGCAGATGCTCTCCAAGCTGGTTTCTCAATGTCTTCCCATATCGTGCAGTTGATGAATTATTAGAGTAGATGCCCAACTAGCCAACTTGTGGCGAGTGGGTTTTATTGACTCTTTGTAAACGATCTTTATTTATGAAATTCTCATTTCTTATATGGCATTATTTATTTTCATTATGTTATAATGTTAACAATTGTGTTGGATAAAGACCTAGAATGCACCATAGTGTATGTTAGATGTGATAGTGGATATGATGGCTATCATGAAACACATCTAATAGTCACTGTATTCTGATCACGTTCCTAGTCGATTGGGCCATCAAAATGAGGATAAGGCCGCCCGAGCTTGAGACTAGCATCTGTGATGCGAAGTACCATGTTTCATTGGTAGGGAACATTGTGATGTTCTGAGCATGCAGATGGATAGTGACCTGGTGATCTATCGAACTACCCTCGTTCGAACTTTCCAAGTGGTTACCATTTGTCGAGTGGATAAGTCCGAGGTCTTGGTTGTACTGATTAGTCCTCACTACTCAATACGTCATTGAGACTCTACATGATAGGCGCCTCACTTTGACCCGTTTACCGACTCACTTGGGGTCATTAGGTGGCGGGATTGGGTGAGGTCCGGATGCATGTAGGAGTCGATGCTTCGTTGTCGAGGATTTACCGCTCGCTTTTATGCGTGGATATCCTATGCTATCTGAGGAGATAATGTGTAATAAATCTCTGGCCAGAGTACTGGATGTATTTTTGGTAAATGGGTTTGCCAGTAACACTCGCGATGTCACTATTTGATCTCCAAGATATATGCATAGTTATCAGATCTCTAGCGACTCTCGATTTACCAATGGTCGTTGATCTGATCGGGATATATGTGTTGAAAGGACCGTACTGTACGCTAACCACGACCAACTGGTTCTTGCAGGCACTATCAGTGATACCTAGGGGATCATGGGGCGATGTTGCTAGGCGCTTTACCATGATCCGATGGGTCAGTCCAAAATTGTGATTTCGGAGTCACAATGGTTGT
>KV004656.1:13746-28526 GCA_001598015.1 Dorcoceras hygrometricum
CGACTTCCTAAAAGTCAACAGGGGTCAAACCGGGGTTTGACTCTGTTGAGGGGCAAAACGGTCATTTTGCTATTTAGGGTTTGATGATCTGAAAAATTGTTTTTCACATCATAACATTCAGTTTTGGAAACTGAGTCGATCGGTCCGATCTGATCGGCGATCGGAGTTACGATGAAGTCGCAGCGATTTATATCGTCATTTGGACTCGGGCCCGTTGGACCGGCCCAAGTCCAACATTAAGTCTATATATGATTAGACTTAATTAAGAGACTACATTTACAATTAATCACAACACAACCCTAGAAACAAAACCCTAAGCACCGCCGCCTCCCTCTCTTCTCCAAGCCGCCCGCCGCCGCCGGCCGCTGCCCGCCGCCGATCTTCGCCGGAAATTTGTTCCGGCCAGTTCGACGTGGAGAATCCGATCGTGCTGATCTCGTCAGGACTTCTAGTGCAGTCTGACGAAGGAGTCCCGAATCTGGTCGTGGACCGGATTGACGAATCTACCGCAATCAACCGAGAAGCGCCGGGTTCTTGAAACACCGGTTGGAGCCAGGCACAAGTGCCAGACAGGTGACTTTGATTGCGAAATCCAACATCAACCTGGGAAGTAAATTTAGCTGCATTGACCAGAAAGGCTCAAGTGGAGATGCTGGCTTCGTTGCATATTTCGAAGGTCCATGAGCATCTAAGCACTACGGGTTGGCGGTTTTACCCAGGTGAGGATTATGGTGTGGTCTCTTCTTTCCAAGTTGAGCCATAGATTGTTGCGAGCATTAGAGCAGCTCAGAGAACAGATCAATATCTTCATGAGTTGAAACTGAAGGTTAGAGCTGGACAGTTGGAGGATTTCACTATCTCTTCTGAAGGTTTTTTGAGGTTCCATGGCAGGTTAGTTGTGCCAAATCTGATTGATTTGAAGGAGGAGATCTTGAGAGAAGCGCACTGTAGTAGACACAGTGTTCATCCTGGTACAGCATTACTGGTGGGCAGGTTTGAAGAGTGATGTCGTTGATTTTGTAGCCCGTTGTCTGAATTGTCAGCAAGTTAAGGCCGAGAGGATGAGACATGGTTGTCTATTGCAGAGTTTAGAGATTCCTCAATGGAATTGGGAGAACATAGCTATGGATTTTGCTATAAATTTTCCTCGTTCCAGTTGAGGATGTGATGATGTGTGGGTTGTTATCGATAGATTGTCGAAGTCTGCTCACTTCATTCCCTACAGTATGACTTATTCTTTGAAGAGGATGACGAAGCTGTACATAGATTTCGTGGTGCGATTGCATGGTGTTCCTATGCTATCGTTTCAGATCATGATCCGAGGTTTACTTCCAGCTTTTGGAAGAGTTTGCAAACAGCTTTGGGCACCAGGTCACGATTGGTATGGCACCATTTGAATCTTTGTATGACAGGAAGTGTAGATCGCCAGTGTGTTGGGAAGAAGTGGGGGAGAAACAGTTGTCTTCTCCAGAATTTGTGCAGCAGATGAGAGATCAAGTAGATCTGATACGCCAGCAAATGAAAGTTGCACAAGATCTCCAAGCCAGTTATGCGAATAAGAGGCATAGACCTTTAGAATTTCAGGTTGGTGATCTAGTCTTCCTGAAAGTTTCTCATTTTGGTAGTGTTACGAGATTTGGTCTCAAGGGAAAATTAGCTACTCGTTATGTTGGATCATATGAGATTGTTGAAAGAATTGGTCCTTTGGCTTATCGGCTGTTGTTGCCGCCAGATCTGTCCTCCTTGCATGATGTTTTTCATGGGTCTATGTTGACAAAATATGAGCTAGATCCGTCGCATGTGCTAAGAACAGACGAGGTAGAGCTAGATCGGACTTTGAGCTATGTTGAATATCTCCCTTGCATATTTTGGAATAGAAAAGAGAAACAGCTGCGGAATAAGACTATTCCTTTAGTGATGGTCCAGCGGAGCAAACATGGTAGAGAAGAAGCTACGTGGGAGATGGAAGATAAAATGCAGCAAGAGTGGCCACATCTGTTTGAGTGGATGTTGAATTTGTTTCCAGTAGCTAGTTTTGATTGTGTTGTTTGTTTCCGTTATCTTGAACTCTTGGTTAGTAGCCTCTCGTGGAGTGTTAATTCGTTGTTGTTTGTTTTGGTGTGTAGCGGGATTTTCTCAGTGTTGATTTTTGTGTTAATATTTTTGTTCAGTTCTGAAGTTGTTGATTGAGTTCGAGGATGAAATCCTGTCTTAGTGGGTGAGGAATGTGAGACCCGAAAGTTTATTGGATTAATTGAGTTAAATAATCGGGTTTGGAATAGACCAGATTTGGCTTGAACAGATTTGGGATGAGCCATATTTGAACTGGTATGCTTTGTGAAGCTATCGGATCCAAATTCGTGCTTAACAACTCTGGAAAGTTAGATATTTCGCGGAGTAGGAATCAGACTTGAGCTTTGGTCAACGCGGGTCAACCATATTCAGATTCTGTAATCAGATCTAGTAGTCGTGCGCTATTTGGTTACACGTGTTGGAAGTTCTACGCGGGTGATGTTGCGACATCGTTTTGAAGTAGCCAGATTTGAGTCGCGTTAGTTGGCTTTTTTGCATGGACCGGCGCGGTTAAGAGATTTCAGATTTGGCGGGATTTGTGAGTCAGATCTGTGAGCGTAATGCGACGTCGTTTAGTGATTCAGACTTGGCTAGAGGGATAACGTGTCCTAGTGAGCGAGCGGTCTTTGGTGCGACGTTGTTTGGATAAGTTACAAGTCTGTTTGGGCATAGAGTTTAGATCTGGAGTGATACTCAGATTTGAGTTAGGATCGGCTTTGAGCCTAAGTTTTCGGTGGTTGTTGTCCATCAGATCTGGGAGACTTAAGTATATATATTGAGGACTTTGACTTCGGTCTCGCCATTATCTCTTTCCGACACTTAGAAATATTCTTCGATAGATAACCCTGTCGCGATACCCTAGCCACTGTTCATCGAAGCTTTTCTTCCTCGATTGTCGGCGGTAGACTGCTTCGACGGACACAAGAGTGGTAGCGCTGGACTCCTCTTGTTAAGGTGATTCTTCTCATACCTCTTTCGCAGGCTTGGGATTAGCTGGAGGAAGATCGCGAAGGAAGCTACTCTGTGTAGTCTGTTAGCATAAGCGCATATTTGATTCTGCAGTTCAGGTGCTCGTTGGGTAAGTGTTAGTACCTACCTTTGTGCTTTGTTTAGAGCTGCTGGTTGTGCTAGAGAAGTAGGCCGAGATGGTAGAGCTCGTAGCTCCCAGTTCGTAAGTTCTTTGTTATTGTCCCTGAGTCTGTGTTGTGTTATTGGTTAACATGTTTCCGATTTGGTTGCTCGGGACTTCGTTTGTGATAATTGTAGCTCAGAGCTGAAGTACGGATGTGAGCTTCGTTTTACAGCGTTAGATGTGCCATGGATTGCTTGTTGATCTGCTGTACTGTGTATGCTATTCATTGGCTGTTGTATTCTGCTGCATTCTATTGCATGAGCATACACGCATTATTCATGTTGAGCTCAGATCTTGTTTAGCTGTGCCTCTTTATCTTAATCTGTGTGTACCAGGATGCTTGTATGGAGGAAGATGAGGTAAATTCCCGTATACCTCATCTCCCTGTTGGGATCTGCTATCCACTATGAGCGGAGTGGGTAGCTCCCACATCTCATGAGCTGGGCAACAACAGGTTGAGTGAATTGTTGTGCATCTGGTACCGTGTGTTGAGACGAGTGGGTAGCTCCCATATACTCACACACCCCATTGCCACTATTGATCTGTATCAGTTTTTGAGTTGCTCCTTGATATCCTTTGGCTCCTTGTCTTCGGTTGTAGCCTTGTTTCATGCATAGCATTCGCATTTTATCTATCGCTATCTTACGTCTGTTTTTCAGTTACTCTCCGTACTGGGGTTTGACCCCTTGTCCCTCTGGGGCTGGTTGTCTTGTTGCATGTGTGTATTTTCAGGTTACCATGGTTTCACTGCTGATCGTGAAGTTGATCCAGCTGGTAGTGTCCCAGGAGGTGGATAGAGTGTCCCAGCTATAAGTAGTAGATACATATGTTTGTATTGTATCTGTGTTGGTTTATTTGGGAGTCACTCTATGTTGTATGCTAGCTGTGTTGTATTTGATTTTGAACATTGTAAAACCTTTATTTTGAATAACATTGTATTTAAATTATGTTTAAAAGTCAGGCCTTAAAGCAAAAAAATTTTAGACACTATTTTATTGCTTCCGCTTATCTCTGAGTTGAGCACGAGACCTGACAGTGTTGGTAGCTAATTTGATCTGGTTGGTGATGTGGGATTTCGATTGTATAGTGGGAATGGACGTGTAGTCTAGTTTTAGGGCCACCATGGATTGTTTCCATGGCGTTGTGCGTTTTCTGCCCCAGTCTAGAGAGAAGTGGAATTTCTACGGGCACGATTCCCAATCGAAGATTCCGTTGATCTCTGCTATGGAGATGTTTAGCCTCTTGTCGATGAACAATGTAGGATTTATGATTTATTCTTTGGATGCATCCTCGAAGTCATGCATAGAGCTTAGTGACACCCCCGTCGCTCGTGATTTCCTTGATGTGTTCCCCGAGGAAATTCCTGATTTCCTCCGAGGAGGGAGATCGTCTACAGCACCAGCCGAGTTGAGAGAGCCGAAGGTACATCTTAGCGATTTGCTGGAGAAAGGTTTTATTCGCCGAGCATGTCACCGTGGAGAGCTCCTATCCTGTTTGTGAAGAAGAAAGATGGTTCGATGAGGATGGGTATCGATTTTCGGAAACTGAACAAGGCTACTGTGAAGAATAAGTACCCTTTACCAAGGATTGACGATTTATTCGATCAGCTTCTGGGTTCAGCCATGTATTCGAAGATCGATCTGCATTCAAGGTACCATTAGTTGAGGATTCGAGAGGAAGATGTTGCGAAAACTACGTTTCGTACGAGGTATGGGAATTACGAGTTTTTGGTTATGCCATTTGGTCTGACTAATTCCCCTGCAGTTTTCATGGACTTGATGTATCGAGTCTTTAGAGATTTCATCGATCAGTTCGTGATTGTTTTCATCGATGACATTCTGGTTTACTCGAAGACTCCGATGCAATATAAAGAGCACTTGATATTGGTCCTCCAAAAACTTCCAAACTAGCAGTTGTACGCCAAGTTCTCTAAGTGCGAGTTTTGGTTGAATAGAATAGTGTTTCTGGGTCATGTCATTTTGGCCGATGGTTTGTCTGTTGATCCCAGTAAGGTAGAGGCCATATTGAACTGGGAACGCCCCAGGAATGTTTCAGAGAATCGTAGCTTTTTGGTATTGGCTAGCTATTATCGCCGTTTTATTGAGGGATTTTCTAGTATAGCTAAGCCTATGACGCAGTTGACCCAAAAAGACAAGAGATTTGTTTGGACGGAGGAATGCGAGAATAGCTTTCAACTACTCAAAAAGAGCTAACTACAGCGCCAGTGTTAGCTTTGTCTTCAGGTTCATGAGGTTTTGTGGTATGTTCCGATGCTTCGCTTAGTGGATTGGGTTGCGTTTTGATGCAACATGGTCGAGTCATCGCGTATGCTTCCCATCAGTTGAAACCTCATAAAACTCGATACCCAGTTCATGATTTGGATTTGGCGGCCGTTGTCTTTTAATTGAAGATTTGGAGCCACTATCTCTATGGCGAACAGTTTGTGGTGTATACTGACCACAAGAGTCTTCAGTATCTCTTTTCGCAGGCCGACTTGAATATGAGGCAGCGTACACGGAAGGAGCTGCTTAAGGATTTTGATTGCGAGATTCTGTATCAGCCAGGGAAGTGAATGTAGTGGCTGATGCGCTTAACAGAAAATCCCAAGTGTCGATGCTTGCATCGCTAAATATCTCGAAGGTTAATGAGCATTTGAGCACTACTGGTTGGCTTTTTTACCTAGGTGATGACTATGTTGTGATGTCATCTTTTCAAGTTGAGCCACAGATTGTTTCGAATATTAGGGCAGCCCAGAGAACTGATCTGTACATCCATGAGTTGAAGTTGAAGACTCAATCTGGAAAGCTGGAGGATTACTCTGTCGTAGCTGAAGGTTGTTTGAGGTTCGTGGCAGGTTGGTTGTGCCTAACTTGATTGATTTGAGGGAAATGATCCTAAGGAAAGCTCAATGTAGTCGTCATAGTGTCAATCTAGGTGCAAGGAAGATGTACCATGTCTTAAAACTGCACTATTGGTGGGCAGGTCTAAAGAACGATGTTGCTGACTTTGTTTCTCGTTATCTGAATTGTCAGCAAGTTAAGGCGGAAATGATGAGACCTGGTGGACAGTTGCAGAGTTTAGAGGTGCCCCAATGGAATTGGGAGCATGTAGCTATGGATTTTGTGACTCATTTGCCTCGTTCCAGCCGAGGATGTGATGCTGTGCGGGTAGTAATTGATAGAATTTCGAAGTCAGCCCACTTTATTCCCTACAATATGACAAATTCTTTGAAGAAAATGGTGAAACTGTACATCGATTGTATAGTTCGATTGCATGGAGTTCCGGTATCCATAGTTTCAGATAGAGATCCAAGGTTCACTTCCAGATTTTGGAAGAGTTTACAAGTAGCTTTAGGCACCAGATTGTCTATGAGTACAGACTATCATCCCCAAACCGATGGCCAATCTAAGAGGACTATACAAACCTTGGAGGATATGTTGCGAGCTGTTGTTATTGACTTCAGTGGTAGCTGGCAGGATTCGTTGTCGCTGGTGGAATTTTCGTACAATAACAGCTACCAAGTAACGATTGGAATGGCACCGTTTGAAGCATTGTACGGTAGGAAGTGCAGGTTTCCAATTTGTTGGGAAGAAGTGGGGGAGAAGAAGCTGTCTTCTCCTGAATTTGTGCAGCATATGACAGATCAGGTTGATCTGATTAGACAGCGTATGAAGGCTACACAAGATCACCAAGCTAGTTATGCAAACCGAAGGCGTAGGCCTTTAGAATTTCAGATTGATGATCGAGTGTTCTTGAAAGTTTCTCCTTTCATAAGGGTTAGGAGGTTTGGATACAAGGGAAAGTTAGCTCTTCGTTATGTTGGGCCTTATGAAATTGTGGAAAGGATCGGTACTTTGGCTTATCGTTTGTTGATGCCACCTGAACTGTCCTCATTACACAATGTGTTTCATGTGTCTATGTTGAAGAAGTATGAGCCAGATCCTTCACATGTTCTACGAACTGATGAGGTGGATCTGGATCGAACGTTAAGTTATGTTGATTATCCCTTACAAATTTTGGACACGAAAGAGAAACAGCTCAGGAAAAAGACCATTCCCTTAATGATGGTTCTGTGGAGCAAGCATGGTAGGGAATAAGCTACGTGGGAGTTCGAAGAGAAGATGTATCGTGAGTGGCCTCATTTGTTTGAGTAGATATTGCATTAACTCCAGTAGCTAGATTTCTTGTTGTTGCTTTCCAGTTATCTTGAACGCTTGGTTAAACTAGTGCATGTTAGAGTGTTGTTGGTGGTTCTGTGTATAGTGTGATTTTCCAGCGTTGGTTAACGAATGTGCATAGTATATTTTGCGTATTTTCGGTTTTGTTGTTGTGATACTGAGGTTTTGTTTAAATCTGGAGTTTATTACTTGATTTCAAGGACGGAATCTTGTTTTTAGTGGGGGAGGAATGTGAGACCCGAAAGATTTGTGGAGTAATTAACTTAATTAAATCGGGTTTAGCATAGACCAGAGCAGGCGTGAGCTGATCTGGGACGGGCCAGCTTTGGGCTAGTATGCTTAATGAATGTACGCTGGCTTGTGCGTGGTTCAGATTTGGGTTAGTTTTCGTAAAACGGTCAGATCTAGCTGATAGATGCTTTAGAATTGTGTCGCAAGCCATTTTGGATTCGCTAAGTTGAACATTCGAAGCGGGTGCTGAAGCGACATCGTTTGGAGGAAACCAGCTTTGAAGAGAGAAATCTGGTAGCGCTATGTGAACCGGTTCGGTTTGTAATTTGGTGTAGATCGGTTCCGAGTGTCTAGACCGGAAGGTAGTGCGATGTCGTTTCGGGTTACCAGTAGATGCTGGTCGAGTGTATTATGTGCTGGACAATGTCTGTGTGAGATCTGGTCATACAGATCTGGGTTGCGATGCGACGCCGTTTAATGTTACCCGTGTAAGCGCTAGTGGGATGACACGTGTGAGTTGACCAAAGTTAAGTTTGGATGGTGCATGTGACCTGTTCTGGATCATGGTGCGACGCTGTTTTGAGAAACCAGATCTGGTGCGTGTGGTGCTAGAGTGTAGCTGGGTGACGTGTACCAGTTGAGAGAGAGGCTAGTGAGCTGGTCAGATCTGAGTGTGACACCTGTGCGACGTCGTTTGGTGGTAGTCAGATCTGGTATAGCGTAGAGTTCAGATCTGGTATAGTGTTCAGATCTAAGTTAGTACCAGCTGTGAGCCTGAGTGTCGGTGTCTACTGTTCATCAGATCTGGAGACTTAAGTTGTTTAAATAGAGGACTTTGACCAGATAAATGCCATTGTTTTCCAACACTTAGAAGATATCTCTCCCCGTAAACATATCCTCTACTGTAACGAGACCCTTACTGTTCACCGTGGTGGATTTACTCCGATTCCTGATGATAGACGACCTAGCTTGGAGCAATATTGGTAGCGTTGAGTTCCCCTTTATAAGACGCTTCCATTACTACCACTTTCGAAGGCTTTGGTTAGCTGGAAGAAGAACGCGAAGAAGCTACATTGCATTATATGTTTGCGTTCCAGTCAATTGGTTCTTCCGTTCAGGTAGTGCTTTCGAGTAATTATTAGACCCTACCTTATATTTCGTTTAGAGCCAGCTATCGTGTTTTAAGGGTAGGATAGAGCTGGGTTTGAGCTGGTGGCTCCCAGTTCGTAGTTCTGTGCTTACTGTCCCTGAGTTGTTGTTGTTGTTGGCTAATCAGGTTTCTCTGAGTTACTCGGGACCCCTGTTGTGATGATTGTATCTCAGAAGCTAAGGTACGGATTTGAGCTTGTATTACAGCCTTGGGAAAAGCATGGGTATTTATGTATGTTTGCTGGTATGTTGTGCAGTGTATGCTATCGTGCTGTTATTGCTTACCTCAGTTTTGTTCTGGTTGTTGCATGTCGTTGTAATTGTATACACGCATCTTTCCTGTCGAGCTCATATCTGTTAGCCGTTTGTTGTTGTGTTAACTCGTGTGTACCAGGATGCTGTTATTGAGGACGAGCGGCAATACCGTGCTCCTCATCTCCCTGCTGGTTTAGTTGTTAGCCGCTATGAGACAAGTGGATAACTACCACGCTCTCATGAGATTTGGCAATAGCAGGTTGAGTGATCTGTTTATGCTCTGGTACACTGTGTTGAGACGAGTGGATAGCTGCCACGCTCTCACATGCTTCGTGGCCACTACCCTTTGTTCGTATCTGCTGACAGCTGCTGAGCTGGTCCTTGAGCTCCTTTGTCTTCCTGATTCTCTTGTAGCCTGTTGCCTTTGCATCCTGCTGTCTCATTCATAGCATTTGCATTTATATCTGTTGCTGTCTAGTAGCGGTTTGTATTGCTCTTCCTACTGTGGGTTGACCCCTGTCCCTCTGGGGCTGACAACCTAGTTATTTATATTTTATGATTATGTATTAGAGTCGTCACCGGGGAATGTCCCGTAGTGATGTTCTATTGTTGATTTGAGATTGTATTGCTTTGGGATGCTCGATGCTTGTAATTGTTATCTCTAGCTTTTGGGTTGTTGTAAAACCAATATTTTGAGTACAATTTTTTTTTAAAATTATGTTTTCTAAGTCATGCCAAAGCGAAAATCTTAGCCACTTTTTAAATGCTTCCGCAGTTGTTAATTGCGTGTTTATCTCTGTTATGAACACCGGGCCTGACACATATAGACGACAAACATAATATTCGATCTTCTTGATGAAGATTCTATCTTCAAGCTGTTTGACTTGTAGTCCTAGGAAAAATTTTAGTCTCCCCCCATCTTGCTCATCTCGAACGTACCTTGCATCAGCTTGGAGAATTTTTCACACAGCTTAGGACTAGTCGATCCAAAGATAATCTCATCAACATAAATTTGGACTAATAAGACATGATCATTCTTAACAAATTTAAATAACTTCTTATCAACTGAGTCAATGATAAAATCATGATCAATTAAAAAATTTGGACAAGGTATCATACAAAGCTCTTGGTTCTTGTTTCAGAACTCACAGAGCTTTATCCAGTTTATATGCATAATCTGGTCTGGTATGATCAATGAAGTCATGAGGCTGTGCAACATACACTTTCTCATTTAGGATGCCATTTAAGAATGCACTTTTAACATCCATCTGATAAACTTTTAAATTTTAAAAAAGCAGCATATGCAAGAAATATGTGAATTGCTTCTAATCTGGCTACGGGTGCAAAAGTCTAATCAAAAGCTATTCCTTCTTCCTGCTGATAGCCTTGTGCCACTAATCTAGCTTTATTTTTTACGACATTTCAATTTTCATCTAATTTGTTTCTAAAGACATATTTAGTTCCTATTACGGTCTGATTGGAGGTCTAGAGACTAAATGCCATATTTTGTTATGTTAAAAATGACTAAGTTCGTTATGCATAGTTTCTATCCAGCTTGGGTCAGCTAAGACATCATCTACACTCTTAGGTCTATATGCAAGATGAATGCAGAGTTAAAATATTCGTCTATCATCTGGCTCATGTCCTAAGAGGTGCAGAAGTGTTACCGATGACCAGTTCAAGTAGATGATTTCTATTCCATAGGAAACCAGTTCTGTATGGGGCTGCTTCTTCCTCAGGTAATTAGTTACTTCATTATCCTCATCTAATTTGATAACTGGAGCATCAGTGGATGAAACAACTTGAGTCTGTTGAGCTGGATCAGCTGGAGCATCGTCTGCGTTATCAAGTTGAGGTTCAGCTTCTGGAACAACTTGGGTTTACCCTACTAGAGCAGCTTAGATGTATTCTGCTGGATCAACTTAGATGACTTCTGCTGGTTTTTGAACCTGTAACTCATCATCGCTTGATTCAAGGATATTAGTAGATTATAATCGATTGTTGGTTTTAAGTGAAGTAATAGAATTTGAAGAAAAACTAGACTCATCAAATTTAACATGTATTGACTCTTCAATTGTCAGCGTTCTGTTATAAAAACGCGATAAGCTTTGCTGAGAGTTGAATAACCAAGAAAAATTTCAATGTCAGAGCGTGCATCAAAAGTACCTAAATTCATTTTACCATTATTATGAATGTAACGACAACAACCAAAAAACATAAAATGCAATATTTGGTAACTTGTCATTCCAGATCTCATACGATATCTTGTCTTGTTTCTTGTTAATCATATATCAGTTCTGTGTATAGCATGCAGTATTCAACCCTTCAGCCCAAAATTTTTAAGAAATCCCAGAATCAGCAAGAATAGTTCCCATGACTTCTTTTAAAGTACGATTACGGTGCTCAACGAGCCTGTTCTGTTGAGGTGACCTACCCATGGAAAACTTATGCCTGATTCCTTTATGTTCAAGATAGGAGGATAATATTTTTATTTAAAAACTCAGTACACAATCACTCATAATACGATCGATATAAGAATATTTCTCATTTTAAAGTCGCTTTAAAACATTTATCAGCTGGTCTGCGGTCTATTTTTTTGAATTTAAAAATATTACCTAGATAACCTGGAGTAAAGTCGATAATCACTGTGGTGTAATTTTTTCCCCCTAAGCTAATCACTTAGACAGGGACAAATAGGTCCATGTGCAACTGCTCCAAGCTTCAGGAAGAAAAGTTACAACCCTTGTTCTTAAAAGTAGACCTAACTTTCTTTCCGAGCTGACAAGCTAAACAAAGTTTATATTTTGTAAAGTCAATTTTGCATAGACCGGTGACCAAATATTGCTTATACAGACTGGCTATAATTTTAAAATTTTTTATGATTCATGCGTTTATGCCACAACCATTCTTTAGAAGTATTTGCAACCAAACAAGTAGGTTCAGTAACCAGCTAATCTGACCAGTTTACTTTGAAAGTGGTACCCGACCTGCATCCTGTTAGAACAGTCATACCAGCTGGATTCTGAACTGTGCATGTGTTTTTGTGAAAATCTACTAAATAGTCATTATCACACAATTGATTAATGCTGATCAGACTATAGCAAAGATTTCGACAAGAAGCACGTCATTGATGATAGTATTACCATGGAAAATCTTACCTTTGCCCATAGTTTCACCTGTTGAGTTATCACTAAAGGTGATTCTTAATCCTTGGTGTATTTGATGTCTGAAAGAAGCTTGTGATTACCGTTCATGTGTCTGGAGCATCCACTGTCCAGATATCATTCTGATTTCTTCAAAAGCTTTCCTTTGAACACCTGCAATCAGTAAATAAACCCAATTTTACTTGAGCCCAGATTGGATTAACCCTTTGGACCCAATACTTGAATTAACTTGACAAATTTTCCCGTGTGCGTCCACTAGGATACGTTCTGAAATATTGTGTGATTTGTGGAACATTGGTTTTTTATCTTGACCATTCAGATCGCGTCTTTTCTGAACTGGTCTGTAATGCTGCTGAAGCATTCATCAAAATCGTTCATCGTTTCTCCAGGCTTCATTTTGATTGAGTCAAGTTTCTGAGTGGCCATAGCAAGCTTGTTCTCTTTGGTTTGCTCGTTCCCTTCACATAGTTGTGTGAGCTTCTCCCGTATTTATTTTGCTGTTGTGCACACCTTGGTTTGGCTAAACATGTTCTTGTCCAGTGTTTTGTAGAGAATTTCCTTAGCAACATTATCCAGGTTGGCTTTTCGCTTATCCTCTGATGTCCATTCTAGTTTGGGCTTTTGAAGCATATTTGGAGCCCCATATGATATTGCAATAGTTGTATTCATCTTCATGTTGATGCAACGACGGATCCGGATCATGCTCTCGAGGCACAGCGGAAGTTTTAAAAAATTTGTCCTTGGGAACGTGTTGGCGCAGTGGCGGATTCCGATCCCGTTTCCCGGGGCGCAGCGGAAGTTTCAAAATTTTGCACCGGGAATCATTCAATACATAATACTAACAACAATTAAACATGCATAGGATGTTTGATATGTCACCTTGCTGGCGTCTAGGCGCCTGGCTCCGATCGGATTCACAAGGAATCGCACTTCAAGGTAGGCGGCGGTAGATCTCCTCAATCCGGTCCACGATTTGATGCACGGCTCCTTCGTCAGTCTGCACTATAAGAGCTGATGAATTTTCCACGGACGGAATCTCCTCAACAAGGTGATCGGAACAAGTCCGATCACGGCAAGCGACGGCGGGCGGCGCGGCGCGGCGGTGCAAGGGCGGCGGCCGTGAGGTGTTGTGGAGAGGGAGGGGGCGGCGGAAAACTTGGAGGCTAGGGTTTGTGTGTTGAGTTGTGTCATACAACCCTAGGCTCAAGAATAAATATAGGTGTGATGGGCTTGAACCGGCCCATTGGACCTAGGGCGGGCCCAGTCCAACGTATGAACATCGGTTCATCCCTATCACCGTGACTTCATCATAACTCCGATCGACGATCTGATCGGACCGATCTACACAGTTTCCAAAACTGAGTATTATGATACGAAAACAATTTTTCAGACCACCTAGTCCAAAATTGCAGTTTAGCCCCTCAACTATGGGAAATCGCAATTTGACCCCTGTTGACTTTTAGGAAGTCGCACTCCCTAAATTCCTCCTCCTATGCTCAACACATTGAGCTCAGTTTCCGTGCGGGAATCGTGAATCCAGTACTTGTGTGACCCTCAATGGTTTAGGGATACAGCTAGTCGTGGGCCCACAACCATTGTGACTCCGAAATCATAATTTCGGACATGCCCATCGGATCATGGTAAAGCACCTAGCAACATCGCCCCATGATCACCTAGGTATCACTGATAGCCTGCAAGAACCAGTTGGTCGTGGTTAGCGTACAGTACGGTCCTTTCAACACATATATGCCAATCAGATCAACGACCATTTGTAAGTCGAGAGTCGCTAGAGATCCGATAACTATGCATATATCTCGGAGATCAAACAGTGACATCACGAGTGTTACTAGTCAAACCCATTTACCTAAAACACATCCAGTACTCTGGCCAGAGATTTATCACACTATTATCTCCTCCGATAGCATAGGATATCCACGCATACAAGAAAGCGGTGAATCCTCTACAACGAAGCATCGACTCCTACATGCATCGAGACCTCACCCAATCCCGCCACCTAAATACCCCAAGTGAGTCGGTAAACGGGTTAAAGTGAGGCGCCTATCATGTAGAGTCTCAATGACGTTTCGAGTAGTGAGGACTAATCAGTACAACCAAGACCTCGGACTTATCCACTCGACAAATGGTAACCACTTGGAAAGTCCGAACGAGGGCAGTTCGATAGATCACCAGGTCACTATCCATCTGCATGCTCAGAACATCACAATGTTCCCTACCAATGAAACATGGTACTTCACATCGCAGATGCTAGTCTCAAGGTCGGGCGGACTTATCCTCATTTTGACGGCCCAATCGACTAGGAACACGTTCAGAATACACAGTGACTATTAGATGTATTTTATGATAGCCATCATATCCACTATCACATCTAACATACACTATGGTGCATTCTAGGTCTTTATCCAACATAATTGTTAACATTATAACATAATGAAAATAAAGAATGCCATAATAGAAATGTGTATTTCATAAATAAAGATCATTATACACTAGAGTCAATAAAACCCACACGCCACAAGTTGGCTAGTTGGGCATCTACTCTAACAATCTCCCACTTGCCCTATAGCCAACTACTCATCA
>KV004657.1:0-21404 GCA_001598015.1 Dorcoceras hygrometricum
GTCATGGTCATTTTCAGTAAACAAAAAATACTATAATAAAATACTTCATCTTCATTTAATTAAGAAATATCTTAAACCTACGTTAGTCAATTTTTTCTTTATTAATAACCATCTTGTCTCAATCTCTATTTTGAATTTGTACAGTTATTAAATGAGTATATCACATTTAACAAAATATATATATATAATAAAATACTGAATTTTTTTATTTGATAGACATTTCAAACAAAAAAACCTTATTTAATATAATATTTTATGTGGATACATGCATCGAGTGGGCACAGATGCTGGTATATTATTAGTTTCAACTAAAAACTCAAGAGATATCAAATTCGGTATGCTTATGTACTTCAAAACTATTTTTGAAAAATTAATAGTAAATTATGACATTGTTTAAAATAATAGACTATGTATCAAATTATTATTATTTCCAGTGTATAAACTTTTAGTAGAATTTTTTTCATCATAATTTTATATTGTAAATAATAAAAATATGAATTAAGATATAATAAATTATATTTCTCAGATTTATTTATACTATTTATTAAAGATAAACATCATTTATTAAATATTTCAGTGTGTGGTGAAACTAATCTACCATTTTTCAGTCTCCGTTCGTTTGTACGCCTTAATTCTAATTTTCTTTTATTTGTTCAAATTAAATTAAAATATATATCATTAAAAGATTATAATAAAAATGATTGTATATGTTAATGCAAGTGCAAGACATCTGCATTAAAAAGCTAATTCATGGACAGAATGGACCAACATAATTTTAATATCAATAAATTGATGGTCACGTGCCAACTACCAAATAGAAAATTTAAATACGAGACATGATGAATTGATCAAGTGTACACACTCCAATGGCAAATCAAAGTATGTGTGCTTTCCTGAATTCAAGTCAAAACAATCAAACCGCAAGACTTGGTCCTGGGATTTCATTTTCGAATTAAATTAAGGATAAATGAAATTAAAATCTCTATTTTAATATTTGGATTATAAATCAACCCCTATATAGAATATTCAATAATTAATATATGACAACATTTGATTTATAGTTTTGACTCCCTCTAAATGTCTTTTTAGGATTTATCAATCTTATACTTTGTTCGGTCATTGTGCACTCAAACTTTGCAAGGAAATAATATATATTTCTCATGAGATTAAGATAGTTATCATGTAACACGATTAAATATTTCTTTTCACCCACAAAGTACCTAATTTGGGATTCAAAAAACTTTATTTGTCGATTTGAGTACACAACTTTGTAATTCCTAAAATACTAAATATTCAAGTTTCATAGGACCGAAAATAATGATTAAAGAGGGTTAAAACTCTAGTAGAACTTTTGTTGGAGTGCAATAATTTCCCCTACTAGGTAGAGCGATCGAATCGTGGCACTTGAGTTGCTATACGGTTTAAAAGATTGGACTTGCACCGTTACACTAGTTATAACTTTTGATAATACGGTAAGCGTTCGGTCCTACAATTGGCATCAGAGTCAAGGTCACGGGTTCGATTCACATTGATTGCAAGGAGTGCAATTATTGGGAAGGGGATTGTTAAAATGCAATGATTGTCCTGCTAGGTAGAGCGAACGAACCGTGGCGCTTAAGTTGTTACATGGTTTAAAAGATTGGAGTTGCACCGTTACCACCAGCTATAGGTTTTGGTAAAGCGGCAAGCGCTCGATCCTACAAAGAGGGTTAAAAACTCTAGTAGAACTTTTGAAACAACCTCGTTTCGCTGTTATATAACTATAATGAAATTTAACAAATTAATTTATTGATTTCGTTTTCTTGGCCTCATGTATAACCAAATATGCTAAGAAATATGTATCTTTAAGTGATCACCATAAATAAAGTCATATATTGATTTTGATGTATTTTGGTAACTTATTTAATGTGATTGAGATGTACAAAAGACATGTTTCTCACCAATCTTGAAAATACAAATAAAATACTTAATCTAACATAAAATTATCCAAATTGGGATAGAGATCTCATTTGACATCTTGGATACCTGAATATGGTAATAATAATACAATTAATCTTTTACTAGTTATCATAAAAAGAAGTCATGTTTTTTTCCATTGAAGATGTATTACGATAACTTTAATACCTTATCGTGTGACTTAATATATGGAAAATTATATTTCCTTCACACCATATAACATAAATAGATACTCAATTTAACCTTAGACTATCTAAATTGGGATAACATATATTTGACCCCGTAGATACCCTATTTCGTAAGAAATTATAGTTAACCTTTTAACATCATTATAAAACAAAAGTCATGCGTAATTTTCTTAAAAGCTTACATATTACTATTTATCCACAATACTATTATTAATCATCCAATAAAAGTAGTATTCATCATAATACTCCGGTATCAATGAAATATGATACTTAATTTGATAATACACTAACTAGCATTCATTCATAATACTTAATATTATTATAAAACAATAATATGATATTGAAGAGTGTTTGCAAGAGCTTATATCATAGGAAGCAATTCCACTATGTTGGATCGAAAAGAGCGTTAAAATACAGATCGGGAGTTCTCCTATGTCTCCCCTTCTTCCTAGTTCAGGAAAGATTTTACTAGAAGAATTTGATTATAGCAGCTCCTGCAACCCAATCCCAACAGCCATAACTGTGAGAACTCCTAGCACTCTACGACAGTTTACAGACACGCAATCTGTTCTTCTTTACAGTTATCAGATCTGAGCTGATCAAGCTATGCTCTTTCTTCACACTCTGTTTTTTATTTACACTTGAATAAGCAGACAACAGAGTATGGTTACAACTCCAAAAAATTACTTGAAGCTTTAGGGAGCAAAGTCGTAACAAAGAAGATGATAAACAGTGAAGTTTTTGGTACGTGATAGAATTTTCAATCGTTTAGTCTTTTGTATCACACGTTATGTTTCTTGCGTTGTATTTTATTTTATTGTCACGATTTCTTCTTCTAAATCTTCAGTGTAAATGTAGCATTTGATGAATTATGACCATTGGAGAATTAATATAACTGGTGCCTGACAGTCTGATCTTCAGCTGTGACAAAAAAGTTCTTTTCTCTTTTGGCTTTCAACAACTCTTTTAGCTTTGGCGTATTTCAAATACTCTTTCAGCTCGAACAAAGTGTAGCTTTGTCCTTGCTTGTTCTGTTCTCGTAAGGGTTGCTTCGCTTGACCAGCTCTGGCCTGATCTTCTACTCTGTTCCTCTGAGTTGATCCTTTGATCTGAATACAATGCTCAAATCTAGATTTATCTGTCGCTCTAATCTGATTTGTTCCAATCTGCTTCATTCTTGTATAGCTCTGAGCTACTTCTTTCTTCTTCATTCAGTAGTAGGATATATTTAATAATAAGTTGTGTGAAAAAATATTGATTTGGATAGAAAATAATATTTGATAAAATTAGTATATTTGGTTTGATTAATTAAATTTGGGATAATGGATTAAATTAGATTTTTTAATTTTGTAATAGTTAATAATATAATAAGAATAAAATAGGATATAAAATTATAATTTTTAATGAATGATTTGATTTATCTGAGACAAATAATTAAATATTTGAGATAAATAATTAAATATTTGATTGATATAAAATAAATATATAATAAATTTAACTCATGTATATATATAATATTTAAGTCAAACAATTATATAGAATTTTATCTATCGAATCTTTCTTGTCTGGTTATGCTCTACCACTTCAATGAGACATATTTCAAGAATGCGCTTCCCATATGCATTGCTTTAAAACCATTGACTTAAAATACCAAGCTGTAATTTACTCTTGTAGTTTCCGCGGAAATTATCAATCTATTGTCCATCGAAGCCATCCAAAGGTAGCACCGCCAGTAGATTCGCCATGGCCGGAAAAGGCCAAGGACCCGCGATTGGAATAGATTTGGGCACTACTTATTCATGCGTAGCGGTGTGGCGCCATGATCGCGCTGAGAGCATACCCAATGATCAGGGCAACCGCACAACACCTTCCTACGTAGCTTTCAACGAAACCGAACGTCTCATCGGCGATGCTGCCAAGAATCTTGCCGCTAGGAACCCAAGCAATACTGTTTTTGGTCAGACTGTGCGATGTTATTACTCTTCCCACTTTGTTCATGATCACAATATAATGAATACTTGGTATCTATGTTTTCCAGATGCTAAGAGACTGATTGGTCGGAGATTTAGCGACCCTTTCGTCCAGAGTGATAGGAATCTCTGGCCTTTCAAGGTCATATCCGGCCTCGACGATAAACCCATGATTGTGGTTAAATACAAAGGACAGGAGAAAAAGTTTGCTGCCGAGGAGATTTCGTCGATGGTCCTCGCCAAGATGAAAGAAATAGCCGAAGCTTTCCTGGGATTGACAGTAAAAGAGGCAGTTATCTCTGTACCTGCTTATTTCAATGATTCCCAAAGGCAGGCTACCAAGGATGCTGGAACCATCGCTGGGCTTAGTGTCTTGCGTATTATTGTCGAACCAACTGCTGCAGCCATTGCATACGGTCTCGACAGAACGGACCGCTGCTCCGGTGGGAAGAAAAATGTGCTTATTTTCGACCTCGGGGGTGGCACCTTTGATGTGTCACTTGTTGCCATGGAGAACAGTGTGATTGAGGTTAAGTCCATCGCTGGAAACACCCATCTCGGAGGCCAGGATTTCGACAACAGAATGGTTAAACATTGTGTTCAAGAGTTCAAAAGAAAGCACAAGAAGGATATAAGTGACGACGCCCGAGCATTGAGGAGGCTGAGGACATCATGTGAGAAGGCAAAGAGGAATCTATCTTCGGTGGCAGAAATAACTATTGGGATTGATTGTTTGTACGATGGAATCGATTTTGACTGTAGAATAACTTGTGCGAAATTCGAGGAGCTCAACATGGATCTGTTCAAGAAATGCATTGAACACGTTGACAAGTGTTTGGATGATGCCAAGATGGACAAGAATAGTATCCACGACGTGGTGCTTGTTGGCGGATCTACTAGAATCCCAAAGATTCAACAAATGCTGCAAGATTTCTTTAAAGGTAAAGAGCTGTGCAAGAGCATTCATCCTGATGAGGCCGTCGCTTACGGCGCAGCGATTCAGGCAGCGATTCTGTCTGGACAGGGTAATGCTGCGGTTCCAGATATATTGTTATGCGAAGTCACGCCTCTGTCGCTAGGCGTGCATGTCCAAGGAGGCGCGATGAGTGTGATAATACCAAGAAACACTGCCATTCCTACTAAGAAGGAGAGAAAATTTGAGACATGTTCTTACCAGAAAAGCTCTGTGCTGATCCAAGTGTTCGAGGGAGAAAGGGCGAGAACGATCGATAACAATTTGTTGGGCAAGTTTGAGCTGACGGGCATCCCCGTGAAGATCCCCCGTGCTTCACAGGGCGTACGTACAATAGTCATAAGCTTTAGCATCGACGCTAATGGGATCCTGAGCGTCTCTGCCGAAGATCAAACAAGTGGGAACAAGAACAGCATGACAATCATCAATGACAAAGGCAGGTTGTCTGCGGCAGAGATTGATAGAATGCTGAGAGACGCCGAGATTTTTAAGGCCCAAGATGAGCAACATAGAAGGAGAGTTGAGGCCAAGAATGCTCTGGAAAATTATCTCTATGATACAAAAAGTAAAATAGAAAATGACCTGAGTTTCGCACTCGAATTGTCATACTCAGACAGGAAGAAGATGAAAGGTGCCATTGAGCTGGCTACCTTGTGGTTGGAAAGCAATCAACTTGTCGGAGAAAAACAGTTTCAGGACAAAAGGAAAGAAGTAAAGAGCATTTGTGACCCCATCATTGCAAAGATGTCCCTAGTTTAATGAAGTTGGTTTAGGTTTCTTATTGCAGTACAATTGTATCTATTTTGAGTGAATATATCTTTTAGGAGAAAGTGTATGTTATGCCAGAATGTCACCTTTTCACAAAAAGGAAAACCAAAAGAAGTGAGAACATGACGTCTCGATTAGCTGAGTGCCAACAACGCCTGATTACAGAAGTACTGTTGGATGGGGGCAACAATCGGAGCTTAGCAAACTGGGATATTGGTCTGGTTTTACTGCTATTGTAAATGCTGTGTGTTGTGTTTTGAGAATGATGTGTTTTGCACCTTAAAATTATTATAAAGATTGATTTAGTGTAATAATAAGTTGCTATTGGGCGATGCAACATTTCACTTGATGTAACTATTGTAGTATGAAACTGAATGAGTATAAACTTATATTTTTCAAAGAAGTAAAACAAAAAATCGTTTATATTCATTTCTGAAATTTCGGAGGGTATTTCAAACTTCCCATAAGTTTATATATATCATATGTAATTTAATTTAAAGGTTGACCTATTAATGGGCTAACCCCCTATATAAGTTTGAGGTCTCTTAGCCTGTAATATAGGTTTTAAATCGAGGGATATATACGAGTAGACAAGGTTTCGAGGGATGATTTTAATAACGGACTGACCTTCAAAACATACCTCAATAATATTTCAGTGGAGAATATGCTCCATAAGATAATCGAATCCGCGAAGTCGAAAATGGTACTCTCACATCACCACAAATCTTATCAATTCGTCTCTATATCTGGGGTGCGGAAGAGGATGAATATATGTATCATATAGTGGCATAAGCAACACATTTTTGGGACATCTACCGTTGCATTCTGGTTATCAACTTTTATTTAACATGGTACAATTTAGGATTAGTTTTAATAATTTATATATGATACTGATGCTGTCTCAATTTCGTCCTCGGTCCCTGACCAAAGAGTTACTTCTCGTCACCCGAGAAGATATAAACGCGCTCTTATGATTTATCACGGTTTGTCTTGTGAAGGAAATTCTTATGAATGATTTGTTTATAATACTTGATGTTTTCTTTTTCATGCCCTGTGAATGGTAGCGAACTCGGGTATTTATAGGGGTAGAGATCTCGGTTGGATGTACGCCACCTGGTCACTCATGATTAGGTATGGATTTGCCAGTTTGTCCTGCACACGTAATTAGGCCAATCAGAACTCAGTGTAGTCCTGACAACACGCTACCCAGACTAATCATTACAAGGTATGGGTTGAGCAGCTTTTGAAGTCTTCGGGAAAATGTCCTCGGATAATATGCAAGTGATACTCGGAAATAATGAACCTGTCTCGATTTCGTCCTTGGCTCCCGAGGGGATTTTCTCTCCTTTCCGTCCTTGGTTCCCGAGTGGATTTTCTCCCCTTAGTATCAATACTATCTCCCCTTTGTAGTCGAAACGAAGTATGTTGAAGTTGAAGACTTGTTCGTGATACGCATCGGAACCCGAGATACCCTTCCGTTTTTAGAGAAAACCACGATCCAAGTGAATGATTTTAAGGCCGTTGAATAAACTGCGGTGGACGGTCCTCATTAAACGTCACATCGTACTTTTCCCGCATGTTGATGTTCCTGAGGTCATCTAGACCGTAGATATCCCTGAGATCGAACGGCCGAAAATCCTCTCCTCTTCCAATAAATAGCTGCCCCTTTTTCTTCATTCTTCATTTGTTCTCATCGCATCGTTACTCTGCCGGTTTTTCTCTAGCAATTTCCCAACTACTTGCCTCCTCCTTTCTCTGGCCTCATTCTAATCTGTAAGTGCAATAATTTTTCAACCATGTCTGTAGACGAGCGTCCAATATCTGAAATGGCCCTTTCTCTTAGGTCTAACTCCACATCGGGGGATGAGGGTACTAGTAGTTGACCCGACAAAACTTCTCGTAGGAGGTTTTTAGCTAGAATAAACGCCGAAGAGGCTAGGCTAGCGGCAGAGGTGCGCCCTTGGTATGAGGTTAAGGCGTCTCTACTTCAAGAGTCCGATAAGGCCACTATTAGAGACTCTCTGGTATGTCGGATCATTACGAGATTATGATCCCGGCAGCCGAGGATCGAACTCATCTTCCTCTCGAGGTCTATCATACTTTCTATCTTAACCACCTAGAAATGGGCCTTAGGTTCCCTATCCCTCGGTTTATTCAGAACCTATGTGATCATTTTAAAGTTAGTCCTAGCCAATTAACCCCAAACTCGTACAGTACCTTGTTAGCCCTCGGGATCCTTTTGAGATTTTCCCAAGCTCCTCTTTCTCTTCACCTCATATACAATCTGACTCAGATCCGACAACAGGATGTCGGGAAGTTTTTTATACGCCTGAAATCTGAGTATGGATTTGTTAGGGGGAACCCGACATCACATAAGGGTTGGATGAGTCGGTACTTTTTCTTGCGTCGTAATGTTCGGGAAGGGGTAGCATGGTATTGTGACATGTCTTGGTCGGATAGTCCAACAAGGAGAGCTCCTCCTTTACCTGCGGAGGAGTATGATCCGTCTGCTTTTCTTGATTTTATGAGAGGGAAGTGGTTTAATGCTCAGGATTTGATAAGAGAGGATCTTCTGTGTCATTTTGGGTTTAGCCGGAAGGGGGTAGAAGTGGAAGGGGACTTAGGTATAGCTTTTTACTTCTTTTTTGCTTAACTCATTCTATAATTGTAGTTTTATCTAATCATTGTTTCTGTTTGTGCAGCGAACAGAATCATGAAGGCTAAACTTTTGGAAGCTTTTAAACAGCAAGAATCAGGAGCAACTAAGGGCCCGAGTCCTCCTCCCAAGGAGCATACCAAAGAGAAGAGGAAGAAATCGTCTTCGGGAGGTGACAAGCGCTCGAGGAAGAAGACCTCTTCTTCGGTCGAGGTTAATAAGGAGGTTGAAACCACTCCGCCCGAGCAACCGGGAATTGAAGTCACATCCTTCATAACCCGTCCAGTAACTACTACCACTGTGGCCTTCTTCCAAAATTTCGCTCCCGAGCTGGATCTCCCAGTGATTAACGCGGCTTCCGACCAAGCGATTACTGAGGCCCTTGCTACAAACTTTATGCAGGCATACATACACACCTTCTTATTTATTCTATGTCTTTTCGACGTGTAATAATCAGCTTCCTTTGTGTAATATAGGCCCTAGTCTAGGGAGGTGAACTTTCTCGGCGGGTTTCCAATGCCCGAGAAGTAGCCCGTTCTTCGAGGCGATCACTGGATGAAGTAATGGCTAAGCACGAGAAGCTGATGAGGGAGATTGAAGATGTTCGAGGGGCTTCTGATGCTGAGAAGAGATCTTTCTCGAATAAACTGGCTGCCTCGAAAGCTTCTGTTGCTCAACTTAAGGAGGATATGAAAAAGATGCAAGAGGAAGCCGAGGTGACATGGGCGAAAAGGAAGGAAGACTTCCTTAAGTCGCAAGAGTTTGATAAGCTATGCTCTTCTAGAGCATTGTCTTATTTTCAACAAGGTTTCAATGGGTGCCTTGCTCAATTTAGGGATAATGGTTATTCGGAGGCCGAGCACCCGGCCTCTTTCCTCAGTGTTTTGAAAGTCTTGGAGGCTTTGCCCGACTAAGTCATGGTGGAGTCCTCCTCTACTCCTGCAAAATGATTTCTTTTTTCTTTTTCTGTTTTTGTAATGCTCCTTTAATGAAAAAATATTTTTGCCATATGTCTCGAGTTTTATCCTCTGGATGGAATTTTCTTAAGCAATTAATAATAATCGGATGCCGAGTATGTCATAATTTTCGTATGATCGTTATCTTTGATTAATTATAGTTGGTAACATGGTACCGAGTAAACCAGACTTTCGTCTCTTTTAGATAAAATTATTATCTGAGTAGAGTTTAGTCAATCAGAGTTGATAATCGGGCGCCGAGTAGATCGGACTTTTGTTTCTTTTAGATAAGATCACTATCCAAGTAGCGTTTAGCCAATCGAGTTGGTAATCGGGCGCCGAGTAGATCGGGATTTTGTTTCTTTTAGATAGGATCACTATCCAAGTTGAGTTTAGCCAACAGGAGTTGGTAATCGGGCGCCGAGTTGTGAGACATGTGTTTTCACAATCAGTTGTTGTTCGAATTGAGACCAGCTGGTAGTAGATGCGTGTGTTGAAGTTATTGAATTTTTGTCTAAGTGTTGGAATCAGACGTTGATCTGCTATCAGTTGTTACTGGAGAGATATTTGTTCGGGTTTTGCATCTTAGATGAGAGATTGAATCAGCAGTAGGGATCTGTTGAACGTATTGGTGATATCAGACGTTGCATTTGGTTACGGGTCACCAGGATCAGCAGCAACGCTTACGTGGATTTTAGCTGTTGGTATTTTAGGCGTTGCGTTGTGGTAGGAAGCAGCAGCAATGCTAACGTGGCAGGAAGCGACAGCAACGCTGACGTGGATTTCAGATTTGTTGGTGTTTTAGTTGCGATGTTCAGTAGACAGCGCTAAGGGACCTTGAAGCGACGACGTTTTGTGAACAGGAACCAGCTGGTGGTTTCATTAGCGTGTTTCTTAGCGGGGATCGAAACTACGTCGTTCTACTTAGTTGAAAAGTAGCGTTTCGAGTATCAGCAGTTGGTCGCATTAGGCATTTACTGTTGAAGGATCTGATGTATTGTTTTATCCAGCCGCTGGTTTTGGTTGATCAGCTGTTGACAGCAAGGATGACGTGTCCTATGCGACGTCATTTGGTTAAGTTGATGCGACGCCGTTTTGCTTAGTGTTGTGTGAGAGATCCAACTGCTGGTTGCGTTAACAACGATGTCGACTGGTTTTGTCGGTGGAATCTGTTCCTACTGCTGTCAACTGTTGAGTAATGTACGTATGTATATATTAGAAGACTTGGTCTTCGACTGGATTAGGAGATTCCATACTTAGCGATATTTTCTCCGATTGTCGACCTTTTCTCTCGAACCCTAGAACACTGTTCACCGTGAGTTTCTCCGACGAATTCCCGTCGTTTTCCGCCTCTGTTTTGAGCAAGATCGGTGGCGCTGCACTCAATGAGAGTTGCTCTTTTGATTGACACCATTCTCGGAGGTTGTTGTTAGCTGGAAGTAGGATCGTGAAGTGCTTCCTTCGGCCGTGTGTTCGCTGTGCAGGTAGTCCTTCGAATTAGAGATAAGATCTTACTTTAGAGCTGGGTTATGAGCTTCCTGTTGAGTAGAATGGTAGAGTTATCGCTGGTTGTAGTGTATAACTCCCAGCCGTAAGTTACTGTGAATTTCCATGACCTTCTGTGCAGTTTCTGAGATATGTGCGTCGTGTGTTTAGCAGGTTTTTAACCAGATCTCTCGGGCTCCTTGTTGTGGTAATCGTGCACAGAATTGAGGTACGGGTTGAGCTTGTTATAGCGTGAGGTTTGCATGGATAAATGTAGTGATGGCTGATTTTTGTTTCGTGTATTGCTGCCAGTGTTTACTGTCTGCTGTTATGTGCATACACGCATTATATCACTTGCATTTCAGATCTCAGCCGTATTGTACATTGTGTTGTTGTCTCGTATCTTGTTGTATTGTGTTGTTGCTTCTTACCAGGATATGAGGGCGAGCGGCAATACCGCACTCTCATCTCCCTGTTGGGATTGTTAGCCCTCATGCGCCGAGTGGTTAACTACCACAGTTCATGAGTTGTTCAACGGCAGGTTGAGCTGTTTGATGCATCTGGTATTCGGGTGTAGTGTCAAGGCGAGTGGCTCATTACCAACTTGGTTTGTTCCTTGCCTGTTTTGTTGTTCAGGTTATCCAGCTGGTCGTGGAGCTAACCCGGCTGGAGGTGTCCCAGGTGGTGGTTAGAGTGTCCCAGTAGCGTATAACATATATGTATGTATCAGTACAGTTAGCCAGGGGATGCCCTGTGCTTTGTTGTATTTTGTTGTACTCAGTTGTGGTTGTTACCGGGTACTTGATACATGTTTATGTTATACTGTTTGTCGTGGGCTTATAGCCTTTGTTGGTTTTGTGAAACTGGGATTACTTTAAGTATTATTTTTTAAATTATATCGTTTTAAACCGTCAGGCCAAAAGCAAAACGTTTACCCATTTTTAGTAGCTTCCGCTTGTATTTACGTGTTTTATCTCTGTTATGAGCACGAGGCCTGACACAAGTAGATCGGGCTTTTGTTTCTTTTAGATAGGATCACTATCCAAGTATATTTTAGCCAATCGGAGTTGGTAATCGGGCGCCGAGTAGATCGGGCTTTTGTTTCTTTTAGATAGGATCACTATCCAAGTAGAGTTTTAGCCAACCGGAGTTGGTAATCGGCCGCCGAGTAGATCAGGCTTTTGTGATATCTTTCTTGTTTTGCCAAAAGACATCTTTATTTGATAGGTCTAAGTACAACAAGTAGCCATGATAATTCAAGAGTAATACTTTCTTAGATGACGAATATTCCATGGTCGTTTTCCTCTCCTTCCCTTGGCATCAACTAGATAGTAGGCGGATACTCTTGCTTTTTCCGCTACTCGAAATGGTCCTTCATATTTAGGGTCTAACTTTGCTCTTTCCCCTTGATACTGGATTCTCCTCATTACTAAGTCCCCTACTATGATATGTCTTGGTCGCACCTTCTTGTTATAAACTCTGGCGGTAGGCTATCATCCTAATGGCTGAACGATCTCTCTTCTCGGCCACATGATCCAAATCCATCTTTCGTAACACGTCGTTCTCCTCGGGACAAAAAGAAATCCTTACACTATCCTGCCCAATTTATGCAGGTAGCACTGCCTCAGTTCCATATACCATGCTGTAGGTTGTCTCTCCCGTGGCAGTCCTCGGGGTTGTTCTGTTGGCCCATAATACACTCGGGAGTTCTTCCACCCACTTGCTTTGGACGGTTTCTAACCGGGTTTTTAAAGAATGCACTATCGATCTATTAGTGACTTCGACTTGCCCATTGCTCTGTGGATACGCTACTGATGTGAACACTTGCTCAATCTTTAATCCCGAGCACCATTCCTTTAGCTTAGTACCACTGAACTATCGACCATTATCTGATATAATTCTCCGAGGGATCCCAAAGCGGCATACTATATTCTTCCATAGAAATTTAAGCACTTCTCCTTCAATGATCCGGGCTAAGGCTTCGGCCTCCACCCATTTTGAAAAATAGTCCATGGCAACCAATAAAAACTTTTTTTGTCCCACACTTATGGGAAATGGTCCAACAATATCCATTCCCCATTGATCAAAAGGGCAAGGAGACACAACTGCTTTCATCAACTCAGATGGCCGTTGTTACAAATTGGCATGCTTCTGACAACTGTAACATGCTCTGACTAGAGAAGCGGCATCTTGTTGCATACTAGGCCAGAAAACCCGGCCAAGAGAGCTTTCCTTGAAAGCGCCACACTATCCAAGTGATTACCACACCATCCTTCATTAATTTCCCTGAGAACGTAGTTTGCCTCCTCGGGACCCAGGCATTTCAATAAAGGACGGGAGTAAGATCTTTTGAATACGACATCGTCGAGAAGCACAAAAGGAACCACCTTCTTTTTCAATTTCCGAGCTTCTCGTGGATCGCCGGGGATTCTTCCATTTTGAAGATATTCATAGATGCTATATCTCCAATCAGCTTCTCCAATCTCCATTATCATCTCGGTCTCTTGTTCAATTTGTGAGACTTTTTCTTGTAAGGGTAATTCGGCTTCAGCTCTTGTGTTTAGTGAACTGGCTAATTTGGCTAGTGTCAGCTTTCTCATTTTCCCCACGTGGTATTTGTTTTAATGTGAGCTCTGCAAATTTTTCCTTCAGACCCTTCAAAGTATCAACATATCTACGTAGCTTCTCATTTTTTATCTCATAACTCCCCAAGCTTTGTTGTATCGCTAGTCGTGAATCTGAAAACAAGATGAGGTGGGAGATGCCCATATTCTTCGCAACGCGAAGCCTGATGAGTATGGCTTCATATTCTGCCTCATTATTGGATGCTCGGAAGTCCAAGCGGACCGAGATACTAGTTTCCTCCCCCCAAGTAGATACGACGATGATCCCTACTCCACTTCCTGATTGACAGGAGGATCGGTCCACAAACATTTTCCACACAATTGTTTCTTGTGTATGTACTGTTTCAGCTATAAAATCGTCTAGTACTTCTTCCTTGATTGCTGCCCGAGGTTGAAACTTGATATCATATTCTCCCAGTTCGGTCACCCATTTCACCAATCTTCCTGAGGTGTCAGTATGATTGATTATATGCCCTATTTCGCTATTGGAGAGCACATTGATTGGATGGGAGAGGAATTAGGACCTGAGACGCCGAGCAGTTATCACCAATGAAAGAACTAGTTTTTCTTGGATGGTATATCTTACTTCGGCTCCTTTTAAGGCATGGCTGACAAAATAAAATTGGTAAATGTTCTTTTTCTTCTACTCGTACGAGGACTGAACTAACTGCCTCCTGGGTTACCGCTAGATATACTGATAGCTCTTCCTCTTCTCGAGGTTTGTTGAGTATGGGAAGTTGCCTTAAGTACTCCTTGAGTTCTTGGAACGCCCGTTCACTACGCCCATCCCACTCGAAATTCCTAGCCTTCCGTAAAACTTTGAAAAAAGGTAAACTCCTGTCGGCAGACCTTGATATGAATCGTGAAAGAGATATGATTCTTCCAGTTAACTTTGCATCCTGAATGTTCCTGGGAGAATTCATGGAAGTTATTGCCTGTACCTTCTCAGGGTTGGCCTCAATTCGTCTCCGGGTCACCATATATCCTAAGAATTTACCCGTTTTTATCCCGAACACACACTTCTTGGGATTAAGCACTAATCCATACTTATGCAGGGTACGAAAGGTTTCTTCAAGATACCTTATGAAATCTCCTTCTTCTCGGGACTTGATTAAGATATCGTCCACATAAACTTCCACATTTCTCTCAATCTGCTCCCGGAAGACTTTATCCATAAGTATTTGATAAGTAACCCCTGCAATTTTAAGGTCGAATGGCATAACAGTATAACAGTAAGTACCATCTGCAGTAATAAAAGTAACCTTGTCTTGATCTTCCCGAGCTAAAGGTATCTGATGATATCCTTGATAAGCATCCAAGAAACAAAGTAGTTCGTGTCCCGCCGTAGAGTCTACCAACTGATCAATTCGTGGTAATGGGTAACAATCTTTAGGGCAGGCTTTGTTTAAATCTCTAAAATCCACACATTCGCCAACTCCCTGAGCTTTTGGAACCAACACCACGTTAGACAACCATGTTGGGAAGACTACCTCTCGAATATGTCCTGCTTTTAGCAACTCCCTGACTTGGTCCCTGATTATCACATCTTTTTCAGGCCCAAAATGCCTAAGTTTTTGGATGATAGGTTTTACCCCGGGAAGGGTATTGAGATGATGTTCCATAACTTGTCGTTCTACTCCCGAGAGGTCGGCCGATGTCCATGCAAATACTTCTTTGTTTTTGTTAGGAATTGTATTAACAACGCTTTGACCTACTCGGATAACGCCCGAGCCACCCTCACAATTTCCCCAGAGGTTGTCAAGGTAATTTCTTCGATGTCTTCCTCAGTTGAGACCTGAGAAACCTCATCAACCAAATACATATCTTCCCGAATTGCCTCCCGAGGTCGTGACAATTATTCAGATTTTTGGGCCTTCTGTTCTATACGGAATTCTTCCACATAGCATTTTCGTGCTATTTTTCTATCTCCGAGAACTTCCCCTACTTCTCCTGCCACGGGATACTTGATTCTCTGATGAAGGGATGAAGCTACAGCCATAAAAGCTGCCATAGCAGGACGTCCCAAGATAATGTTGTAAGAGGATAGTGCGTCGATTATGGTAAATCGGATGATCCTTTTCTTTTTATTTTCCCCGTTTCCTAATGACATTGGCAGGCACACTTCCCTTCGGGCTCCAGAGAATTCTTGGTGAAACCGAACACTGGTGTTTTTACAGTACTGACAGGATAGTCCCCCAGATCCATCTGTTCCATAGCCCATTTAAACAATATATTCATGGAACTTCCCGAGTCAATGAAGATCCGAGCTACGTCGTAATTTGCGACCATGGCTCTGATGACGAGAGCATCATTATGTGTTTTAGCATCCTTGGGCAATTCATACGAGCTAAAAGATATAGTGGGGCCGATACGATCTTCCGTTGTTAACACTTGCATGTTTTCCAGCCAGCGCTTTCCAGATTTTCTCGCCCTATTCGAATCTCCATCCGTGGATCCTCCTGAAATCATATTAATAACTCCCCAGGGAGGAGGCGAGTCTTGAGATCTTCGTTGAATGTCCCGGAACTCTTGGGAGTGTTTCCCTTTCCTTCCTTTTTTCCTGATACTGCTCGTGCCGATCATAATCTCTTTTTAACGGGAAAACTGTGCGGCCGCCCACCAGTAGTTCTTTCATATCAGGGTAATTTTGTATTATGCGCTCCAATTCTTGGTCGAGGTTCTTACAACCATGAGTATTATGACCATATTCCTTGTGAAAGTTGCAAAATTTGTCGGATCGTGGTCTCTGTGGTACTCCTTCGCTACTCCTCGGCCTCCGAATCAACTTATTATCATCGCATATTTCTAGTGCCCTGATCTTACCGACTTTTAATGTTGCTTTTGATCCAATATGTCCCAACAAAAGAGGTGCTTCGGGATGCTGTGGTCGGGGGTAAGATCTTTCCCCTCGGATGTCCCTAGGTGGTCTACCAGCGGCCTTTTGATCATTTCTTCTAGCAATTTGCACTTCCTCCACATTAACATATTTTTCTGCTCGCGTCAAGAGTTCATCAAAGGTTTTTGGGGGCTTCTTTATCAAAGATCTGAAGAAGTCCCCTCCACGCAGTCCCTGCGTGAATGTCCCAATCAAGAGTCAGGAGTGGCGGAAGGTACTTCGATGGTTGTTCCATTGAATCTTCGGAGATAGTCACGTAAACTTTCCTGTTCCTTTTGCTTCACGTTAAACAGGTTTAACGTAGTCATGGGCTGTTTCTTACTACTGGCAAATTGGTGTAGAAATATCTTGCTAAAATCCTGGAAACATGTGATCTTTCCTTCTGATAACAATTTGAACCATTGTTGGGCTGACCTAACAAGGGTGGTCAATAATACCCTGCATTTAATCGGATCCGGGTATTGATGCAATAAGGCCGCATTTTTGAAACGGGAAAGGTGCTCCTCTGGATCCAGTGCTATCATATTCCCCAATACTGGGAAACTTGAAGTGTGGAGGTAATTCTGCAGACAGAATATCTTTTGAAAAAGGAATACTACGATCTGCTGCTGAAGATGGGGCTGATTGGGAATCCTTCAACCGCTGCACTTCTTCTTGCAATTTCTTGACTTCCTCTATCTGAGATTGAGATCCTAGTTCTGGTTGCGCTTCTTCCCGACGAGCCAGTACTTGCTCTACCGTGGAAGCCACCAGCTGCACGATTTGCTCAGCAGTGAGAGCTCCCTCCCTCCTTGGTTCTCCCAAAGAGCTTTCTTGATCATTGTTCCTAGACTCCCCACTATTTGCGCTCTGTTCCTCCTTGGTGGCATTTTCACTCCCTTTTTTGGTTCCCACAGACGGCGCCAATTGATGCTGTCTCAATTTCGTCCTCGGTCCCCGACCAAAGAATTACTTCTCGCCACCCGAGAAGATATAAACGCGCTCTTATGATTTATCACGGTTTGTCTTGTGAAGGAAATCCTTATGAATGCTTTTTTTTATAATACTTGATGTTTTCTTTTTCATGCCCTATGAATGGTAGCGAACTCGGGTATTTATAGGGGTAGAGATCTCGGTTGCGTGTTACGCCACCTGGTCACTCATGATTAGGTATGGGTTTGTCAGTTTGTCCTGCACACGTAATCAGGCAAATCAGAACTCAGTGTAGTCCTGACAACCTACCCAGACTAATCATTACAAGGTATGGGCTGAGCAGCTTTTGAAGTCTTCGGGAAAATGTCCTCGGATACTATGCAAGTGATACTCGGAAATAATGAATCTGTCTCGATTTCGTCCTTGGCTCCCGAGCGAATTTTCTCCCCTTTCCGTCCTCGGTTCCCGAGTGGATTTTCTCCCCTTAGTATCAGATACTATTTTGTCGAGTTTGTCGAATGTTCACTGACTTTATTCGCTGCCAGTTAAATGCCATTACATGTATGATGTAGAGTAGGGATTCTTGTTTATGCCTATATTACAAATTAATTATCTGTATATATATTCTTAGAATTACTTATTTCTATCTAATTGATTATATGAAATAAAATATGGTGATAATTGCATATATAGTACTCCCGACATTGCTAGAACCTTCATTATTATTACTTTCTTATGTTTTCTGTCGAGCACATATACTCACATAATCAAGGATATTTACTATCAAGATTTTGAGAACATTATGATATTTGTGCTCAAACTTTGGAAACATAACAAGTTAGTAATTAACTGTTTATGGGTTTAGCAATTTCGAAATGCCACGGGTTAAGTATAAAATAAAATTATCTTTATATTTATGTTGTATATATGTCTTTGCGCCCGTTTACCATGAATCAAATTAACTCAGAAAGATATTATTCACACAGAATCCCAACATATCTTACAAATTATTTCAAAACAAATCCAGAGAAACTGAAACTTGAACCTTTCACCATCACTGACTAGCTACAAGAGAAAAATACTTCCACAGTCCACACAAGACTCTCTTTTGATTTTTCCAACTTGTCACCAGCTATGTATACTTACCAACTTCTTTGACCATTCTCTTAATCTCGTCCTCACTCAATCTGCCACTAAAATTGTCGATCTTGATATTGTTTCTCCGACCACTTGTTATGTCCTCGGCAGAGACATGCAGGATGCCATTCAGAAAAGGAACATGCCTCGAGGCAGGATGAATGCCTCTAAGAACGAATTCACCTAACAGAATGTCATCACTTGTAGTGGCACTTTCCCCTTGGTACACGGAGAATTCGACATTTGATGCCCCCCATTATTACCTCGGGACCCGAGAATCGAGCAGGACGACACCATCCCGATCCACATTATTACGGTTGAGGACCATCATAGGACCTGCGCCACCGAGCTCGGGATGTGCCCCGGAGACTGAGCAGGGAAAGCTCGGGAGATGACCCGAGGATACCTCCCGAGACCTCTTACCCGACGTGCTAGAGAATCCTTCCGGGATACGTCTTTCCTTCTTTAGAAGATCTGGACACGATACTTGTTTTCTTCTTTATGGAATCCGAGGATGATGCAACTTTCCTTGTTTACGTAACAAGATCCCCGGAGATCACGGAGTATCTCACCCGCCCGAGATTTCCGTCGAGGTATCCTCCTCTCCACCGACTTAGCCCCTCTATAAATATCACCAGGTTTGCTCCTTTGTTTTCATTTACTCATTCTTGCACACTCTTGCACACAGCTTACAATTGCTCTTGCTCTCTCGCGCGCGCATCGTTTGACTTAAGCATCGGAGTGGCTTCGCCGGACACACTTCCGGCGCCCTCTGACGAGTTGTTTGTGGTCGCAGGCATCGAAGTGAAGCGCAGCCCAGACCCCATTTGCCCGACGAGTCCGAGCTCCTCGACGTGGTGGTTTTAGCTCTCGGCTTAGGTTAATTCGGCTACATCAATTGGCGCCGTCTGTGGGAATCGAAGAAGAGAAAAGATAAGATGCCACCAAAGAGGACCAGAGCTCAGGGTACTGGGGAGACTAGCAACACAGAGAGTATTGCTCAGGGGTCGGAGAACACCCCTCTCACTGCCGCACAGATAGTTGAATTGGTAGCCACCACTGTGGCGCAGGTACTAGCTAGCAGGCCTGATTCGCAGCCCCCCTCCGGTCAACAAACCGAGGAGATCAGGAAGCTGCACGAAGAACTGGAAAGTCTGAGGAAGGAGAGGAGCTCGGCACCTCCTCCCGCACCTGCTCGGGAGGTGCCGTTCTCTGTTGAGGTGCTGGACGCCGAGCTGCCCCAGCACTTCAAATACCCAAATGTTGGAGAATATGACAGGATGAGAGATCCCGAGGAGCATCTGTCCCGATTCGAGAATGCTGCGCTCCTTCACCGATATTCGGATCCTATCAAGTGTAGAATTTTTCTTACCACTCTGGTCCGAGCTGCCCAGCAGTGGTTCAACCTCCTGCCAGCGGGGAGTATAAAGTGTTTTCAGGATTTCAGTCAAGCGTTCCTTCATCAGTTTGCTAGCAGCAAGAAATAGCCGTGACTACATTGAACTTGTTTAAGGTGAAGCAGAAAGAGCAGGAGACCCTTCGGGAGTATATTCAGCGTTTTAACAGGACTATCATAGAAGTGTCATCTGCCACCCCCGACCTCCTGATCGGGGCTTTCACCCAGGGGTTGCGAGGGGGTGACTTCTTCAAATCGCTGGTCAAGAAGCCCCCGAAGACCTTTGATGAGCTTCTGACCAAGGCAGAGAAATACGTTAATGTGGAGGAGATACAGTCCTCAAGGAAGCATGAACAGAGGCTACCACCTCGGGCTGGTCGGGATGCTCGGGTAGAGAGACCCCAGCCGAGGCCGATCAGACAGGAACCCCCTTTGCTGTTGGGGGAGTTTACTGCTCGAACACCTTTGAAGGTGAGCAATGTTCGAGCTCTGGAAATTTGTGATGAGAAGAAAGTTGTACAGTGACCTCGGGGCAGCGATGGGGCCCCGAGGAATCCTAAGTCAGATAAGTTCTACGATTTTCACAGGGATTATGGTCACATTACTGCTGAGTGTCGACTTTTGGATCAAGAATTGGATCGTCTCATTCAGAGCAATCCCGACGTACGCGCGGCGCTAGTAGATGATAGGCCGCGTCGATGGGAGAAAAGGCCTCGTTGGGAGGATAATGGGTAGTACAATAACCGGGTCCCTGGTCGGGAGAGAGCACCTCGGGGGCAGGATCAGCAGCCTAACCAGGATCAGCAGCCTAACCAAGGAGAGCGGAGAACCGTGGATTCATTAATATCATTTGAGGAGGACCTACTGATGGGGACTCCAATAGGGCGAGGAAGACACGGTGTCGTAGGATGGAAGCTATGGAGGTTAGGGAAAGGCGCTCGGGTCCTATAATCTCCTTTGGTCCCGAGGACCTGCCTCGGGATGTTGAGTGTAACGCCCCAAAAATCCATAGGACCACATTTATGCATTCTATTAATCTTATGGGCCAATTGGCAATTTTAAATATTATGTATCTGCTGAATTGTTGATTTCAGCAGGTAATGGTGCGCTGCGGCTGGTACCAGCAGGTAACTCCAAAGAGCAATGCACAAGTTGGTTTGAAATTAATTGTAAAATGTTTTAAGGAGGTAAAATGATTTCTTTTGAAAAGGGTTTGGTGTTTTACAAATTAAAATAATATGGAGGGAATTTTACTAACTTTTAGGAGTGTTTCATGCTTGATTTCACAAGTAGCTTGCCACTAATCCCTTTCATATAAATACTTGTTTCTAAAGTAAGATTTGTATCATTTGTAAAGAAAAGTTTTAAAGTGTTCTTCAAAGAAATTTCCAGAAGAATTGTGTGTTGCTCAAAAGGGAGGATTCTGCAGGAATTAGCTGTGGTTGCAAAGCTTCAAATCAAGGCACGTAAAGCTGATCTTTTTCTAC
>KV004658.1:5439-20604 GCA_001598015.1 Dorcoceras hygrometricum
GAGAACAAGTATAATCACGCGAAGATCGGATGGCGGCGGCACGGCGGAGGCGCGGCGGTGGGCGGCGGCCGTGCGAGAGGTTGGTGGAGGAGGGGCGGCGGCTTCTCAAGATTGGAGGTTAGGTTTAGGGTTGTAATTAGTGTAGTGATTAAGCCCTAGACACAACCCATAAATATAAGTCATTCATGGGCTTGAACCGGCCCAATGGACTTGGGTCCAACCCAGGTCCATGTGAACATTCGGTTCGTTTAATTCACTGCGGTTTCATCATAACTCCGATCGACGATCAGATCGGACCGACCGACTCAGTTTCCAAAACTGAACATTATGATGTGAAAACAATTTTTTCAGATACCTAGTCCAAAATGACAGTTTTGCCCCTCAACAGTGGGAAATCGTAATTTCACCCCTGTTGAGTTTTAGGAAGTCGCACTCCCTAAAATCCTCTTCCTATGCTCAACATATTGAGCTCAGTTTCCGTGCAGGAATCACAAATCCAGTACTTGTGTGACCCTCAATGGTTCAGGGATACAGCTAGCCGTGGGCCCACAACCATTGTGGCTCCGAAATCACAATTTCGGACTTGCTCAAAGGATCATGGTAAAGCGCCTAGCAACATCGCCCCATGATCCCCTAGGTATCACTGATAGTGCCTGCAAGAACCAGTTGGTCGTGGTTAGCGTACAGTACGGTCCTTTCAACACATATATCCCGATAAAATCAACGACCATTGGTAAATCGAGAGTCGCTAAAGATCCGATAGCTATGCATACATCTTGGAGATCGGATACTGACATCGTGAGTGTAACTAGGTAAACCCATTTACCTAAAACACTTCTAGTACTCTGGCCAGAGATTTATACACTATTATCCCCTCAGATAGCATAGGATATCCACGCATGTAAGCAAGCGGTAAATCCTCGACAACGAAGCATCGACTCCTACATGCATCGGGATCTCACCCAATCCCGCCGCCTAATGACCCCAAGTGAGTCGGCAAACGGGTCAAAGTGAGACACCTATCATGTAGAGTCTCAATGACGTTTCGAGTCGTGAGGACTAATCAGTACAACCAAGACCTCAGACTTATCCACTCGACAAATGGTAACCACTTGGAAAGTCCGAACGAGGGTAGTTCGATAGATCACAAGGTCACTATATATCTGCATGCTCAGAACATCACAATGTTCCCTACCAATGAAACATGGTACTTCACATCGCAGATACTAGTCTCAAGCTCGGGCGGCCTTATCCTCATTTTGACGGCCCAATCGACTAGGAATAAATTCAGAATACACAGTGACTATTAGATGTGTTTCATGATAGCCGTCATACCCACTGTCACATCTAACATACACTATGGTGCATTCTAGGTCTTTATCCAACACAATTGTTAACATTATATAAACATAATGAAGATAAAGAATGCCATAAACAAATGCGAATATCATATATAAAGACTGTCATATACAAGAGTCTATAAACCCACACGCCACAAGTTGGCTAGTTGGGTATCTACTCTAACATACAGGAGTTGTCCGGCCGATCCATACAAGCTGATTTAATCCTTATTTTTAATAAAATGGTTTGGTTTACATTTTAGATTTCGTTTAAAATTGGAGTAGCACTTTTAAAAGATTTTAGCATATTGGTAAAACGTGTTTCTTCCTTAGGCATTTGAAATCATATATATATAGGATGTTAGCCACATCATCATTATTTACAAAACAAAACATTTCAAACAAAGTTGTGCTCTCTGTTACAAATCGAGAAAAAGTTTCAAAGCTTTTCAAAGGAAACGATCGGATTGTACGTGATTCAGGCCAGATTTCTTCTGTAATTGTGTCGCAGAATACAGGCAACTAAACTCTGTTTCTTGCTACACTCATGAAAGCATATATTCTGTTCTATTTGCATGTTTCTATATGTTTTAAAGGGTCAAGAATTTGCTACGGCGGTTCTTCAAAAAACAGAAAAGTCATGCTCTGTTTTTACGAAGAAAGTATGTGTTTACTGTGATTTTGATTCAGAAAGATGTTAGAAAAATTTTTGATGTTGTTCGTCCAGTTGTTTCTTGAGTTTCTAAGAATTTGTTCGAAGTAGCTTATGTAACGACCGGACTTTTCTTTAAAGAAATCAAGAAATTTGGGGTTCGAATTGGAAGACCCAAAAATTTCGATCTTATCACACATAAAAGTCGTTACTAAAATTATGAACTAAATTGCGAATAAACACAATTCATGACTGCTGAAATACGAATGATCGAAACAAATATGTAAGTGGAAGTAGAACCAAGATCTGGTAAACACTTTTCATAACCAATGAGAAAAATCAGCTGCAAGTGTGTACAAAAACACGGAACTAAATCCTCAGCTGATCGTAATAACATATGCGGAATAACATCTGATAAAAATAACAAGTGTTGCATTGGAACCCAAAATCTGATATAAAAGGCCTGAACAGACTTCTACTGTTTAACTGTACTAGAAATCTGATACAATACAAAGATGGCACAACTGAATATCTGTATAACCAAAACAACGTCTGATAGGAAAGAAACGGAAGACGTCCACGATAAACACATCATTCGATCAGCTACTCCCCATCCAGTCTCCTACTGCTCATTACCTGCACTCAATGAAAACTAGTGAGCCAAAGGCTCAGCAGGTAAAATCTGGTGGAACGAAATCATGCAATACAAGTAATGGAATCTGGTACTGTAAATGGAATCTGAAATCTAAATACGCTTTAGAATGAACAAGCGCAATACATAACTGAGGGATCTGGAAGAAACTGAAAGCATAAAACATAATCAATTCTGAAAACATTTTCTTTAAACATTCTCTAGAGCTGTGATTAAAATCACACTTGCGCTCTTCTTTCATTTTCTGAAATTATGACAACACTTTAAACATTTGGCCCAATTCGTTTGATCAAACTCCTGATATCAGTCTCTTAGCATTATGGCTCATGGTGAAGGGATATACAGATTCGTCAACCTGTACACCTGATCCTTCCAATGGTTGAAAGGGCACACGGTTCGTCAGCCGCGCACTCACCCTTCCTCTGGGGACCCTTTTTGTTGTCATAACCTAAAACATTTCGTAAAACATTCTGCTCTTTCTTTTCTTTCTGAAATCTGTTTTCTTTCTCTCTTGTACGATTTATTGGTTTTCGTAGTTCAATGATGTTCTGGAATACTTCCAAGTTCTCTGTAATACTTGCGAAGATGAAAACAGAATTAAAGTTCTCAAATCTGATCAATTGAATCGAATAAATCCTTTGAATCGAAGCGGAAATGAATAAGGAATTCAAATCTATGCTTTCTGTCTCAATTGAAGATGTATTGAAAGAATAAAAGATTAAGTCTGAATAAAGGAACAGTAGAATCTGAATCAAATGTATGTGTCTCAACGAAGAAGAAACACTTCAGATTTTATGAGTCAACTCAGAAGTCAACACAATCATACGTGAAACAGTAGAAATCTGAATTGAACCCAAGCGTCGTAAAGAAGAAGAAACAAATCAGATTTCTGTTGGTCAAACAGATGTCAACGACACTTTTAAATGAAGCCGCCAGATGTCATGGAACTGGACGGTTAATCAGATGTCACCTAATGGATTTACTCCCATCAGATTTCAACGGTCAACGATATGAAAATGACTAAATTCAGATGTCATACAAAAGGAGAAGTCTGAACTTACATAACACATAAACAGAACTCTACTCTTAGAAATCTGTTCATCATAGAATTTCAGCGATGGTATAAGAACCAGATTTCAGACTTAACCGTGTGGATAAACATGAACTACGATGGTTACCTTCGTCTGAAGAATTCAAAATATCTTAAGAAGTTTTTGGGATTCATCTAATAAGCTACTTGTAAGCTACTTCAAAGAGAAATCTTTAGAAAACTCAGGAATCTACTGGACGAACATCATCAAATCATTTTCTAAAACATTTCTGTATCAAAATACAGTAAAACGCAACTTTCATAAAAACAGAGCATGGACTTCTGGTTTTCCTGAAGAATAACCGTAGCCATCTTCTTTTTCTTTAAATTCACATACAAACATGCAAAAGAGAACTGAATATATGCTTTCACTGAGTGAGCAAGAAACAGAGTTTACTTGCCTGAGATCTTTAACACAATCACAGACAAAGTTTAGCAATCACGAACACACCGCTTGTCTCCTTCAAAACTTTGAAGCGCTATTGCTCGGTTTCTTAGATAGAGAGCACCGCTTGATATTTGGAAAGTATTTTGATTTGTAAATTATGATGCATGATGCGGATAACACCCTATATATATGAATGTAAAATGCCTAGGAAAGAAAAACGTTTACTCGATATGCAAAAGAAATCCTTTAAAAGCGCTACTCCATTTTAAAAGTAAAATATGATGCACAAAACCAAACTATTTTAGTTAAAAAGATGGATTCAATTGGCTTGCACTAATTGGCTAAACAACGGTTGCAATTGCATTCTAACATCTGAATCTTTAACATAGTGTGAAAAATGATATCACGAAAAGTTGAAAATCAACTCAAAGTTCAATGAAGGCTGAAATTACGTAAACATGAAATCTGAAATTTAGCTCTTAAATGATAAAAGCTAAACAATACATATCTGAAATCTGAAACTCATTTGAATCAAGAGTTCAATAGAATAGCATTGTAATCCCTCATTCTCATAACTTTCTAATTGTGGCCTCTAAAATATCTTGGCATTACAGCTTACAAGTAGCTTAATCGATTGTTTTCCAGAAATTTCTTGAGATCGTTTGATTTCTTTAGACAAAGGAAATTCGTTGTTCATGTTCGTTCTAATGGTTAAGTCTAAAATCTGGTTGTTTTAACCAAACCTGATTTTATATTAAGTTGATTCTGAGTCAGCGTTCAGCTTATAAGTCACTTTAAGTTCATGTGAGACCCGAAATTTGAATAATATTACTTTGTGGAATTAATCGGATTTTAAGAATTCAGATTTGTGGAGAGATCTGATCAAATAGGAGAAATCTGTTAGTGCTAGTACTGTTTAGAGATCTGCTGACGTAAGAGGGTCTGTTGAATGTGGCGCGGGCATGATGCGACGCCGTTTCACGGGAGCAGATGTCATGGGGAAAGTCTGTTTGTTACTGCCAACAGATGTCAACGCGAGTCAACCTTTCCTGTAGCGGGCGATCGCTGTTGCGTGAGACAGCGATTAGCGCTGGTGTCAGATTTGTACTGTAGCGTGAGGCAGGAACTACGTCGTTTTGTAAGTTGGAACGACAGCGTTTTGGGTGTAACGTTTAGCGTCAGCTGTTGGTTACGTTAGACATCTATTGTTGAGGGATCTGATGCGTTGTTTTATTCAGCTGCTGGTTTATTGATCAGCTGTTGATAATGAGGTGACGTGTTCTTATGTGACGTCGTTTGGTTAAGTTGGTGCGACGCCGTTTAGCCTTAGCATTGAGAGATTCAGCTGTTGGTTGAGATAACAGCGATGGCAACTGTTTTTGTCGGTGGAATCTGTTCCTATTTCTGTGAGCTGTTGAGAAGTGTATTTAATAGAAGGACTTGGTCTTCGATTTTATATCAGATCCCATACATAGAATATTTTTCCCGATTGCCATTCTCTATCGCGAACCCTAAGTACTGTTCATCGCGTTGGTTTTCCGTCAATTCCCGGTGATAGACAGATCTGTTGGAAGTAAGAGTTGAAGCTTTGGACTCCTCTTGCTACGATGTTTCATCCTATACCACTTTTGGAGGTTGTGGTTGGCTGGAGGCAGAATCGCGAAGCTGCTCCAGCGTTCGTGTGTTGCGTCGTTCAGGTAGCACTTTGAGTTAATTGATAAGATCTTACCTTAGGCTTTGATTTGAGCTTCCTGTTGAGTTACGAAGGTAGGATTATAGCTGGTTGAGTGGTAGCTCCCAGTCTGTGATTTCTGTTAGCGTTCCTGAGATTTATGCGTGCGTTGCTTAGCAGGTTTTGTACCAGATTTCTCGGGACCCCGTTGTGGTGAGCGTAATAGATTCGAGGTACGGATGTTGAGCTTGTAATTACAGCTTGGATCTGGCATGGATAATTTGTGAGATGGCTGTGTGAGATTACCGTGTGTGGTTGCTGTTTGTGCATATGTTAAATGCTTGCTGTTTAGCTCCCCGTTGTGGTGAGCGTAATAGATTCGAGGTACGGATGTTGAGCTTGTAATTACAGCTTGGATCTGGCATGGATAATTTGTGAGATGGCTGTGTGAGATTACCGTGTGTGGTTGCTGTTTGTGCATATGTTAAATGCTTGCTGTTTAGCTGATTTCCTACACGCATTGGCATATCATTTCCTTCAGCTGTTGCAGCCATTGTTTCGTTGTTTAGTTGTTGTTGATGTTCTGTTCTTACCAGGATGCGAGGGCGAGCGGCAATACCGCACTCTCATCTCCCTGCTGGGATTTGTTAGCCCCTATGCGCCGAGTGGCTAACTACCACAGTTCATAGGTTGGGCAACGACAGGTTGAGCTGTTGATACATCCGGTAAGGGTGTGCGAGTAGGGTTGAGTGGGTAGCTCCCACATGTCCTACACACACCGTGGCCACATATCTTCTGCAGATTTCGTTGAGCTACGTTTGAGTTCCTTGGCTCCTTTGCTCGGTCGTAGCCTTCGGCTGTTGTCCCGTATCGCATGCATAGCATCTGCATTTTATATTTGCTATTTACTGCTGTTTTATAGTTGCTTTCCGTACTGGGTTTGACCTCGATGTCCTCTGGGGCTGTTATGTTTGTTGCCTGTGTGTTGTTTCAGGTTTCCCAGGTCACTCAGCTGGTCGTGGAGTTGGCCCGGCTGGAGGTGCCCCAGGAGGTGCTTAGAGTGTCCCAGTTATGTATAGTATCTATATGCACTGGTATCACCGCGGGTGGGATGTCTCGGGTGATGATCAGACATTTATAGCTAGTAGTCTGTTGTTTTCAGTTGTGGTTGTTGTCAGGTATTTGATGCATGGTTATGCTGTATTGTTTTACTTTGGGCTTGTAGCCTTTGCTTGTTTTGCGTAACTGGGATATATTTTGAGTATTGCCGTATTTTAAATTATATTGTCTTTCTATCAGGCCATAAGCAAAAATTTTAGCCACCTTTTAGTTGTTTCCGCTAGTGTTTGTGTGGTTTATCTCTGATGTGAGCACGAGGCCTGAATTTTTTGGTATCGGAGCTTAAGCTGGGATAAGCTCGATTTCTTTGATCACACTTGAGTCTAGGGAAAGTGTTGTGTGTTGTTTGTGCTTGACTATGTGATTTATGTGCTACATGTTGTTTATGTGATATGTGATTTCTATGCTGTATTTTTTCTGTGTTATCTTATCCTGTTTAGTGCCTTCGTAGATGCCGTCTAGACGTAGAGGTAGAGGTAGAGGGCAGTTTCAGGACGAGTCTGGAGGTCAGAACGAGGATCAGCATAGTTCCCTTCCCGTGGTCGCGGTAGGCGAGTAGAGGATGAGGTTGATGATTTGGCAGCCCATGTGGATAGCATGGAAATTGTGATGGCGAGGTTCCAAAGGATAAGTCCCCAGGTTTTCAACAGTGATGAGTCTAGCGCTGACGTGGACTCTGGGCTACAACACATCACGGGTCTGTTCGACCGTGTTCAGTATGATGACGAGCTCAGGCTGAGTTTGGCGACTTTCCAGCTTAGGAAAGGTGCGGAGCGCTTGTGGAGAGGCGCTTCGAGGACGCTAGAGGAGACCAGTGTGGGATTACATGGGACAGTTTCTGCGTTGCCTTTCGATAGGAGTACGTACCGGAGTCGTACGTGAACGCTCGTGAGCGAGAGTTCGATAACTTGGAACAGGGTACCATGTCTGTGCGAGAGTATGCTCGGTTGTTTTCATCTCTTTTGGCGTATGTTCCGCATGTTGCTGGCAGGGAGAGGGCCAAGAGGACTAAGTTTATTGAGGGTTTGAATGAAGAGCTGTATTCGTTGGTGCTGACGAGCAAACCTAAGAGTTATGTTGAAGCAGTGGATAATGCGATTGACAACGAGGAAGGTCTGCGGAACCGGAGGTCTCGTGCTAGGCCTCAGGGTGCTCAGGGTGGTCGTCCTGCTGTTCAGGGAGCGCAGTCTTCTCAGTCTTCGCAGTCAGCCCATCAACCCCAGCAGCAGCAGCAACAGTTAGCGCAGCAGACTGGACACCAGAGGTTTAGACTTCATGGCCATCAGTTTAAGAAGAAGTCTGGTTCTGGTTCTTCTGGTTCTGGAAGATCTAGTAGCAGTGGTTCTAGGGCAGAGTTTTGTGTCTTCTGTGGAGGCAAGCATCCGTAGACTCAGTGTGTTGGCGTGCCGGGCTCGTGTAACCTCTGTGGTCAGTATGGGCACTATGCGAGAGTGTGTCCGTCAGCTGGATCGCAGCAAGCCGCAGCCCCACCTCAGGGTCGAGGAGGATCATCTAGGGGTCGTTCCCCTCAGTTCCCGCAACCTAGGATGGGAGAGACGCAGTTTAGGCCGTTCTAGCAGCCTAGTCCATCGCGTTTCGGACAGTCGTCTTAGCAGCATTTCTCTGGACCCCAGTATTCTCAATCGAACGTCATTACTAGAGAGCAAGCGGATGGCACGCCAGTGGAGTTATTACAGGTATCTGTTCTGTCTTTGATTTACCTGCACGAGTGTTTTTTGACACTGGCACATCGCATTCTTTTATTTCTGATGCATTTGTGGCTGAGCATGGATTGCATACCACATCTTTGCGCGATGTTGTGTCTGTTTCTACTCCTGGGGGCACGAGCCTGTTTTCTAAAGAAGTTTTATTAGATGGCGTTCTGAGTTTTGGTGAGCATGCGCTAGTAGCGAACTTGATTCGTTTGATGTTGTGGGATTTCGACTGCATAGTTGGGATGGACGTGTTGTCCAACTATAGGGTCACTGTGGATTGTTTCCATGGAGTTGTTCGTTTTAGGCCTCAGTCCGGCGAGAAATGGAATTTCTATGGCCACGACTCTCAGTCGAAGATTCCTTTAGTCTCTGTGATGGAGATGTTCAACCTTCTGTCTTTAGGGAACGCTGGGTTTATGATCTATGCGTTGGACGCATCTTCTTCTTCGTGCCTGGAGCTTAGAGACGTCCCCAACGCTCGAGATTTTCCTGACGTGTTTGAGGAGGTTCCCGGTTTTCCTCCGAGAAGTGGGATCGATTTTAGTATCGAGCTGGTGCCTGGCACAACTCCGATCTCGAGAGCCCCGTATCGTTTGGCGCCTACGGAGTTGAATGAGCTCAAGGTGCAGCTTGATGATTTTTTGGAGAAAGGTTTTATCAGACCTAGCATGTCGTCGTGGGGAGAGCCGATTCTTTTTGTGAAGAAGAAGGATGGATCGATGAGGATGTGCATCGACTTTAGACAGTTGAACAAGGTTACCATGAAGAACAAGTACCCGTTGCCGAGGATCAATGACTTGTTTGACCAGTTGCAAGGCTCTGCGGTGTATTCGAAAATCGATCTGCGTTCGGGGTACCATCAGTTGCGCATCCGAGAAGCTGATGTTTCGAAAACTACTTTTCGTACGAGGTACGGGAATTATGAGTTTCTGGTTATGCCGTTTGGTTTGACGAATGCCCCAGCAGTTTTTATGGATATGATGAACCGAGTCTTTGGATAATTCATCGATCGGCTTGTTATAGTGTTCATCGATGATATCCTTGTGTATTCGAAGACTCTGGAGGAGTATGAAGAGCATTTGAGAGTTGTCCTCCAAACTCTACGAGACTCGCAGTTGTATGCCAAGTTTTCGAAGTGCGAGTTTTGGCTGGATAGAGTGGTGTTTCTGGGTCACGTGATTTCAGCGGATGGAATTTCTGTGGATCCCAGTAAGGTGGATGTTGTTTTGAACTGGGAGCGACCTAGGAATGTGTCTGAGGTTCGTAGTTTCCTGGGTCTGGCTGGCTATAACCGTCGTTTTATAGAGAGTTTCTCTAGTATAGCTAGGCCGATGACTCAGCTGACTCAGAAAGATAAGCGGTTCGTTTGGACTGAGCAATGCGAGAATGCTTTTCAATTGCTCAAGGAGAAGTTGACTACTGCGCCTGTGTTGTCTTTGCCGTCTGGTTCAGGTGGTTACGTCGTGTTTTCCGATGCTTTGCTCAATGGATTGGGCTGTGTGTTGATGCAGCATGGGCGGGTCATCGCGCATGCCTCTCGGCAGTTGAAACCGCATGAGACTCGTTATCCAGTTCATGATTTGGAGCTGGCAGCTATGGTCTTTTCGTTGAAGATTTGGCGTCACTACCTATATGGCGAGCAGTTTGTGGTGTACTCGGACCACAAGAGTTTACAGTATTTGTTTTCGCAGCCTGAATTGAATATGAGACAGCGTAGGTGGATGGAGATGCTGAAGGACTTTGATTGTGAGATCCAATACCAGCCTGGGAAAGCAAATGTAGTTGTTGATGCTCTGAGCAGGAAGGCTCCGGAAAAGATGCTTGCGTCGCTGTATATTTCTAAGGACTGTGAGCATCTCAGCACTACTGGTTGAAGGTTTTACCCGGCTGAGGATTATGTGGTGGTTTCTTCTATACAAGTGGAGCCACAGATTATTTCAAGTATTAGAGCGGCTCAAAGGACAGATCCTTCCATTCACGAGTTGAAGTTGAAGGTCAGAGCTGGAAAACTTGAGGACTATTCTGTCTCTTTCGATGGTTGTTTGTGTTTCCATGGTCGGTTGGTTGTGCCCAATTTGGTAGATCTTCGGGAGGAGATCCTTAGAGAAGCGCATTGCAGTAGACACAGTGTTCATCCTGGTGCACGGAAGATGTACCATGCGCTGAAGCCGCACTTCTGGTGGGCTGGTTTGAAGAGTGACGTTTCTGGATTTGTTTCTCATTGCTTGAACTGTCAGATGGTTAAGGCTGAAAGGATGAGACCTGGTGGTCTGTTGCAGAGTTTGGAAGTGCCCCAATGGAATTGAGAGCACATAGAGATGGATTTTTTGACGCATTTGCCTCGTACCAGCAGAGGTTGCGATGCGATTTGGGTTGTAATCGACAGATTGTCGAAGTCTGAACACTTTATTCCCTATGGAATGACGTTTTTGTTGAAGAAAATGGCAAAAATGTATGTGGATTTTGTGGTTAGACTGCACGGTGTGCCTGTTTCGATTGTTTCTGACCGAGATCCAAGGTTTACTTCCAGGTTTTGGAAGAGTTTGCAAGCAGCTTTGGGTACCAGATTGGCTATGAATACCGCGTACCATCCCCAGTCAGATGGTCAATCTGAGAGAACTATCCACACGTTGGAGGATATGTTAAGAGCTGTTGTGGATTTTGTGGTTAGACTGCACGGTGTGCCTGTTTCGATTGTTTCTGACCGAGATCCAAGGTTTACTTCAGGTTTTGGAAGAGTTTGCAAGCAGCTTTGGGTACCAGATTGGCTATGAATACCGCGTACCATCCCCAGTCAGATGGTCAATCTGAGAGAACTATCCACACGTTGGAGGATATGTTAAGAGCTGTTGTGATGGATTTTGGTGGTAGCTGGCAAGACGCGTTGCCTTTGGTCGAATTTTCCTACAATAACAGCTATCAAGTGACAATTGGTATGGCGTCGTTTGAGGCATTGTATGGTAGAAGGTGCAGATAGCCGGTATGTTGGGAAGAAGTGGGGGAGAAGCAGCTGTCTTCCCCAGAGTTTATGCAGCAGATGAAAGATCATGTGGATCTGATTCGACAGCGGATGAAAGTTGCCCAGGATCAGTTATGCTAATAAGAGGCGTAGACCTCTAGAGTTTCAGGTTGGTGATCAGGTATTCCTTAAAGTTTCTCCGTTCAGAAGTGTTATGCGCTTTAGTCATAAGGGAAAATTAGGCCCTCGTTATGTTGGTATGTATGAAATTGTTGACAGGATTGGCCCTTTGGCGTATCGGCTGTTATTGCCACCAGATTTGTCCTCTTTACACGATGTGTTTCACGTGTCGATGTTGAGGAAGTACGAGCCAGATCCCTCTCATGTGCTTGGAACTGACGAGGTTGAGCTAGATCAAACGTTGAGCTATGTAGAGTATCCCTTTCAGATCCTAGACAGAAAAGAGAAACAGTTGAGGAATAAAACCATTCCTTTGGTGATGGTTCAGTGGAGCAAACATGGTAGGGAAGAAGCTACTTGGGAGCTGGAAGAGAAAATGCAGCGTGAGTGGCCGCATCTGTTTGAGTGATGTTGTATCAGATTCTAGTAGTTGGTTAGTTTTTGGTTGTTCTTTTCCCTAGTTTTTGCTCAGTTATCTTGAACTCTTGTCTATGTAATAGGTGAATTTCTGTTTAGATTTTCTGCTGTTTTGTTTTCGGAATTGTTGTTTGATTTCGAGGACGAAACCCTAGTTTTAGTGGGGGAGGAATGTGAGACCCGAAATTTGAATAAGATTAATTTGTGGAATTAATCGGATCTTAAGAATTCAGATTTTTTGAGAGATCTGATCAAATAGGAGAAATCTGTTAGTGCTAGTATTGTTTAGAGATCTGCTGACGTAAGAGGGTCTGTTGAATGTGGCGTGGGCATGATACGACGCCGTTTCGCGGGAGCAGATGTCTTGGGGAAAGTCTGTTTGTTACTGCCAACAGATGTCAACGCGAGTCAACCTTTCCTGTAGTGGGCGATCGCTATTGCGTGAGACAGCTATTAGCGCTGGTGTCAGATTTATACTGTAGCGTGAGGCAGGAACTACGTCGTTTTGATAAGTTGGAACGACAGCGTTTTGGGTGTAACGTTTAGCGTCAGCTGTTGGTTACGTTAGACATCTACTGTTTAGGGATCTGATGCGTTGTTTTATTCAGCTGCTGGTTTATTGATACTGCGACGTCGTTTGGTTAAGTTGGTGCGACGCCGTTTAGCCTTAGCGTTGTTTGAGAGATTCAGCTGTTGGTTGAGATAACAGCGATGACAGCTGTTTTTGTTGGTGGCATCTGTTCCTATTTCTGTCAGCTGTTGAGAAGTGTATTTAATAGAAGGACTTGGTCTTCGATTTTATATGAGATCCCATACTTAGAATATTTTTCCCGATTGCCATTCTCTGTCGTGAACCATAAGTACTGTTCATCGAGTTGGTTTTTCGTCAATTCCCGGCGATAGATCGATCTGTTGGAAGTAAGAGTTGAAGCTTGGGACTCCTCTTGCAACGGTGTTTCATCCTATACCACTTTTGGAGGTTGTGGTTGGCTGGAGGCAGAATCACGAAGCTGCTCCAACGTTCGTGTGTTGCGTCATTCAGGTAGCGCTTCGAGTTAATTGATAAGATCTTACCTTAGGCTTTGATTTGAGCTTCCTGTTGAGTTAGGAAGGTAGGATTATAGCTGGTTGAGTGGTATCTCCCAATCTGTGATTTCTGTTAGCGTTCCTGAGATTTATGCATGCGTTGCTTAGTAGGTTTTGTACCAGATTTCTCGGGACCCCGTTGTGGTGAGCGTAACAGATTCGAGGTACGGATGTTGAGCTTTTAATTACAGCGTGGATCTGGCTTGGATAATTTGTGAGATGGCTGTGTGAGATTGCCGTGTGTGGTTGCTGTTTGTGCATATGTTATATTCTTGCTGTTTAGCTGATTTCCTACACGCATTGGCATATCATTTCCTTCAGCTGTTGCAGCCATTGTTTCGTTGTTTCTTTGTTTTTGCTGTTCTGTTCTTACAGGATGCGAGGGCGAGCGGCAATACCGCACTCTCATCTCCCTGCTGGGATTTGTTAGCCCCTATGCGCCGAGTGGCTAACTACCACAGTTCATATGTGAGGATTCGGATTTAGTTTATTGGTTAATTTTATTGTTTGGGTTTAGCCACGTGAAATTTGAAGATTAAGAGTTGTCGAATTCCTTTAAGTATTGAATCAGCCGTGCTGTAACCAACGACTGGTAGGATTTGGAATTTGATGGTTACTGTAGCTTGCAACTGGTGGAAATGGAAAAGTAGTTGTTGCGCTTATGTTGCGTCTGGCAGTCGTTGCGCTCGTGAGAGAATGACCAATCGAAGAATGGAAGAACCAGTCGCGAGTGGAATGGTGTTGCGACTGGATAAAGCAGCTGCGGGTAGCGATACTCGCGTGAGTAACGGCGTCGTTTGATTTAGTTGAACCCCGCGATTTGAGTGTTGCGACTGGATGACCAGCTGTGGATTTGAGGAACCAGTCGAGGGAGCAATGCGACGTCGTCTGGATTAGTTGAAACGCTGCGTTTCGAGGATTGTGTTTGGTACCAGTTGTGAGGAGTCTACCAGCTTTTGGTTTAGCGCCTTGCGACTGGATAGCTTGCGACTGGATAGCTTGCGACTGGAAGCTTGCGTCTGGTAGTTGCGACTGTTTTGTGTGTCTGGTTGTTGTGGGAACATGAGTGCCAGTCGTAAGTTTTCTACTGTTCAAGACGTCTGGATTTGTGAGCAGCAGTCGAGAGATTTGAGATGTTTCACCGAGGCTTTCTTCCCTAGATTTTCCGTCGTTCTCCGTCGAAGATTTGAGTGTTTTCGGTGGCGCTGGGTTCCTTGTGAACTTCTTTTTCGATTGCTACCTATTTGAAGCTGCGGGACGACCTGGGAGAAGATCGCGAAAGCTGCTGGTTTCTGGTCGTGAGCGCTGCCGTGCCCTGTTTGAATTTGTGAGGTAGAATTTGTGAAATCGAGGTACGATTGAGCAGCCCTTAGCAGTCTTGAGCGTGAACATGTCTATATTTCAATGTTGTGAAATCTGTGAAGTTGCTGTTATGTGTTACGTGGAACAGTTATATGAATTGCTTGAGATATATATTCTGTTTTCACGTATTATGCCTTGTATGCATTGAGCATGGATATTGAATGGCATTTATGCATACATCTTGAGCCTGAATATACAGATTGATTTGATTACCTGATTGGGTGCCACGTTGTGATTGGCCGACTGTTGAGTCGTGTCTGAAAAGTCCAACGCTATCGTCGGAGTGGTGACTACCGGATTCGAGTGTCTACCACCGAGCTGTGATGGGCTGACGGGCCCCGATGATCACGGACCGATGATTTCCACCGGCTGATTGGCTGTGTGTGGTATAGAGGCTTGATTTGAGTTGCCAGCTGATAGACTGGTCTAGCTATCCGATTTGTTGATAGCCCTCATGCATTCATAGCATTGATTTGTAGCATGTTGCATGTTTATCTGCTTTGATAGCTCTTCGTACTGAGGCTTGACCTCGT
>KV004661.1:35843-62088 GCA_001598015.1 Dorcoceras hygrometricum
AGATCAGCAGATGAAGAGAAGCGCGAAGATGAAGCGACGTCGTGTTGAGATTCAGCAGATGGATTAGCTGTTGATGACGTCATCGGTGACGTCATCCAGTCGCAAGAATCAGCAGGTAGCTTGCATTCCAGACGCAAGAGGAAGCGACGTCGTATTGGAAGCTTATTCAGTCGCGAGCTACAGTGACCAGTCGCAAGATTCATCAGGAACATGTTGCGATGGAAATAATCAGCAGGCGCAAAGAATCAATTGAAGAAGGAGCAAAGTGCAGCAGTCGTTGTGTTATATCAGCAGCGAAGCAGTTGACGAATGGATGTCAACTGCTGAGCGAAATTCAAAATGGCGAAAGCGACAGAAGCCTGAAAAGAAAAGGACGCAAGTACTTCTACTTTACAGAGGATGTTTGCACGCATTTGGAAAGAAGACAAATTAGCCTTCTGGAGCGCTGAAGAGTTTTTGGAAGCTTTCCAACGGGAAGAATTTCAGCAGAGGCTATATATTTGAGGCAACGCCCTTTGAAGAAGTGTTCTGCAGAGTGAGCGAGACACTTAGTGTTCGTTCAGTTGGTGCAACTACATACTGTGGGAGAATTTCATTGTTTACACAGTGCACCAACAGAGGGAAAATAATCTGAAGTGAAGCTGTCAACTAATCATTCGAGAGAGAGTTTCATTGCAGTTGACAGTGTAGCTAGAATTAGCTTGTTAGAGCCATTCCCTCGTGTGTGAGAAAAACAGAGAGTTGAGCGTTCATTGTATCAATCTCACACACCCGGATTCATTCACAACTGTTTGTGAATGAATCTCGAAATATGTTCACAGATCCGTCCAAGCATGAAGACGTAAAACTCTTGTGTATGTATGTAGTTAGTCACACAGTTGCGGCTGATGTGGAGTTATGAAGTAGTGGATCCTTCCGAGGTGGAAGAAGGGGAGATGTAGGATGTTGATATCCGAACTTCCATAAACAAATATGCTGCGTACTGTATTGTGTTCTTTAAGCTTTCAGCATTTACTTTAGCATTGCACGTTTACAGTTCAGCACACATTCATTCAAGCATTCGCATAAACATTTCAGCACTTAGCATAACATATCAGCAGCACACTAGCACTTGCATAGTCTTGAACAGATTTATGTGAAACATAAATCTGTTTGAGTTGTTTTAAAAAGATAGGATTCAGTTCTGGTATTTTCCGCATGATTTTTAAATCATACCAGATCTGTCTCCGGTGCTCTTGGTAATTGTAAATGTTCAAGAACAACGAGCTATTGCAGCTCAAGAATTAGCAGCTAGCAAAATTTTTAATTGACCATTTTAAACAGCGGCTGCTAGGTTTCCTTTTGATCCTTAAAGCGGACCATCATATATGTAAAATACTACATATATATTTAATATATATTTACGAGCTTCTACATTTTTCCTTCCCCGACCAAAGACTGATTCAAGAGACTGGCCCACTAACTCTAAGCCCAAAAGCCTAGACCTGGCCTGAAACTGCAACTCAACCCCAAAACTCGAACTTGACCCATAAACTCAGAATTAACTTCCAAAATTGATAAAAGGGCTCGGTCCTACAACATAAAGCCCGATATTTAAATTTGACAAAATAATAGTCCCATTGACTAAATTTAGACATTAAAATCTAATAAAATTATTGAGCCTATAAATTTAAAGAGGTTTAGGCTTTAAAAGTTTTACCTAAAATATTAGGCCCATTACACTTAAAATCGGACCTTAAACTTTAAAATAAAAATACCCGGTTCAAAAATAAATAACTCGGACCCGACTTAAAATTATTTGACCCAACCCCGATTGACCGAGCCCGATTCAGCCGAACCGCCCCAATAGGTCCAGCCAAACCAGCCGACACACCCATAACCCTAGCCACCGCCGCCCAACGCCACTCGATGTCTAGCCCCCAGCCTGAACTATTTCGGCACCCTTGGCCGTAGGACCACTCCCAGGTCCGGTCGGTACCCTTGGCCGAGCCATGGCCTTCATGGCTCGGCCGAGGCACGCAAACACGGAAAATGAGCTGCGCTCGTGGGATGCAGTCGTTCGTGTCTCGACTTTGGCTCAACCAGGCGGTTGATCCACCTCCTTCCTAGCCTCGAACCACCATCGGCCCTCCATGAACCGAACTCCAGCCCTATAAATCGTCCATGACCAAAGCACACCAAAGAATTTAACATGTTCGTGCAAAAATCGTTATCAAGGAATGGATCGCAAACAACAACAATAGATCAAATCATTGCACATAAAAATCATGAAACATCTCATGAAAAAAGTGTATAGTGATTTAAATGGTGAGAAAAAAGGAGAATCGAGCATGCCTTTTTGAAGAATTTGGAAGAATACGCGTTCCGGAGCGGAGGACACGAGATTGGGACGATCAAACCTTGAAACCACTCAAGAAAACCGATGGAGCTCAAGCCAAGAGGAGGGGGCGGTGGCGTGAGGGTGAGAGGAGAGGGGGAGAAACTAGGGTTTTTAAAAAATTTGAGTTGGAAAGAAATTAATGGTGTTCCAAAAGACCCCTCAAAAGATTTTAATTAGGAAAATAATAGAGTTTTTCCTTCACTAACCCCCACTAAATAAAAATGTTGATTATCAAAAGTAAGCTTTGAACTTCTAATTTTCGTAATATAATATTCTCTAATTTTTAAAGTGTAGCAAAACTCATTAAAATACCCCATATAGGTGAAAAACGAGTTCCCCTCGACAACTATACATAAAACTATTATTTTTCGTAAATACTGTTTAAAATAATAAATTTTTGCTCTTAAAAATCTGATGCTTAAAAATTTAAATAACTTACACCTTGGTCGTCCCCAGTCTCGTCCACGCGTCCAGAACTCGATCAGGCTAATAAAATGTCATGAACATATTAAAACATCACCTTATCACTTAATCGCATAAAATGACAAATAATTTTCTAAAAACTAATGTCCCCTTATTCATGCACACAATCTCACGTAATCAGGATTTCTGGGCATTACAACAGTAAGTTGGTCGGTCGAATACTAACAAGAACGGTCCACCCTATTTTAAATTTGGTTCGGTATGTTTAACGCCACAAAATCCATAGGATCATATCTATGAATCTTATTTATTTCAAGGATCAAAAACGACAATTTAAATGTTAGCATGAGCTATTTTATGAAAGCTGATTTTACTGATTTCAGAATTGAGGTACGACGCAGAAAATTCCAGCAGATGTCACTCCAAGCGCAATACACGAGCAGGTTTTAGAAATCTGTTGAAAATGATTTTAAGGAGAAGAAATGGTTTCTTTTAAAAGTATTTGGAAGATTTGCAAACTAAAATATTGAGAGGGAAATTTTACTAAAATCCATAACTTTAGGTAAGGTGTGTCATGCTTGATGATTACACCTCACCTGCCACTAATCCCTCCCATACAAATACATGTTATGAAGGAAAAGTTTATTTTCACTTACAAAGAAAACTCTTTTGTGTTCTCTCAAATATTTTCCAAAGAAGCTCGTTGTGATTGCTTGAGGAGGAGGAACTCTGTCGGAACCAACTGTTGTTGTAAAGCTCAGTCCAAAGGCAAGTAAAAGTTGATCCTTTGCTACACCATTTGAAGCATATATCGATTTTTCTCATTTTATGGATCTGCTTGCCTGTATGTTTAAGGCTATGTTTAAGTTTTTGTTTAAGAAGATTTACGAATGATCAAGAAAAGAAAGATTTTGTTCAAAGTTATGTTTTCTGCTTCCAAAGTTTTCCAGAATGTTTTAAGAATGATTGAGGATGTTTAAAAGTACTGAGGAGTTCAGATTTGAGTCACGTATGTTCATGAATGTTCTTCTTTCTGGTGAATGGTAGCATCTGAACTTGACTCTATGTAATCGGAGATGCTAGTTGAATCAGAAACTAAGTCTGGTTTGATAGGCAGAACTGGTATCGTAGATATCATTTGTGATGTTGCAGCACCAAGTTCTTATTCAGACTTTGTTTCCTATGTTAGCGACTAAATTCCATATTTAAATCAGAAGTTTTCATTCAGATTCGTGTTTCCCCTACACATCAGATTTTGGTCAGATTTCACAGTATTAAATACTTCACTGCTGAGTTGCTTACCATTATTCGTTCACATCTGAGTTGACCAACGACATCTGTTTCTTTTCCAAAACACTATTTCTGTGGTGACATCTGTTTTCAGCTATCACTACAGTTCCCTACTCAAATCTGTTTCAATGATTATAGACGTATTTTCCTAGTCAGACTTCTGTTTCGTGCTAACGCTACAGTTTCCTTGTCACATCTGTTTCGACGTTAACGTATACTATTTCTAGTATAGAATCTGTTTTCACGATAAGATCTGTTTTGTTTTCCAGTACAGTTTCCTTTAGAGAAATCTGTTCACATTTCAGCGATCATTTTCCAGTAGGCAAATCTGATACTCAGTAAGTTTTTAAAATGGGAAGTGAGTTTTAAAAGAAGTGAACCCCGATGATTTTTCAAAAGAGATTTCAAAAGATAAGAGGTTTAAAGGAACAAAAGTTTATTTTTAAGGATTTATGGCATAGATAACAGACGGTTATAACGGAAGGGTGAGCAGCTGTCTAGATGTCAGTAGCCCTTTCATGATGGAAGGGTGAGCAGTTGTCCAGATGTCGATTGTCCCTTCACAATGAGCTATATGCTAGAACAGATATCAGAATACATTTGATCAAGTGCACAACGGACCTAAGGAGAGATTCTAAGCCATTAATCTTAAAGTACAAGATATTAAATGAAGGGATCTGGGTTATTGTCCCCGCAACCAAGCTATGAAAGAAAGATATGAAAGAAAGTTTTAAGAAAGTTTATGAAAGAATGTTTATGTTTAAATAAAGTTCCTTTAAACTTAGTTATGTAAAGGTTTAGATGTCTGCCTGCGTTTAATGACTTTGTTATTACTCATATTTTACTTGCTGAGCCCCTAGGCTCATTAGCTTTTAAAATGGTGCAGGCGAGACAGTTAAGGGACAAGCGGAAGGTGAAAGCTCAGACAGCTGGATGGTGAAGTGTTTATCTATGGACAACGTTTTCCGTGTCTTAGATGTTGTTGTCTTTTATCTTAGACATCTGTATTAGATCTATTGCAACAGTAGTAAATTCATATAGAATTTCAGATGTTGTAATATCGCACTTATATGAAATCTGTTTTCCGCAAAATTTCAGTACTTGACACCAAACATATGTATGTCAAGTGTTGTGTTTCAAAATTTTCCAAGTTATAAGAAATACAGCTTATAACAAATTGTCATTCAGCCCGTCTTTTTATTTCAAAATTTTGTTTCACCCCAAAAATCCGTGACCCCGTGGGTTGGGGCATCACAGTATGTGTCGGCTTGGGTACCAAGCTGTACTTTCAAAGATATTTTAAATGGTGAGCTCATGCTTTTTTTTCATTTAAATACACGTATCATCACTTCACAATCACCACAAACAAACTCTTTCAAAACATTTTCATTTTAAAGTGGTGAAGAGCTCTCCACTAATCGACCGAAACTTCAACTTTTTTAAAGTGATTTTTGGATCACGCCTGTAAGCTGTTCAACACCAGAATATTTCTGTCAGTTGTGCTCAGCAGTTGGCAAGTAAACTCTGTTTCTTGTTGCACTTTCGAAAGCATATATTGATTCCCCACTTGCATGTTTGTATGAGCTTTAATTGTTTGTGAAATGTTTTTGAAGTTAACACAGAGTTGAGATCATGATGATTTCTTCAGAAAGTATTGGTTTGATGGAATTTTTATTCAGAAAAGTAGTTCGAAAATTTTTTACAATGTTTGACATAGTTTTCTTCTTGAAATTTCTGGGAGGTTCTGCAAGTAGCTTACAAGCAGCTGACGTGTTATTGTATCTGGATGTTTCGTTAGATATTTTCGTTTTCTCCAGACTAAGAAAATCTTCTAAGTTTTTAATAAACATCGATCTGTTTATTTTCCCTGAGCTGATTCTAAGTCACGATCTGTTTACTTTCCCAGAGCTGTTCATTACCCGCGATCTGCTTACTTTCCCAGAGTTGTTCATTACCCATGAACTGATTTCTCACCCAGATGTGTTTTACGCTCATAATCTGATTCATTATCCAAGCTGGGTTGACTTTTTTTTACCATTGTAATCCAGTCTGCTCGTTTAATTGTGTTGGATTTTCATACTCTAAGTTGAGCAAATAGACCAGATCTGATTTTCTATTCTGAGCCAGTACGCTCGCGTTCTGTTGTACTCCAAGATGATTCAGCTTAGGTCCACTCTGGACCTAAGCAATTTAAAGTTTAGTTATTCTTTCCTTTAGCTTTGATTCGAATGTATAACTCTAATATGTTCGAAGTTATACCAATTTCACGAGATAATTCTCCACTATTGAGCTCTGCTATTCGTATTTGTTTCTATAGCCCAAGCTGATTCAAGTTTTCTTCTTCGACTGAACTCCGATGAACTCTAGTAGATTTCAAACATCAAAATAGTTCCAAAATAGCAAACCATATATGAAGCAATCTTATTTAGATCAAAGAAAAAGAAACTTCGTAGAGAGTTTAAAGAAAGTTTTATAGAAGATTTAAAAGGAAGTAAAATTTCAAAGTTTACAGTGATTTATGTCAAAGATAACAGAAGGTCAACAAAGGTAGGGTGAGGACACTAGCTGACGAACCGATGTGCCCCTCCAAAGGAAAGATAAGGATTATGGTTGACGAACTATATAACCCTTCACGTAGGAAGGACAAGATTATCGGTTGACGAACCTATATACCCGTTCACATAGTTATTCCCAGAGCTTGTATACAGATGATATCTTGTACAAGCAACTGACATACGGATAGATGATGAGCCATAACTCAAAGAACAAATAACATGGTTGCTTACAACCACAGAAAATGAGAAAAGTTTATGTCAAAGTTAATTTCTTCAATACTGGTAAAGATTTTAAATGTTTCAAGCATGTTCAGTTTATGCTTTCTTAGTTTATCAGTTTTCAGTTTTTCAGTTTACGGTTGTTCAGCTTTTGAGTTCTATCAGCTTTTGAACTTTCAGTTTACAGTAAAATCTATTTATATGATTGTACTGCCTGCCTTAGTTCTTTCATATTGCATGCTGGGCCTCTAGGCTAACTAGTTTTCCTAATTGCAGGTTATCAGGTTTAGAGGTTGCTGGTTGGTGCGAGCTGGATCAGATCGGGGGTGTTTATCATGGAACCTACGTTTTGCGTAGCCAGAATTCATAGTTTTTTGTTCAGTTCAGTTTTGAGACAATTCTGTTCGTACAGAACTTGTATAAGTTATTTCTTATACAGTTTCTGCAACCCTATTGAAATCATTTTGTAAATGTTTGTTTGTATTCCACACAGTTTATAAGTTATGAGATGTTTTCAAGTTTGAATCTGAAATTTGTATAATTTCCCAATTTAGCCCAAAATTATTTGGTTAATTGCCTTTTGACCAAGTACGAATTCTGATTATCATTCATTTCGAACCTTCAATTTATAATTTCAATTCGAAAAACGTGGTCGTTACATTGGGCCTAAAGAGTTTGTGATTCACACGGATCATGAGTCTCTTAAGCACCTTAGAGGACAGAAAAATCATAACATGGGGCATGCCAAGTGGGTGGAATTCATCGAGACATTTCCCTATGTGATCAAGTTCAAACAAGGTAAGGAAAATATAGTGGCCGATGCTCTATCACGAAATTACATTTTATTCTCCACCCTAGGTTCGAAGTTCTTGGGTTTTGAACATGTAAAAAAGTGTTATATACGCTAGATGATGATTTTATGGATGTGTTTGAGTGTTGCAAGAATGTAACACATGATAAATTTTATTGGCATGAGGGATTCCTATTTAGAGAACATAGATTGTGCATCCCTAACTCTTCCATTGGAGAATCGCTTGTTAAAAAAGCACATGGGGTGGCCTAATGGGACATTTTGGTGTGGCTAATGTGAGAAATGAGATTATTAGAAAGTAATTAGTGGCTTAATAAGTTTAGATTAGTGGTTAATCAGTCGAGATAAATCAGCTTAGGGAGTTATCGATTGATATGGTTCGGTGCAGACGCAAGCTGATCGTATGTTCCATGCTAAGCTGATGGTGAGAAGCTGCTTTGGGTTCAGTTTAGGTCAGTACTCGCGTGAGCTGTTAGGGTGGTCTGTGCTGATCTTAGGAGTGTAAGATGATTAGCATTTGCTAGAGAACTGTTTCAGTTCGGAGTGCGTTGGGCGTGTAGGATGAGAGTTTCAGCTTTGTGAGTTACACAGCGTCGGGAGATGGGTGGACTATTGCGAGCTGGTTCAAGTACATACCTTGAGACCTGGATGCGTGAGCTGATCTAAAAGTTTCGTGAACTGGTTGAGAGATCGTACGATGAATAGAGCATTGCAAGCTAACCTGGGTGATGCGTACTGAGTTGATTACTTTAAGTTGAACTACGTACTATTAGCTGATAAGAGGGTACATGATCTAATTTGGTCGGTGTGCGAATTCTAAAGACTGTGAACTGTTGTGTAGGTGCACGACCTTAGCCGGTCGGCATGTGCTGAGCTGCGCAGTGTAAAGTGATCTGAATGCTCTGAGCTGGTCGGAGCATGCAACCTGATCTAGACAGTGATAGCTGAGCTGATACCAGTTTGAGTAGTAGGTCGTAAACTAGATTCAGCCTTGGGAGATATGAAGCGTTCTGAGCTGAGTAGTGAGATCAGGGACGTGGTGCTATTTCAATAGGAATAGACTCAACCACAGTGGAAAAATCGAAAAATCCTTGATAGCGGGAGCTGCTCTCCCAACTGTCGTCCTATTGCACTTTGCTGCAGGGACAAAAACAGCTTCACCATAAAAGCACGTAGACTCCATACGTTTGTCTTGAGCTGTTGCTTCCCCTACTTCCATTACCGTAGCCATCTTAGCTTCAACGACAGCCTTCTCCTCGTCGCCAATTTCCTTCTTCGCCTCCATAAACTCCTCTGTAGCGGTTGTTCTTGCAACACAAGTCCCAAAAGATTTGACCAACAAAATCTTTTATGAGGGAATAGCCACCATCATATCAAACCTGTGGCGCCCTAGCCCACCGATTTTCTAATCAATCTCTAAAGTACGAAGGAAAGCATACAACTTTTACAAATTTTAGAATTTCAAAGAAAACATACGATTCAGGGATGGTGAACAATTTTAAAGGACGAGTCAGCTCACACATGGAGAAACAGATTAGGGATTGTGATGGTACGGAACTGATGATAATTAAGTAAGCTTATCTCAATCAGGCTGGGAAACAATAATCCTAATAGGGTTATTTGGATATTCAATGCAAAATAGCTTGCAGAAAATAGCTCAAGGCCAAAACAGATCGGAGCGCAAAAAATCTTACGAGCTGTAACAGCTCACAACGAAATAGATCATAGTACTAAAATAATAATGTTATTGCTTTCTAAAGAAGTCCGGTCTGAAACAGCACAGAAACGTTGGCCTATCGATAAACACACTTCCCAGATCTGTTCCAGCTCGCATCATCCAGCTCTCAAGAAACATCCTCACCTACAACCATGAAACTAGTGAGCCTAGAGGGCCAGAAGGTAAAAACTGGTAATAGAAAAGCTCCACACCAGACTGAACATAGGATATAACATAAAGGAAGTAAACATTAATCATAACTTTCGTAAAATCTGCAGTTATAAAGATAACCCATTAAATTTCCTGTATGAGATGTGACGCAGAAGTCCTCCTTAGGTCCGGTCGCTTGATCAAGCTCATCTGTAAACAGGTTTATATCGAACTATTGCCCACTAACATTCATGTTTGCAGGGCCACCCCGGTGCGTTGATAGAAATCCACAGTCCCGTAATTTGGCGAGCACCTCAGTCCGTTGACCGACATCCACACGATCGTAAGCTGACCATCTGTTATCTTTGCCACGGGTCATAAAACATTGAAATTATTTCCTTTAAACTTTGTGAAATATATCATTCCTCCTTCGTCACCTTTCCATATATCATTAAAACCTCTATACTATCAGATCACAGCAAGCGGTTAATTTTGATGAAAACTCCATGTTTTATTTGAAAAGACTATTGGGTGCATGATTGTATATAGTTGAATAAATCCAGGAATCAGATCAGGCTATAGAAACAAAGAACAAATAGCAGAGCTCTTCGCTGATGAACTATTTCTTGAAATTGGGTATAACTTCGAACAGATTAGAATTAAATTTTCGAATCAAAGCTAACGGAATGATGAAATAAACTTGACAATTCAGTATCAGTCCATAGTGGACCTAAGCTGAATCAATTCAGCTCGGAGTAGAAACAGATCTCCAACGTAAATCAACTAAGAATAAAAAATCATATCTGGGCTGTGGCCAACCAAGATGCGGGAAAGTCAACACAACTTAGAATAGTCGTGTCAGGCGCAGTGCGCTAATCACATATTGAATACTCATTTAATTCAAATAATACGGAAGCATTCAAAATATGGGCTAAAAATTTTCAAATTTTGGGCCTCATCCAATATATCATTCAAAATATTCTTATATCAAAATAAAGACTTTAAATCAATACTCAACAACACAACAGGTAAATAACAAGTAGTCAATCAACTACATATCCCCAAATACAAATAAAGGCACAGAACATCCCATGGCTCAAAAAATCATACATATAACTGGGACTCAAATCAAAATGGGGATCCACCAGCTGAAGCTCCACTCTGTCCAGCCTGGTTACCTGAAGAACCTGCAAAGGCCAATCATCGACCCAAGCAGCCCAAAAACAGGGAAGAGAAACGAGGTCAAAACCTCAGTACGAAGAGCAATCATAAAACTGCAATGCATAAAACATGCAATATTCACATCATGATATGCATGAGGCTCAAGGAAATCGGTCATCTAGGCCAACAACTCAGCTGGCAAATCTCAAGTGAGCCTCAAACACCACGCACAGCCAATCAGCCCTTGGAAATCATCGGTCCGTGATATTCGGGTCCGTCGACCATCACAGCTCGGTGGTCTTCAGGCGCGACAACTCAGCCGGCCACCACTCCGATGATAGCATTTGACCTTTCAGACGCGACAACTCAGCCGATCGATCACAATGCTAGCTCGACTCGGGTCATAAATAAATCATCAGGCTCAATATGTATGCATGAATGCCAAGAATATCAATTCTCATATGCAAAAATAAACTTAAAAGAACAGGTAAATCACATAACAGTCAATCAAGTCTGTTCACGTAACATCCAGATCACAGCATCCAAATCATGCTGTAATATTCACATGCTTATGCCCAAATCTGTTTAAATAAGCTCAATTCGTACCTCAAATCTCAGTTTCTACCTCGACAGATCACGCAGAACGTAGCTCCAACAGCCTGCTCAAATCTGCTACTCACGAGCTCCTCAAATTCTCAACGGAAAAATTCCTATAAGCCCAAATTCGAAAGTTCTAAAGAAACGGAAGAACCACTTGACAACAATCACGAAGTTATCGAACTCTGTAACTACTTCGTGCTCCTTCAACTCTTCGATCTAAAACTCCAAACTGGTATCAATCGAAAGACCTAAGGGAGACGAGCTCAGCGCCACCAATCTTGCTCCAACAACGATGTAAAACGATGGAAATCTCAAGAAATAGGGTTCTAATGAACAGTACTAATCGAGGGTTCTCGGGGAAGAAGATAAGAAAATCTCGGGTTCGAAATTCTCTAAGTGTTTATCGACACTTATATTTAAATCCCCAAGTCAAAGCTAAAGTGAAAGTCAATCACCGACATATTCAGATTTCACCGCTATTCAGATCTCAGCGCTACTCAGATCTGGCTCCGCTATCCAGATCTGACTTCACTACGCTATACTAGCGCACCAACATCAAACGACGTCGCGCTACTAATCAAAACGACGTAGCATAGGGGTTCCCAATTAACACAACAGATCTCACATAAAATACCTACTCACGAACATCCAGATCTGGACAACTCTGAACCGCATCGGTCTACACCAACTCACGAACCGGACCGGTCTACACAGTACCGTTGACCAACACTTGACTTCTCTTCGCTAACCAAATCTGTTTTTTCTCACAACACCAGATCTGACTAGCACCCAAAACGACACCATATCCCTTGTACTCAAAACGACATTGTTTCACTTCCCTATCAAGGCGAATGACTCAAACACCGGAGGAACATCTCAAATCTGATTCTCGCTAACACTCACGCGGGAATCCTAATAGCTTACCTTCTCCAAGCCACCCGATAGCGATTAACTCAAATCTGATTTGTTCTTCGCCAAATCTGAAAATCCGAAAATCATCAACGGCAAAACCAAATCCTTCAAATCTGAAAACCCGATGGTTAACTTCTCTTATTAGCTAATCCTCGCCCAGATCTGATTAACTAATAAATTACCAAATTAACAATTTCTAGTCCTCACATTCTCCCCAACTAAAAAATGGATTTTGTCCTCGAATTCAACTTGTAGCAACAGATCAAAGACACAAAGAACACCAGAAATTCACCAAAACTCAGCAATTACAGCTTAACAAGAATACAAAGCATTCAAATCGCGCAACACAAGCTAGGAGGTTACCTGGAAATCTACTGTCAACGTTCAAACAGCTGAGGCCACTCCTGTCTCATCTTTTCCTCGACTTCCCAGGTAGCTTCCTCTCTTCCATGCTTGCTCCATTGGACCATCACCAACTGTATACTCTTGTTCCTCAGCTGCTTCTCCTTTCGATCCAGGATCTACACTGGATATTCAACATAGCTCAGGGTAGAATCCAGCTCAACTTCATCAGTCCTCAGCACATGGGACGGATCTGGCTCATATTTTCTCAACATAGCTACATGAAACACATCATGCATCGCTGCTAACTCAGCAGGCAAACGTAATCTATAAGCCAAATACCCAATCCTCTCAACAATCTCAAAGGGACCAACGAATCTAGGAGCCAATTTACCCTAAAATCTGAATCTCGTCACTCTCTTGAAAGGAGAAACTTTGAGAAACACTCGATCGCCAACCTCAAACTCCAAAGGTCTACGTCTCTTATTAGCATAATTCGCATGACGATCTTGTGCAGCTTTCATTCTACTCTGGATAAACTCAATCGGATCTTTCATGTGCTGCACAAATTCAGGAGTAGACAGCTGTTTCTCACCAATCTCTTCCCAACAAATTGGTGATCTAAACTTTCGACCATACAAAGCTTCGAATGGAGCCATCTCGATATTTTAAAGGGGGCGCACTGGTTCGTCAATCAACGTCCTCACCCTCTCCTATGTGACCATCTGTTATCTATGCCATAATCTGTATAAACATGTTTCTTTCTATAAACATTCTGTAAAGCTTTCTTTTCTTTTCTATAAATCTGCTTTTCTTTTCTCTGCCAAATACGGTTAACTGGTTTTTAAAACTCTATTTGTGAGGAATCAGACTTTTAGTTTGTGATTAATCGAATTGATTTGGGATTTATCGCATGAATTTTGAAGGTTTTGCACGTGAAATTTGATTCCCCATTGTAATTCAGACGTTGCGCTATTGTCTAGAAACCAGTCGTAGCGAATTTAGGAAGTCAACGTGGGTCAACGATACTGTAGCTCTCAACTGGTGGATTTTGAATCAGTAGAGATGACGTAGGCGTGACGCGTTGTTATCTGCTGGCAGTAGTTGTGCTTGGAATGGTTGCTGCTGGCAGCAGGAGCACAAATGAATGATGAGAAGCGACGTCGTTTGGATAAGTTGAAACGCTGCGTTTTGATTATTGCTACTGGGTTACCAGATGTTGGCAGCAATGCTTACGTCACCATTACGGCATCGTTTAGATTAGTTGATGCGTCGTCGTTTTGTGTAATTTCTCGAGATCAGTCGCTGATGGGTTTTTGAAGAGATCTGTTACCAGCTTTTGGTTGTTTTGCAAGAGATATCTGTTGTCAGCTGGTGAAGCTCTGCGACGTCGTTTGAGTTTGTTGGAACGGTGTCGTTTTTGTGTTCCTTTGAGAATGTATCGACCGTTGGTTGCTGCGGGTTTTATCGAAAGAAAGAGATGGTATCTGCTGTAAGATATCTACTGTTCACGTAGACTGGATATTTTGTGATCAGCAGCTGTGGGATTTAAGGGTTATATATATAGAAGTGTTGATCGACACTTAGAAATATTCTGGACCCGATATTTCTTATCTCTTTTCCCAAACCCTCGATTAGCTACTGTTCACCGTGACTTATTTCCGTCGATTGTCGTCGTTCTCCGCCGATGATTTGAGTTATTTTGGTGGCGCTGGATTCGTTGTGAGTTGCTCTTTAGATTTCCAGCCAGTATGAACCCTGAATTAGCGTTGGAGTGGAAGCGTGAAGCTACTGGTGTTTGAAGCTTTTTGGAGAAGTCTGTTTCGTGTGTTCTCCTGCTGGTTTAAGCTTCGAGGTGAGCATTTCTCATTGAATTGAGCTTTGTCTAGTAGATAATACCTGCGTAGAATTGTTTAGAACTTGAGTATAGTTCTGGACGTAGGTATTAGAGTGTTCAGGTTCTGATTTATGCTTGAGTCAAGCTGATTTTTGAGGATTTGAAACAGATTCCAGCTTCCAGGACGTCCTGTCGTGCATTTGAGGAATCTGTGAGGTAGAGTTTTGAGGATTGATGTACGAGTTGAGCAGATTTAGTAGCTTTAGCGTGAACATGGCTGTAATTGATGTTGTGAGACTTGAGGATATGATTCTGTTAATTACGTAATACAGCATGTTGAATTGATTGAGTTTACATTCTGTTTTCACGTATTGAATTGTATGCATTTGAATTGAGTATTGAATTGGCATACATGCATACATCTTGAGCCTGATTGACAGATTGATTTGATGACCTGTTTGAGAGCCACGTTGTGACTGGACGACTGATTTGTCGTGCCTGAAAAGTCCAACGCTATCATCGGAGTGGTGACCGACTGATTTGTTGTGTCTGAAGACCACCGAGCTGTGATGGGTTGACGGACCCTGAAGATCACGGACCGATGATTTCCACCGGCTGACTTGCTGTGCGTGGTATAGAGGCTTGAGAGATTTGATTTGCCAGTTGATACGCTGGTCTCGCTATCCGATCTTTGATAGCCTTCATGCATTTCATAGCATTGATTATAGCATGTTGCATGATTAGCTGTTTTGATTAGCTCTTCGTACTGAGGCTTGACCTCGTATTTTTTTTCCTGCTTACCCATTTGCAGGATCCTCAAGCAACCAAGCTGGACAGAGTGGAGGTTCATCTGGTCGATCCCCGTTCCGTTGAGTCCCAGTTGTATATTTATTTATTGAACCGGGGGATGCCCCGTGTTACTATGTATTGGGGATCTGTTTTGGATTTGAGGTTTATTGTTGTTACCTGTTTTGATTGAGTTTGAGTTAACTCATATTTTGATTATGAATATTTTGAATTATGTTTTAAGTTCAGGCCCAATTTTAATTCGAAAATTTTTAAGCCCGATTTTTACGCTTCCGTGATTATGTGCTTAATTGTGCTATTATCTTGAGTAATTAGCACGGGACCTGACACTATTGATGTTCGGGGAACAATTTGGGAATTCATTGGAATTCGTAAGAAGCTAAAACTGGAATCAATTTCTCGAATCTGGAATACAATACTGTAAAATAGTATAGCCATGAATAACACGACTTATATGTTCGAATCGAAGCAAAAATAATGAAGAATTAAACAAAAGTTTATGTATCTATCTAATCAGACTTGAGGAGAAACAACTCGAAATCTGAATAATACGCGAACGTATCTACGAAGAAGGAAGGAATCAGATTTGGACTATTTAGTCAACTCAGATTTGGGAAACGTAAACATAATTGGATTGTGTCGTTCAGATGTCAATGGTCAACCGAGGTCAACTCAGATTTGGACTAATCAACATAGAAAAATTGAGCAATTCAGATTTGAATCGCGAACTCATATCTCAACATAGAACATCTTAGAAACATAACGCTAACTGAAAATCATCTCGCTCTAGAAAATTTCAGATTTGGAAAAATAACCAGATTTCAGACTTAAGAATCAAACATGAACTTCGAAGGTTTCCTTAGTCTGAAGAAATAAAAAATATCTAATGAAATTTCTAGAAAACAAATAGAATAAACTGCTTGTAAGCTACTTTGAAGAAATTCTTTGAAATATCAAGAAACAACTGGACGAACATCATCAAATATTTTCTGAATCAAAATCTCAGTAAACTCGTACCTTCCACATAAAAAATCATCGTTTAAACTCAGCGTTTGAAGAATATCAAAAACAATCTTCAAACTTTTAAATACTCATACAGACATGCAAGAACGAAACAATATATGCTTTCAAGAGTGTAGCATGAAACAGAGTTTACTTGCCTTTATCTGCAACACAATCACAGCGAGTTATCTAGCCTGAATCAACGGACAATCCCAATCAATCCCCGTAAAAACTTTAAAAACTTTGTTCGGTTCTCTTACAGAGAGCACTGCTGGGGAAAAGTATTTTGCTTGAGAGTAATGATGCATGATATGTCTAACATCCTATATGTATATGAATTCAAATTCCTAGAGAAGGAAACACGTTTCATCAAGATGTTAAAACATTTTTAAAATTTCTACTCAATTTTAAACTAAAATAAAGATGCAAAACCGAACCATTTTATTTAAAGAGAGGAAGTAAATCGATTTGTCTGGATCGGCCGGACAGCTTCTATAATCGCGTCTCAAATATGAAAAATCAACTAACATGAAAGCTGATTTACAATGACATTTCAAATAAATCTCTCAATTCCTTAAACTTTCTAATTGTGGCTTTAAAAGTTTCTGGGCGTTACAATTCTACCCTCCTTAGAGAAATTTTGTCCCCGAAATTTACTTACTTAAACAAATCTGGATATCTCCTTCGCATATCAGCTTCGACTTCCCAAGGGGCTTCTCTTTCTGAGTGGCTTCTCCACTGAATCTTTATCATGGGAATGGTTCTATTCCTTAACTTAAGATTTTCTCTAGAAAAAATCTTCTCTGGTATTTCTTCGTAAGTAAGATCTGATGCTATCTGGATAGGTTCTTGTTTAAGCACATGCGAAGGATTCGCAATGTATTTCCTGAGAGCTGATATATGGAACACATTATGGACAGCCGATAACTGTGGAGGTAATGCTAGTCGATATGCTAAAGTCCCAATTCTTTCCAGAATCTCAAATGGTCCAATAAATTTGGGACTCAGCTTTCCTTTTGTCCAAATCTCATTACACCCTTCATAGGCGCTACTTTTAGAAATACATGATATCCTACTTCAAAATTCAGATCACGGCGATGGCTATCAGCATAGCTCTTCTGTCTGCTCTGTGCCGTTTTCATTTGATCATGTATTCTTTTAATGGCTTCAGCAGTTTGTTCTATAATATCAGATCCGACTTCTGTTCTTTCGCCTACATCATCCCAAGGTATCGGTGATCTACACTTTCTGCCATACATTGCTTCATATGGAGCCATTTCTATCAAAGCCTGATAACTATTGTTATACGTGAACTCAACTAAGGGCAATTTAGAATCCCAACTTTCTGCAAAATCGAGAACACACGCACGAAGCAAATCTTCCAGTGTTTGAATCACTCTTTCTGATTGTCCATCGGTTTTTGGATGGAAAGCTGTACTGAAGTTTAACTTGGTCCCAAGGCTTTATGTAAGATTTTCCAGAACATAGAGGTAAATCTGGGGTCGCGATCTGATACTATAGAACTTGGAATTCCATGGACTCTCACTATTTCTTTCACATACAAATCAGCATACTTATTCAGATCACATGTGGTTCTTACGGGTAAAATGTGTGTTGACTTGGTTAATCTATCAATGATAACCCAAATTGAGTTAAATCCATGGAGTGTCTTGGGTAAACCTACTACAAAATCCATCTCTATGTTATCCCACTTCCGTACTGGTATAGGGAGCGGCTTTAACTTCCCAGCTGGTCTCTGATGCTCTGCTTTAACTTGCTGGCATGTTAAACACTCAGATACGAAATTGGAGATATCTCGTTTCATGCCTGGCCACCAAAACAAACATTGTAAATCATTGTACATCTTTGTTCCTCCTGGGTGAATCGAATACGGTCTGTTATGGGCTTCATTCATAATCTCATTGCGCAAATTATCAATTCGCGGTACCCACAACCTATCCTGATATTTCACAATTCCTTCTACTATAGTATATAGATTTACACCTCTTTCTTCATCTCGATGCTTCCACTTGAGTAATTGATCATCCCTTGTCTGACCATCTCTGATCCGATCTTTCAACATAGATTGGATTGTAAGAATAGCTAATCTGGCAGCAGTTCCTAGCGTAACTATTCCCAACTCAAATCTGTCTAGAAAAGGTTGGAATACCCTATTCATTAAATCCATTAATACAGAAGGCGCATTAGTTAACCCAAATGGCATCACTAAAAATTCGTAATGGCCATAACGTGTCCTAAAGCTGTCTTATATACGTCTGCGTCTTTTACTCTAAGCTGGTGATATCTAGATCTGAGGTCGACCTTCGAAAATACAACAGCTCCACGAAGTTGATCGAATAAATCATCTATCCTAGGAGGAGGATATTTATGCTTAACGGTTAACTTATTCAACTCTCTATAATCTATACATAAACGCATACTCCCGTCCTTCTTCTTGACAAATAAAATTGGAGCTCCCCACGGTGAATTACTGGGTACGATTAAAACTTTATCCAATAAATCTTGGATCTGGTCTTTCAGTTCTTTCATCTCCTTAAGAGCAAGTCTATAAGGAAACTGGAGCAGCTTTGGGTACTAAATCAATAGTGAATTCTAACTCCCGATCTGGAGGTAAACCGGATATGTCTTATTGAAAGAAATCTGGAAATTCATTCACTACTTCCAAATTTTCCAACTTAGTTTTCTTATCTTTCACTCTGGATAGAGCACTAATTAGAAATCCTTGATATCCTTTCTGTAAACATCTTTGGGCTTTCAAAGCCGATATAAGTTTAGGAGTACGGTCAAATCTATCAGCTCTGAACAATAACGAGATCCCATTGGGTATTTAATCTTAACAGTTCTCCGTTGAAAATCTATAATGGTTCCATACTTAGTTAACCAATCTATTCTCAATATTAAATCAAACTCAAGCATAGGAAATACTATCAAATCTGCATAAAAATATTCCCATGTAGCTTAAGTTCTATATCGCGGAACACATTATTGGTAAATAAGCATTCTCCCGAGGGAACACGGACATAATATCCTATCTCCATTACTTCTGATTGGACTGGTAATTTATTAGCAAAATTTAATGATATAAAAGAATGGGTTGCACCAGAATCCAAAAAAGCTAAAGTAGGCATACTAGCAACAACAATCTTACCGGTAACAACTGTCGAATCTGGTGGAGCCTGATCTTATGTCATCTCATAGACTCTGCTAGTGATGAGTTGTTTATTATGAGGGCAATACTACGTGGCCTGGCTTGCCACAAGTATAACACACATTCTGACCAAAACGACACTGACCCAAATTATTCTTCTTACAGGTTGGACATGCTGGTCTGTTTCCAACTTTAGGAACAGTAGTGATGGGTTGAGATGCTATGGGTCCTTTTCCCTGAGACCCTTGCTGATTATTGTTTGGCCTCTTAGATTGTATATGGTCCTTATTCTGGAAGGCTTGACGTTTCAATTGTCTATCATCCTCGATCACCTTCCAATCCTACTCTGCACGTAGAGCTTTATTTACAGCTGCTCTGTAATTCACTGGTTCAGCAAGTCTGACGTCATGCCTTATCATGGGCTTCAACCCATTTATGAAATTTCAGAGCTTCACATCTGCATTTGTCCCTATTAGAGGAACAAAGTAACATCCTCTCTCAAATTTGCGGATATAATCCCGCATTGGCATTCCTTCTTGCTTCAAAGTTAAAAATTCATTCTGCAACTCCTCCCTCACATCTACTGTGAAATACTGGTCATAGAACACCCGCTTAAACTCTTCCCTGGTGAGCATTGCCAAGTCTACTGTCAGCTTGGCCCCTTCCCACCAGATCATTGCATCACCTCTCAGCATATAAATTGCACACCGAGGTTCTCCTGGTCGGTTAGCTGCAAATAATCTAATATAACTTCCATTGATTTGATCCAGCTTTCAGCTATTAGCGGATCAGTTGAGCCTGAAAATTCTTGAGGTCGTTGTCTCCTAAACCTCTCATGTGGATCTTCACGACCAATCAGTCTTCCTGATGATTGACCATTTCCTTGATTGGTTTGATCAACCAAACGTTCCACTAGTTGAGCCATGCTAGCTAGGATATGGTTAACCTTCTATTTCACCCTCTCCTTCTATGGTACCTCGTCTTCCTCTACCTCTTCCTGCCATATTCTGTAGAGATAGCCCAAATCCACCACAATATTATTATGAGAGATTACTATATGCTAAATCATGAAATAAAACTCACAAGAGATGAAGCCGTTGGTGAGAACTGTCTCAGACTTGTTATCTCAAGGACCATGCTCTGATACCAGTTGTAACGACTGGACTTTTTCAAAATAAATTTTTGAAAATTTGGGGTTCGAATTGAAAGGTTCTCAAATTTTGAACTTGTCTAAAGGACAATTCAACAAAAGTTCTCGACTGAAATGCAAGAGAACGAGAATCTCATGCGTTAAACTGGAAAACCGATATGATCAATAAATATGCGGAATTGTATATGCATTAGTAGTACAGTCTTGGTTAAGATTACAACAAAACAAGAAAACGGTACTCTGCTATGTTTCAAAAGCTGTATCAATAAATGTCAGTACCACAAAATCTGAAGGACATAAGAACGAAATGGAAACTGTTGTCAACGATAAACAATCTCTTGTCTGGTCAGATCCTACCATCCAGATAACTACAATTCATTACCTGCACTCAAGAAAACTAGTGAGCCTAGGGGCTCAACAGGTAAATCTGGAATAACTAAAACATGCAATATAAACATAACAATATCTGAATTTGTATCTGAAATCTGAAGTATCTTAATAACGAATAAGCTGGATACGATAAACTGTCAAATCTGAAGTACATGAAAGCATAATCGCATATGTCTAAAAACATTTTCTTGATTCTTAAAAAGAAGGATCTTTAAACATTTATTTAAGCCGTGATTAAAAATCACCTTAGGCTCTATTATTACTTATCTGTGAATTATGGATTAAACACCTGTACATAAGGTCGATCGTTTGATCAAACTATCATCTGATATCAGGGGGCTGGGAACAAGTCCCATCTATCGCATATATAGGGTATACAGTTCGTCAACCATATCTTAGTCCCTTCCGATTTGAAAGAGGCACACTGGTTCGTCATCCAGCGTCCTCATCCTCTCCTATGTGACCATCTGTTATCTATGCCATAATCTGTATAAACATTTTTCTTTCTATAAACATTCTGTAAAGCTTTCTTTTCTTTTCTATAAATCTGCTTTTATTTTCTCTGCCAAATACGGTTTACTGGTTTTTAAAACTCTATTGATGTTCGGGAAACAATTTGGGAATTCATTGGAATTCGTATGAAGCTAAAACTGGAATCAATTTCTCGAATCTGGAATACTATGCTGTAAAATAGTATAGCCATGAATAACTCGACTTATATGTTCGAATCGAAGCAAAAAGAATGAAGAATTAAACAAAAGTTTATGTATCTATCTAATCAGACTTGAGGAGAAACAACTCGAAATCTGAATAATATGCGAACGTATCTATGATGAAGGAAGGAATCAGATTTGGACTATTTAGTCAACTCAGATTTGGGAAACGTAAACATAATTTGATTGTGTCGTTCAGATGTCAATGGTCAACCAGGTCAACTGAGATTTGGACTAGTCAACATAGCAAAATTGAGCGATTCAGATTTGAATCGCGAACTCATATCTCAACATAGAACAGCTTAGAAACAGAACGCTAACTGAAAATCATCTCGCTCTAGAAAATTTCAGCTTTGGAAAAATAACCAGATTTCAGACTTAACTCAGAATCAAACATGAACTTTGAAGGTTTCCTTAGTCTGAAGAAATAAAAAATATCTAATGAAATTTCTAGAAAACAAATAGAATAAACTGCTTGTAAGCTACTTTGAAGAAATTCTTGGAAATATCAAGAAACAACTGGACGAACATCATCAAATATTTTCTGAATCAAAATCTCAGTAAACTCGTACCTTCCACATAAAATATCATCGTTTAAAGTCAGCGTTTGAAGAATATCAAAAACAATCTTCAAACCTTTAAATACTCATACAGACATGCAAGAACGAAACAATATATGCTTTCAAGAGTGTAGCAAGAAACAGAGTTTACTTGCCTTTATCTGCAACACAATCACTGTGAGTTATCTAGCCTGAATCAACGGACAATCCCGATCAATCCCCGTAAAAACTTTGAAAACTTTGTTCGGTTTTCTTACAGAGAGAACTGCTGGGGAAAAGTATTTTGACTTGAGAGTAATGATGCATGATATGTCTAACATCCTATATGTATATGAATTCAAATTCCTATAGAAGGAAACACGTTTCATCAAGATGTTAAAACACTTTTAAATTGCTACTGAATTTTAAACTAAAATTAAAGATGCAAACCGAACCATTTTATTTAAAGAGAGGAAGTAAATCGGTTTGTCTGGATCGGCTGGACAGCTTCTACAATCGCGTCTCAAATCTGAAAAATCAACTAACATGAAAGCTGATTTACAATGACATTTCGAATAAATCTCTCAATTCCTTAAACTTTGTAATTGTGGCTTTAAAAGTTTCTGGGCGTTACAATTCTACCCTCCTTAGAGAAATTTCGTCCCCGAAATTTACTTACTTAAACAAATCTGGATAGCTCCTTCGCATATCAGCTTCGACTTCCCAAGTGGCTTCTCTTTCTGAGTGGTTTCTCCACTGAATCTTTATCATGGTAATGGTTCTATTCCTTAACTTACGATTTTCTCTAGAAAGAATCTTCTCTGGTATTTCTTCGCTGATGCTATCTGGATAGGTTCTTGTTTAAGCACATGCGAAGGATTCGCAATGTATTTCCTGAGAGCTGATATATGGAACACATTATGGACAGCCGATAACTGTGGAGGTAATGCTAGTCGATATGCTAAAGTCCCAATTCTTTCCAGAATCTCAAATGGTCCAATAAATCTGGGACTCGGTTTTCCTTTTTGTCCAAATCTCATTACACCTTTCATAGGCGCTACTTTTAGAAATACATGATCTCCTACTACGAAATTCAGATCACGGCGATGGGTATTAGCATAGCTCTTCTGTCTACTCTGTGCCGTCTTCATTCGATCATGTATCCTTTTAATAGCTTCTGAAGTCTGTTTTATAATATCTGGCCCGATTTTTGTTCTTTCACCTACATCGTCCCAGTGTATCGGTTGTAACGCCCCAAAGTCCATACGACCATTGTCCATCGGTTTGTGGATGGACAGCTGTACTGAAGGTAAACTTGGTTCCCAAGGCTTTATGTAAGCTTTTCCAGAACATAGAGGTAAATCTGGAGTCGCGATCTGATACTATAGAACATGGAATTCCATGAAGTCTCACTATTTATTTCACATTCAAATCAGCATACTTATTCAGATCATATGTCGGTCTTACGGGTAAAAAGTGTGTTGACTTGGTTAATCTATCAATGATAACCCAAATTGAGTTAAATCCATGGAGTGTCTTGGGTAAACCTACTACAAAATCCATCTCTATGTTATCCCACTTCCATACTGGTATAGAGAGCGACTTTAACTTCCCAGCTGGTCTCTGATGCTCTGCTTTAACTTGCTGGCATGTTAAACACTCAGATACGAAATTGGAGATATCTCGTTTCATGCCTGGACACCAAAACAAACGTTGTAAATCTTTGTACATCTTTGTTCCTCCTGGGTGAATCGAATACGGTGTGTTATGGGCTTCATTCATAATCTCATTGTGCAAATTATCAATTCGCGGTACCCACAACCTATCCTGATATTTCACAATTCCTTCTACTGTCAGGCCTCGTGCTCTAAACAGAGTAAAAACCCAAACACATGCGGAAGCTTATCAAAAAGTGGGTAAAATTTTCGCTTTTAGGCCCGACGGTTTAAAACATATAATTTAAAATAAAACGATACTCAAAATAAGTTCCAAGTTACAAAACCACGAATGATAGCATAACAACCAGACACAAATAACATGTACCAGACTCCCCAACGGGATACAACAACAAAGCACAGGGCAACCTCCTGGCTAACTGATACATATATATAAATATGCTATACGCAACTGGGACACGCTAACCACCTCCCGGGGCACCACCAGCTGGGTTAAAACCACGACCAGCTGTAAAACCTGGGTTTCCTGAAAACAACACAAACAAGGAAACAAAACAAGCCCCAGAGGGACATGGGGTCAAACCCCAGTACGGAGAGCAAAAGAAACAGCTAAGGAAATGCATAAGATAAAATGCAGATTATATGCATGAGACACCGGATATCAATTGAAAGCTCGAACCTCAAGGGAGCTAAGGAACTCAAACATAGCTCCAAGAATCATCACAACGATTAGTGGCCATGGGGTGTGTTCACAGTGTGGTAATGATCCACTCGCCATGACACTACACCCAAATACCAAATGCATCAAACAACTCAACCTGATGTTGCCTCGCCCATGAACTGTGGTAGTTAACCACTCGGCTCATGGTGGCTAACGATCCCAGCAGAGAGATGAGAGTGCGGTATCGCCGCTCACCATCGCATCCTGGTAAGAATCAACAACAGCAATACAAGATACAAGGCTGCAAAATACGATACGCAAGGGATCTGAAATATGCGTGAACAAATGCGTGTATGCAATTCACATACAAACAGCTAGCATAAACACCAAAGCTCAGCAAGCAATACACAGATAGGTTCACCGAAATATCCCAGCAGCCACTCATAATATCTCATGCCAAATCCAAGCTACGTCAAGCTCAGATCCGTAACTTAATTCTTCTGAGCTATAATTAGCACACGCTGGTTACCACAAGAAATCCCGAAGACTCTGGTAAAAGCCAGATAAACATGTTTGGGAACCGCGGAGGATCCGGATCAGGCCTCCCAGCGAGGCAGCGGAAGAAAAAAAATTTGGCCGGGAGACGATCAATACAATTCAATAAAACATACAAGCTATGGCATTCATAGGGTGTTTCGATGACTACCATGCTGGCAACTCATGCCTGGCTCCGACCAGTTTCTCTAGGAAATCGGCACTTCACGGTAGATGGCGGTAGACTACGTCAATCAGGTCCACGACCGGATACGAGACTCCTTCGTCAGCCTGCACTAGAAGGCCTGACGAGATCGGCGAGGACGGATTCTCCTCGTCAAGTTGGCCGGAATAAGTTCCGGCGAAGGAGGCGGCGCCGGCACCGGCGTGCACCGGCGGCGGTGGCGGCGTGAGGTTTGAGGAGAGGGGGCGGCGCCTAGAGCTTAGGGTTAGGGTTAAGAGAACAATTGAATTCATTATGATTAAAGCCTAAGTCTATATTAAATAGACTTAGTGATGGACTTGGATCGGCCCAACGGGCCCGGGTCCAACGGATGAACATTCAGTTCATCCCCATCACTGTGACTTCATCGTAACTCCGATCGCCGATCAGATCGGACGGATCGACTCAGTTTACAAAACTGAATACTATGATCTGAAAAACCATTTTTCAGAACCCCAGTGCAAAATGACCGTTTTGCCCCTCAACAGGGGGAAATCACGATTTGACTCCTGTTGACTTTTAGGAAGTCGCACTCCCTAAAATCCTCTTCTCATGCTCAACACATTGAGCTCAGTATCCGTGCGGGAATCTCGAATCCAGTACTTGTGTGACCCTCAATGGTTCAGGGATACAGCTAGCCGTGGGCCCACAACCATTGCGGCTCCGGAATCACAATTCCGGACTTGCCCATCGGATCATGGTAAGAGCGTCTAGCAACATCGCCCCATGATCCCCTAGGTATCACTGATAGTGCCTGCAAGAACCAGTTGGTCGTGGTTAGCGTACAGTACGGTCCTTTCAATCCATATAGCCCGATCAGATCAACGACCATTGGTAAGCTCAAATATCCTTATCGAATCAGATCAAATTGGTAAATCGAGAGTCGCTAAAGATCCGATAGCTATGCGTACATCTTGGAGATCAAATAGTGACATCGCGAGTGTAACGTAACTAACACATTTACCTAAAACACTTCTAGTACTC
>KV004661.1:88081-103068 GCA_001598015.1 Dorcoceras hygrometricum
AGACATGCGTGGATATCCTATGCTATCTGAGGGGATAATAGTGTGCAAATCTCTGGCCAGAGTACTACAAGTGTTTTAGGTAAATGTGTTTGCCTAGTTACACTCGCGATGTCACTATTCGATCTCCAAGATGTATGCATAGTTATCGGATCTCTAGCGACTCTCGATTTACCAATGGTCGTTGATCTGATCGGGATATATGGATTGAAAGGACCGTACTGTACGCTAACCACGACCAACTGGTTCTTTCAGGCACTATCAGTGATACCTAGGGGATCATGGGGGTTTTAGGTAAATGGGTTTACCTAGTAACACTCGCGATGTCTCTATTCGATCTCCAAGATGTATGCATAGTTATCGGATCTCTAGCGACTCTCGATTTACCAATGGTCGTTGATCTGATCGGGATATATGGATTGAAAGGACCGTACTGTACGCTAACCACGACCAACTGGTTCTTTCAGGCACTATCAGTGATACCTAGGGGATCATGGGGCGATGTTGCTAGGCGCTTTACCATGATCCGTTGGGCAAGTCCGAAATTATGATTTCGGAGTCGCAATGGTTGCGGTCCCACGACTAGCTGTATCCCTGAACCATTGAGGGTCACACAAGTACTGGATTTATGATTTCCGCATGGAAACTGAGCTCAATGTGATGATCATATGAGGAGAATTTTAGGGAGTGCGACTTCCTAAAAGTCAACAGGGGTCAAATTGCGATTTCCCGCTGTTGAGGGGCAAAACTGTCATTTTGGACTAAGTAATCTGAAAAATTGTTTTCGCATCATAATATTGAGTCGATCGGTCCGATCTGATCATCGATCATAATTATGATGAAACCATGGTGATTCAGATGAACCGAATGTTCATACGTTGGACTGGGCCCGCCCCAGGTCCAATGGGCCGGTTCAAGCCCATCACACCTATACATAGTCTTGAGCCTAGGGTTGCACAACATTTGCATCATAACTTGAAAACCCTAGCCTCCACTCAAAATTCGGCCGCCCCTCTCCCTCAACCACACGCACGGCCGCCGCCAACCGCTGCGCCGCGCCTCGCCGCCATCCGTTCGTCGTGTGATCGGACTTGTTTCGATCATTGCGACGAGGTGACTCCGTCCGTGGAAAAATCCATCAGCCTTATAGTGCAGGCTGATCGGAGGAATCGTGATTCCGGTCGTGGACCGGATTGGAGGATCTACCGCCGCCTACAGTTTGAAGTGCCGGTTTCCTCGTGAAACTGGTCGGAGCCAGGCGCCTAGACGCCAACAAGGTAACACCCCGAAAATCATCCTATGAATGGTTTATAGTATTGATTTTATTGTATTGAACATATCCCGGCGCTTAATTTTGAACTTCCGCTGCGCCGCTGGGAGACGGGATCCGGATCCGCCACCGTTTACCAACAGTGGTATCAGAGCCAAGGCTCGGATCCTTCAATACAGTGTTGCCTGAATTGCATATAGATCTCGAAATTTCAGAATTGTGAAACAAAAAAAAAATTTAGTATGGCCGCCGGCCGCCGCCATGTGCGGCGGCGCCTCTCTCCCGCGCGCATGAGTGCGCTCGACTTGCACGCTAGCCGCGCATGGGAGGCGATCGCTGGCTGTTACCCGCGCACTGGTTGCGCAACCAGGAGAAAACATGCACGCTGGCCGCACATGGTGGACGGCCAAAGGCCGCTGGCCTCGCGCACAGGTTTGCGCAATGGCCGAGAGCGGCGCGCGGCCGTGCACCTGGAATGGCGCGGCGATGCGAGACATCGCGTGCGGCCTTGCGCCGCACGTGATTTGTTGGCGGCCGCCGCCGCCGTGCGGCCGCCGTCCGACGACGATCTCCGGCAGATTGTTGCGGCGGCTGAATTTTACTTCTAGGTTTAGTTCGGGCCTGTCCCGGGCAGCCCATGAAGTTTTCGGGCGGATATTCGATATCGGGCCGGTTTTGGTCAATTTTGAAATTTTTGAGATTTTGGGCCTAAAATTGTTTTTGGCCCAATATGATGCAATTAAAATTGCAAAATACGATTTTGATTGTAAAATATGATTTTATAATTAAATATGATTTTGTTGATTAAAATTTGATTTTATCGACAAAATACGATTTTATTATAAAATACGATTTTATGATTAAAATATGATTTTGCGATAAATAATTTGATTATTTAATTTATGCAAATTAATTAGATTGATTGCATGATTGGGATGATCGAGAGCCGTGCCCCAATGTGTTAGGTGTATGCTTTAGGTTTTTATGATTTCGGTTGTAATATTGTTGATTATCATTTTATAAAAATGGGTCTGTTTGTGGCCCGTTCCCACCCCTTAAAATGTATCCCTTATGTGTCATGGAAATTTATTGTAAATTACTAGACTTAGTGGGAGGACTTTTGAAGATGGTGGGCCCGATGACGATCAAAGATATTGAAGACCGAAGATCTGTAAAACCGGAAGCAAATAGTAATAGGATTGCATTGCATATTGCATTTCACCTAGGATTGGACCCAGGTTTGTGATTGGCAACCACGGACCGCATAGCTCTCGCGATCGATCATCCCAATGTTTATATATGTGATATATAGTTAGTTGAATCCGCATGTTTTAAATATGATTTAAAATATATTGCATGAGACCAAATTTTCGAAAATAAAATCCCTCGTTTTAAATACGATTTAAAACTAATATCAAGATAAAAGTTTATTCGATAAACCGAAGGGGATTTAAATTTGTTTAAATTTCCCTACCTTCCATCAACAATAGGTGTACGCCGATGCTACCCATATACATGGCCCGACTCATATTATTGAGGGGGTCATGTATGCCGGAAAGCTGTCCACGCCATTGAAACTCGTTGTGAGTTCGGTTGGAACTCCCTTTAACGTTGGCTCATATTATTGGGGACGTTAAGGGGACCGTCCTTCACGACTCAACATTGATGGGTCATCTTGACACGTGATAGTAAACGGCGTCATATTATTGTGCCCTTACTGGACGTGAGGTGAATACATGGAGGTTGCACCGGTTGCAATTGGAAACTACCTTTTGGGGGTCATGGTTGGCTGATATTATTCAGGACCATGATCGCTTGATTGGGCTCCGTGTACCCACTAAGGAAACTTGCTTTCCCGATTTCATTAGAGGGTGGTGAAATCGTTAAAATAGTGGGAGGGTAATTCATAGAACTAAACGACCTTGTTTTATGTCTTAGCGTTATTTCATATATAGTCAGTAATATATGTCTGTTTTCTTTTCAGTATAACTGCATTTATAATGTCTTCGATCAAAAACCCACTCGCTGCTATACTGGATAGCAACAAGTTCACCGGTCTGAACTACCAAGACTGGCTTCGAAACCTCAACATTGTGTTGGTTTCGGAGAAACTTCTTTATACGATAGAGAAGAGCCCTCCGAAGGAAGCCCCTGCCGATGTCAGCCCTGAGGAGCTGGTGACGCTTCAACAATGGTGGGACGACGAGCTTAAGACTCGATGCTATGTGATGGCGTCGATGTCCAACGAAATGAAACGGCGCATTGAGAAGACAAAGTATGCTGCTGACATACTCTTTCATTTCAAAGAACTGTATGGGGAGAACTCTCGACATGAGAGGTTCACGGCTGTCAAGGAGCTTATGCGAGATGGGACTTCGGTCCGCGAGCATGGGGTTCGTATGATTGGGCTTGTTGAAAAGCTGTCAGGCCTTGATATCACACTTCCCCACGAGCTGTCTGTGGATGTGCTTCTCCTCTCACTGCCTTCTGCATTCGACCCCTTTGTGGTCAACTTCAACATGAACAAGCTGGCAGCCACCCTCGAAGAGGTGGTTAACATGATTGTCGTGTTCGAAGGAACCATAAAGAAGGACAAGCCCGTCCTCCTTATGGGCTCTTCTTCCTCTGCGAAGAAGGGGCCCAGACGCAAGGGTAAGAAGCGTTCTACCCCTGCGAAGGATGAAAAGCCCACTAAGAAGCCAAATGCAAAGGCCTCCAAGCCGAACAAGTCTGAGGATGTTTGCCACCACTGCCACAAGCCTGGGCATTGGAGGAGGAACTGCAAGGAGTACCTCGAGCAGTTGCGAACTGTGAAAGGTATGTTCTATATCGAAATAAATATGTCTCTTAATTCGACTTCTTGGGTACTTGATACCGGATGGATCTCATATCTGCAATGATTTGCAGGTGATGACAAGAAGCCGACGTCTTAGAGAGGGTGAGACCCACTTGAGGCTTGGCAATGGAGCAAGAGTTGCTGCAGTAGCTATAGGAGATGTTTATTTATTTCTGTCTTCCGATTTTAATTTGTTATTGAGAAACGTTTTGTTTGTTCACGAATTAATAAAGAACATTATTTCTGTTTCTATGCTTGATAGTGATGGATATTCTTGTATGTTTGCTAATTCGATTTGCAATATTTACAAGAATGAATGTTTGATTGGTATTGGGGAACGCGAAAACGATTTATATACCTTAAAATTAAAAGACGTTCCAACTCGCGATGTCGAATCACATGCAACAACGATTAAAGGAAACACGATAACTTGAACCCAGCACAACTTTGGCACGCTAGGCTAGGTCATATTTTGTGAGGCTCTCTGCTCACAATTAATCCTCTAATCTTAATCAGTGGGTTATTAATTTAAACTAAACAAGTTTAATAAATCTAATTTGGTTCATACATAAGTTACAAAAAAAAAAAAACTTCAACCAGCAGAAGCGTAAACCAGCAGAAGCAAAAAGGGTTCAGCTTGTATCGAAAATTGTATTCATTTATACGAATGCTTCATGGTCCATAGAGATTACAAACTAAGTTCACTAGTACACGCTTATGTCTTATATACAAAACCAAACTTGAGCAACCTAAGACCAACTGTCCAAACATCTAGACTATCAGCTGGTGTTTATTCTTCCTGCTGCTGATCCAACGTCTAGGTAGTTATCTCTCGCTACCCGTGGTTGCTCCCCACTAGTTCTTTCTTCCTGTTGTCATGCACACATACAAAACAAAACAACAGCCGGATAAACTCCGGTGAGAATCATCTCAGTATAATCAGCAGGTACTAATAATAACATTAAAATGCATAACAGTTTATCAACTGTAAAACAAATGCAATGTAATGAAATGATTCTAGTTCCCTTCTTCGATTTCAGAATTGATTCCATATCAGTTCGACGCCATCAAGATTCGTATCCGATCTTGACATGAATATTCATCTATCGAAACCATCTTCGGCTTCGAAAATCAGGCCAACTCAGTCCTGGGCATTAGAATCAATTCAATTCTCTTCAATATGCAATGTCATGCAAATATAAAAGATCCACTACCTGTGATGGATCGACACATACACAATTCAAGTTCTAAATCAAGACAGTAATCAAATAGGTATGTGATTTCAACGGTATACTCAAGAAATATCCTTCTTGAGTAATCTAATCCCTGACTCTTCTGTCAAATTATACCTTCGTTCCTCTGTTTTCGAAATACTTCAGTCAGTGTTCTTAAGCTCGGTTCTTCACTTCCTGAGAACTTCACAGAATCAAAGTCCGATATCTGTAATCAAGATGTTCTCAGTATTTCGAATTCAATCTTATTTATAGACGATGATTTCTGTATTTCTGTAGCATTTCCATCGTGTTCAATTCGAGTTCCACGTGTCATGCTGAGTATTCAAACAGGATATACTCCCACCGCTTCGAAAGTGGATAACGGTAAAAAGATTCCTCAACTGCTGTTGATCTTCCTCAGTTGCTGTTCGAATATCATTCTCTTGTTCTTCAGTAGAAACAACAACCAGCAGTAACAACCAGTCGAAACAAGAATTCAGTCGCAACACTTTGAAATTCAAAACGATGTCGTTATAATTAATCTCAACGACGTCGTAACGTGTCCTCAGCTGGTATTACTTCGATTAAACGAAACCAGCAGCTGGTCGCTCTAATAATCCAACAACTGATTTCGCAACATTACTCGAAACGGCATCGTATCAAGATTTCCTATCTTATAATCAAAACGGTGTCGCATTGTTCCCTCGACTGAGTAACCAGCAGGTGCAACAATCCATCGACTGATCACTAATGCATAAAAAACGACATCGTTGCGAGATTCCTGTTTATAAGTCAAAACGATGTCGCATAGCTCTCTCGGCTGGAACCATTCTGACCTCGACTGGTTTGCGTTTATTACAAAAACGACGACGTCGCACCTACGTCATCATCAACCAGTCGATACATCAATAACCAGCAGGTACATAAACCAGCAGATACGTAAAGAACTCTTGCTGCTGATTCCTCGTGTAGTAACCAACACGTGGCGCTTTCTCATTAACTCTTGTATTCGCGCGTCTGCTTCCAGCTGTAACCAAGAATAACGCTTCACGCTTCAACTGAATTTCAAAATTTAACCAGTCGCGAGCTACAGTAACCTGCTGCTTATTTTATCAAATCGCTTCGCCTGGTTACTTCGTCTGGTTCTCACACTTAGCGCGATTTAACGATACACAGTTCCTTAATCACCCAACACTTGCAGAAGAAATCCGAGCTCATAATCAAACTTCATCAATTCTTAAATGTCGGAATGCAAAACTAATCCTCTTCTTAATGATTCCGGGCATTACATTTCTCCCCCTCTAAGATTTGAGTTCGTCCTCGAACTCATCAGCAATTGCTATATATACATGGAACATAAGGAGAAAATTGATTCTGATCAATAGCTAACCTTATTGAAAGAGATACGGGAAACGTTGTTTCATGTCATCTTCTACCTCCCACGTTGCTCTTCAACGCCATGTCGATTCCATTGAATCTTCACCAATGGAATCACCTTCGTTCGAAGTTGTTTTTCTTTCCGATCAAGAATCTGAATTGGTTGTTCAAAATAACTCAGAGTTTCATCCAACTCAGCTTCTTCAGCAGGAATAATATGAGAAGCATCAGGCATATACTTTATCAATATAGATACATGAAAAACATCATGTATACCCGAAAGAGATGGAGGTAAGGCCAGTCGATACGCTGGATCACCTATCTTCTCTAAAATTTCATAAGGACCAATGAATCTAGGAGACAATTTCCCACGTTTTCCAAATCTGATTGTACCCTTGAAAGGAGAAATTTTCAAGAATACTTTGTCCCCTGTTTCAAAACTCAAAGGCCTACGCCTGGTATTCGCATATTTCGTTTGTCTATGCTGTGCTGTTCGCATTCTCTGCTGAATCAACTTTACTTTTTCAGTCAATTCTCTAATCAAATCTGGTCCCAACTCAGGCACTTCTGAAACATCATCCCAGTATAATGGTGAACGACACTTCCTTCCATACAACGCTTCAAACGGAGCCATTTCTATACTGGTTTGGTAGCTGTTGTTGTACGAAAATTCCACCAGCGGTAATGAATCTTGCCATGACATACCAAAATCTAGTACCACTGCTCTAAGCATATCCTCAAGTGTCTGAATTGTTCTTTCAGATTGCCCATCAGTTTGAGGATGATAACTCAGTGCTTAGATGTAATTTTGTACCCAGCGCTTGCTGTAAACTACTCCAAAAATGAGAAGTAAATCTGGGATCTCTATCAGAGACAATCGATTTTTGTATTCCATGAAGTCTTACCACTTCTCTAACATAAAGATCTGCCATTTGATCATGTCGATAGGTCATTCGATAGGGAATAAAACACGCAGATTTTGTAAACCTATCGATAATCACCCAAATTGCATCACAACCTCGGGATGATTTTGGCAATTTCGTTACAAAGTCCATGGAAATATGATCCCATTTCCATTCAGGAACTGATAGACTCTGTAATAAACCAGCGGGTTTCTTTCTTTCCGCTTTTACTTGCTGGCAATTCAAACACTTTGAAACAAATTCAGTCACATCAGCCTTCATTTGTTTCCACCAGTATTGTTTCTTCAAATCGTTATACATTTTCCTGCCACCAGGATGAATGCTGAATTTGCTTCGGTGGGCTTCACTCAAAATCTGGTCTTTCAACTCCTTAATATCTGGAACAACAAGTCTGCTATTCACATACAATACTTCATCAGTACTGATTTGATATTCAGATTGATGTCCAGCCTTCACTAGTTCAATTGATTTTTGGATATTCAAATCTCTCTTTTGTGCTTCTTTAATTCGAATCAGCAGTTCAGGTTCAGCACTGATAGCACAAATTCTCATGGGTTTTCTTTCTGTTTCAAAGACATACCCAGAAATGCAGCAAGTATCTATCAAATTAGACACCCTGATCGTAGTCAAATATAAAGCACAAACCTTCCTACTCAGAGCATCAGCTGATGCATTCGATTTCCCTGGATAATACTTGATTTCACAATCAAAATCTTTCAATAAATCTAGCCATCTTCGTTGTCTCATATTCAATTTTGACTGGGAAAACAGATACTTCAAACTCTTAAGATCAGAAAACATCGAATTTCATTCGGTTTTAACTGTCTTGAGTCGTATGCAATCACATGACCTCGCTGCATCAAAACACACCCCAATCCTAGGTGAGACGCATCGCAATATACTACAAATCCACCAGTAGCCAAAGGGATTGTTAACACTGGTGCGGTAGTTAATCTTTTCTTCAATTCAAGAAAACTGTTCTCACATGCTTCTTACCAAACAAAGGGTGCATTTTTCTGTGTCAACTGAGTTATAGGCTTTGCAATACTCGAGAAATCCTGAATAAATCGACGATAATACCCTGCAAGACCCATAAAACTTCGAATTTCCGGCACAGATTTTGGTTTAGGCCAATTGACTACTGCCTCTATCTTACTGGGATCAACTGAGATTCCAGCTCCAGAGATAATATGCCCAAGAAATACCACTTTTTGTAACCAAAACTCACATTTCGATAGTTTAGCATACAATTTCTCATTTCTCAAAGTCTGCAAAACTGTGCGAAGATGGCTCGCATGTTCACTTAAATTCTTCGAATAGATTAGAATATCATCAATAAATACGATCACAAAATCATCAAGGTATCTTTGGAAGACTCGGTTCATTAGACTCATGAACACTGCTGGTGCGTTAGTCAATCCAAAAGGCATAACCACGAATTCATAGTGACCGTATCTTGTTCGAAAGGCAGTCTTTGATATGTCTTCATCTCTTACTCGTAATTGATGATATCCCGATCTCAAATCGATCTTTGAATACACTGTCGAACCCTACAACTGATCAAATAAATCATCTATTCGTGGCAAAGGATATTTATTCTTTACCGTTGCCTTGTTCAGTTGCCTGTAGTCAATACATAGCCTCATTGATCCATCTTTCTTACGCACAAATAATACTGGAGCACCCCAAGGAGAAACACTTGGTCTAATGTATCCCTTGGTGAGAAGATCCTCCAGCTGATCTTTCAGTTCCTTCAATTCAATTGGTGCCATTCGGTATGGTGCTTTTGATATTGGTTGTGTACGTGGCATCAATTCAATGCTGAAGTCTACCTCTCGATATGGAGGTAATCCCGGGATCTCATCAGGAAAAACATCAGAAAAGTCGCAAACCACTGGTATATCAACTAGATTCGGGCTACTTTTCTTCGTGTCTATTGCATAAATCAAAAATCCCTCCGCTCCTTTCTGCAATAGATTATTCATGGTAATAGCAGAGACCAAAGGAATTCTAGCTCGTGATCCCTTACCATAGAATTTCCATTCATCAGCGTTTTCTGGTTTGAATCGAACCACCTTCTGAAAACAATCTACTGTTGCTATATACTTGGTTAGCATATCTATGCCCATGATACAATCAAAATCAGATACTCCGAGCACAACACAATCAATTTCAATTTCATGACCCTCAAACTGTAACACACAATTTCTAACAGCAGTGATCGATAACATTCCTTTCCCAGAGGTGAAGAAACCGATACTATTTCAGCTAAGGGTTCAACAGACAACTTATGTGCTAAAACAAAACTCTCAGAGATGAAGGTGTGTGATGCACCAGTATCAATTAAGACATAAGCTGGAAATTGGAACAAGTAGCAGTTACCTGCAATAACATCATCTGGGGCTGCCTGTGCTTGCTCCTCGGTTAATGAAAACACTCTTGCTTGATGCTTTGGAGGTTGGCTCACTGTCTGGCTTCCTCCTTGTCTACTTTGTTGTGGATTTTGAGGTTGGTAAGACTGTACAGAAGAGGCTTGCCTTTCTGGTGTTGACATTGTTCTTGCTGCTGCTGAATTCTGGAAATTCCCAGAATTACGCTGAGGACATATTCTTGCGAAATGTCCTGGTTGATTACAAATACGGCAGAGGCCAGACACTCCTCTACATTGTTCTGTGGCATGTCTCCCTCCACACTTGGTACAATAATCGCCAGCTTGTTGTCCAGTTTTCATTTGGTTAAAATCGCTCGAACTGGAAGAACTGCTGGTTCCAGATCGTTTGAATTGTTTTCCTTTTCCGTTAAAGAAATTTTTCTTTTTCCCACTGCTGCTGCTTCCAGCATCAAAGCGAGGGGGTGGTGGAATTTGTGGGTTCTCTTGTGCTTTGGCTGCTGCTGGCACAAATTGTGCTCTTCGCTGCCTTAGCAATCCAGCTTCTGCTCCTTTTGCTCGGTTCAAAGCATCAGCAAAAGTATTTGGTCTTCCAGTATTTACCAAGGTAAATACATCTGGATTCAATCCATTAATGAATTGATCCGCTTGTGCTTCATCACTCATAGCAACATGTGGTGCAAATTTCAGTAAACTTGTGAACTTGGCAACGTAATCCTCTATATTCAACTGCCCTTGTCGCAAGTTCGCAAATTCCACTCCTTTATCCTTCCTATAAGAAACTGGGAAGAACCGTTGATAGAAAGCTGTGCGGAATACTGCCCACGTAATCTGTTAGAGTAGATGCCCAACTAGCCAACTTGTGGCGTGTGGGTTTTATAGACTCTTGTACAAACAATCTTTATATATGATATTCGCATTTTCTTATATGGCATTCTTTACTTTCATTATGTGTGTAATGATTTACAATTGCGTTGAGTAAAGACCTAGAATGCACTGAAGCGTATGTTAGATATGATAGTGGGTATGACGGCTATCATGAAACACATCTAATAGTCGCTGTGTATTCTGAACATGTTCCTAGTCGATTGGGCCGTCAAAATGAGGATAAGGCCGCCCGAGTTCGAGACTAGTATCTGCAATGCAATGTACCATGTTTCATTGGTAGGGAAAATTGTGATGTTCTGAGCATGCAGATAGATAGTGACCCGGTGATCTATCGAACTACCATCCTTCGGACTTTCCAAGTGGTTACCATTTGTCGAGGAGGATAAGGCCGCCCGAGTTCGAGACTAGTATCTGCAATGCAATGTACCATGTTTCATTGGTAGGGAACATTGTGATGTTCTGAGCATGCAGATAGATAGTGACCTGGTGATCTATCGAACTACCCTCCTTCGGACTTTCCAAGTGGTTACCATTTGTCGAGTGGATAAGTCCGAGGTCTTGGTTGTACTGATTAGTCCTCACGACTCGAAACGTCATTGAGACTCTACATCTACCAAGAAGAGCCGAATTATTGTAATTCCGGTTGGAGCCAGGCACAAGTGCCAGCAAGGTAATCCGCTTAAACATCCTATGAATGTCGTAGTTTGTTTATGATTTTTCGTATTGATCGTCTCCCGGTTTTCATTCTTTTTTTTTTGCTTCTAGTGCAGCCTGACGAAGGAGTCTCGGATCTGGTCGTGGACCGGATTGGCGTAAACTACCGCAATCTACCAAGAAGAGCCGAATTATTGTAATTCCGGTTGGAGCCAGGCACAAGTGCCAGCAAGGTAATCCGCTTAAACATCCTATGAATGTCGTAGTTTGTTTATGATTTTTCGTATTGATCGTCTCCCGGTTTTCATTCTATTGTTCTTCCGCTGCCTCGTCGGGGGGCGGATCCGGATCCCCAACAGTGGTATCAGAGCCAGTGTTTTTCCCGGATCTGATCAATACGAATTGTCATAATTGTATCTAACATTTAATTTCAGATCAGAAAACGAAGATCGGAGAAGCAACTCGCCGGGCCGCCGCCTTGCGCGGCGACGACCGCCATGTCGCGAGCGCGCTACGTCGCGCGCGGCACCATCGCGCGCTGGCCGCTCGATGGGCGATCTCATGTCGCACGCTGGCCGCGCGACACGAGCGATGGTGGCCGGGTGATTGCGCCACGGCTGGCCGAGCATGGAGGCGACGCTGGGCACAACTCCACGCGATGGCCATCGACTTGCGGCTGAGAGGTGCGCGCTTGTCGCATATCGCAGCGCACGATGGACGCTTCCTCCGCGCGGTGGTTGCGCACGACGTGGCCTGCTGCTCGCCGCACAATGGCGCAAGAGTGGCGAGCAGCGTTGCGCCGCTGGCTGCACGATGATGCGCGCGGCCGTGCGCCGCGCGCGCGCCCTTGTGCCGCCGCGATTTTTTCGTGGCTGACGGCCGCCGCCGCTCCGGCGATGCTCCGGCGATGTCGTGACGGCTGGTCTGAATTCTTCTAGGGTTTGGTTCCGGCCTGTCCCGGGCAGCCCGTGAAGTTTTCGGGCCGGTATGCGATGTCGGGCCCGATTTTGATCGATTTTGAAATTTTAAGTTTTTGGGCCTAAAAATCGTTTTAAACCCAATTTGATACAATTAAAATTAGTAAAATGTGATTTTAATTATGAAATGTGATTTTGTAATAAAATATGATTTTGTTGATTATAATTTGTTTTATCGGCAAAATACGATTGTATTATAAAATACGATTTCGTAATTAGAATATGATTTTACAATAAATAATTAGATTATTTAATTATGCATGTTAATTAGATTAATTGCATGATTGGGGTGATCGAGAGCCGTGCCCAATGTGTTAGGTGTATGCAATAGGTTTTATTTGATTTCGGTTTTTAATATTTGATTATCATTTAAAGTTGGCCTGTTTGTGGCCCGTTCCCACCCCTTGATAAATGTATCCCTTGTCTGTCATAGTAGATTTAAATGTAAATTACTAGATTTAGTGGGAGGACATCCGAAGACGATGGACGATGACGATCAAGATATTGAAGACCGAAGATCTGTAAAACCGGAAAGCATTGTAATAGGATTGCATTGCATATTGCATTACCCCTAGGATTGGACCCTGGTACGTGGCTGGCAACCACGGACCGCATAGCTCTCGCGATCGATCATCCCAATGTTTATTTATATATTTGATATATAGATTAAATGAATCCGCATGTTTGCATGTTTTAAATTAGATTTAAATATGCATGAGACCAAATTTTTCAAAAATAAAATCACTCGTTTTAAATTTGATTTAAAACTTATATCAAGATAAAAGTTTATTCGATAAACTAAAGGGTATTTAAAATTGTTTAAATTAACCCTACCTTCCATCAACAATGGGTATACGTCGATGCTACCCGTATACATGGCCCGACTCATATTATTGAGGGGGTCATGTATGTCGGAAAGTTGTCCACGTCATTGACAATTGTTGTGAGTCGGTCGGAACTCCTTTTAACGTTGGCTCATATTATTGGGGACGTTAAGGGGACCGTCCTTCACGACTCAACATTGATGGGTCGTCTTGACACGTGATAGTAAACGGCGTCATATTATTGGGCCCTTACTGGACGTGAGGTGAATACATGGAGGTTGCACCGGATGCAATCGGAAACTACCTTTTGGGGGTCATGGATGGCTGATATTATTCGGGTCCATGATCGCCTGATTGGGCTCCGTGTACCCACTAAAGAAACCTGTTTTCTCGATTTCATTAGAGGGTGGTGAAATCGTTAAAATAGTGGGAGGGTAATTCATAAAACTAAATGACCATGTTTTATGTCTTAACGTTTATTTTTATATAGTCAGTAATGCATGTCTGTTTTCTTTTCAGTATAACTGCTATAAAAATGGTTTCGATGAAAAACCCGCTTGCTGCTATACTGGATAGCAACAGGTTCACTGGTCTTAACTACCAAGACTGGCTCCGCAATAAACTTTTACTGGCTTCGGAGAAGCTTCTCTATACGATAGAGAAGTCTCCTCCGGAGGAAACCCCTGCCAATATCAGCCCTGAGGAGCTGATTACGCTTAACCAATGGCGTGACGACGAGGTTAAAACTCGATGCTATGTGATGGCATCGATGTCCAATGAAATTCAACGGCGTTTTGAGAAGACGAAGTATGCTGCTGACATACTTCATCATCTGAAAGAACTGTACGGGGAGAACTCTCGACATGAGAGGTTCACGGCTGTCAAGGAGCTGATGACGAGTCGCATGCGTGATGGGACTTTGGTCCGTGATCATGGGTTTCGTATGATTGGGCTCATTGAAAAGCTGTCGGGCCTTGATATCGCACTTCCACATGAGCTGTCTGTGGATTTACTTCTCCTCTCACTGCTGGAAGCCACTCTTGAAGAGGTGGTGAACATGCTTGTAGTGTTTGAGGGGACCATAAAGAAGGACAAACCCGTCCTCCTTCTGGGTTCTTCTTCCTCTGCGAAGAAGGGACCCAGACGCAAGAGCAAGAAGCGTTCTGCTCCTGCGAAAGAGGAGAAGTCTGCCAAGAAGCCGAAGGCAAGGGCTTCTAAGCCTAACAAGAGCGAGTACGTTTGCCACCACTGCCACAAGGCTGGGCATTGGAGGAGGAACAGCAAGAAGTACCTCGAGCAGTTGCGAACTGCAAAAGGTATGTTCTATATTGAAATAAATATGTCTCTAAATTCAACTTCTTGGGTACTTGATACCGGATGTGGAACTCATATCTGCAATGATTTGCAGGTGATGACAAGAAGTCGACGTCTTAGAGAGGGTGAGACCCACTTGAGGCTTGGCAATGGAGCAAGAGTTGCTGCAGTAGCTATAGGAGATATTAGTTTATTTCTATCTTCAAATTTTAAGTTGTTGTTACGAGACGTTTTATTTGTTCCTGAATTAATTAAAAACATTATTTCTATTCCTATGCTTGATAGAGATGGATATTCTTGTATGTTTGCTAATTCGATTTGCAA
>KV004663.1:8010-22870 GCA_001598015.1 Dorcoceras hygrometricum
TGAAATATGATATGTCAGGTTTCTTGCCACTCCAGATCTCATAAGGGGTTTTATCGTGCAACTTATTTATCATTGATCTGTTCTGAGTGTAGCAAGCTGTATTAACTGCTTCTGCCCAAAATTTTAGTGAAATACCGGAGTAAGCAATCATAGATCTTGCAGCTTCTTTTAAAGTACGATTTATCCTCTCAACCAGCACGTTCTGTTGAGGAGTTCTAGCTGCAGAAATCTCATGCTTTTATCCCTATGTCATCCAGATAAGAAGATAATTTTTTATTTAAAAACTCGGTACCACGATCACTTTTTATCCTGTTGACTGTTGTATTAACTGCTTCTGCCCAAAATTTTAGTGAAATACCGGAGTAAGCAATCATAGATCTTGCAGCTTCTTTTAAAGTACGATTTATCCTCTCAACCAGCACGTTCTGTTGAGGAGTTCTAGCTGCAGAAATCTCATGCTTTTATCCCTATGTCATCCAGATAAGAAGATAATTTTTTATTTAAAAACTCGGTACCACGATCACTTTTTATCCTGTTGACTGTACAAGATCTGCCATTTTATAAACGTTTTAAAAGCCTAATCAGTTGGTCAGCGGTATCAGATTTTGATTTTAAAAATATCAGCCAAGTGAATTTTGTAAAATCGTCAATAACACTAGGGTGTAATTTGTTCCCCCTAAGCTCGTTATGGGAATAGGACCAAAGAGATCCTTATGTAAAAGCTCTAAGCTGTGGGAAGAATGTTTACCGCATTTATTTTTAAAAGTATAACGGATTTGTTTACCAAGCTGACATGCATCACATATCTTGTCTTTAGAAAAATTGATTTTTAGGCATACCAGAAACCAGTTCATGCTGACTCGATTTGGCAAGCGTTTTAAAGTTTAGATGATTTATTCGCTGATGCCATAGCCAACTCTTGCAAGATTTAGCTGCAAGGCAGATTTGTTCAGATCCCATCTGCTCTGACAATTGATAGTGTAGGTATTCTCCGATTCTTTACCTACCAATACAGTCAGACCTTCTGGACTCTGAACTGTGCAAGGGTGCTTTTGAAAGCTAACTGTGTAACCCTTGTCACACAGCTGACTTATACTAATTAAATTATAGCACAGGTTCTCAACAACTAAAATATCAGATATTGAAATGTTACCGTGGGTAAGCTTACCATTACCCACAGTGTTACCATGTGAGTTATCTCCAAAAATGATTTCGCTCCTTTGTGAGGTGTCACATCTGATAGCAGCTTTGGGTTTCCAGTCATGTGTCTTGCACAACCGCTATCCAGGTACCAAATGATTGACTCATCTCCAGCTTTGTACCTGTTATAACTAGTCTAGCTTTGTTTCTTGTTACTACTCCATCTTCATTCAGTTTGTTCCTAAAGACCCATATAGTTCCTATCACTGAATGATGAGAAGGTCTAGGTACAAGTTTCCATACGTTGTTTCTCTTAAACTGATTAAGTTCTTCCTGCATTGCATCTACCCAGCTTGGGTCTGCTAATGCTTCATCTATTTGTTTTGGTTCTATATGCGATATGAATGCTGAATCAAAATGATCATGCATAAGCTGGCCTCGTGTGCGAACAAGTGAGTTAATGTTACCTATGACCTGCTCAGGTGGATGATTTCTATTCCACCGGAGATCAGATCCAATTGGATTTGCTCCTTGTTCCATTTGAATATCTAGCTGGATGATCGCTTGTGAATTGGTCGATGTCAATTGATAAGATCCTTGCTCCAGATTCGATCCAGAAACCAGTTGAGATGTGCTCGCATTTTGTGCATCAGATGTCACTTGTGGTGTTGCGAGATCTGTTTGTGCAACATCTTTTAGCATGGTTGCTTCAGTTGCAGCAGCTGGCACGCTTGAAGAGATCTGAACCTGCGTTGAGTCAACGTTAGTCAAATCAGTAACAACTGGGTTGCCTGTCAGATATTTTTGAGCATTGTTGTGCGGTGTGTCCAGCTCTGGTTGTATCTCTGCTGAGTATCTTTGTTGTGCCACATCATCATCTGAGTCATAAATGCTGGATGATTCTAGACGTGTACATAAACCGTTGAGGCTCACAGCTAAGTTAGATCTAAAGTTTGTCTCATCAAAGACAACATCTGCTGATTCTTCAACAGTCAGACTTCGATTGTTGAATACTCGATAAACTTTGCTCACTGCTAAATAACCTATGAAGATACCTGCATCAGATTTTGTATCAAAAGCTGTTAGGTGCTTTTTACCATTATTATGAATGAAACATCTGCACCCAAACACCCTGAAATATGATATGTCAGGTTTCTTGCCACTCCAGATCTCATAAGGGGTTTTATCGTGCAACTTATTTATCATTGATCTGTTCTGAGTGTAGCAAGCTGTATTAACTGCTTCTGCCCAAAATTTTAGTGAAATACCGGAGTAAGCAATCATAGATCTTGCAGCTTCTTTTAAAGTACGATTTATCCTCTCAACCAGCACGTTCTGTTGAGGAGTTCTAGCTGCAGAAATCTCATGCTTTTATCCCTATGTCATCCAGATAAGAAGATAATTTTTTATTTAAAAACTCGGTACCACGATCACTTTTTATCCTGTTGACTGTACAAGATCTGTCATTTCATAAACGTTTTAAAAGCCTAATCAGTTGGTCAGCGGTATCAGATTTTGATTTTAAAAATAACAGCCAAGTGAATTTTGTAAAATCGTCAATAACACTAGGGTGTAATTTTTTCCCCCTAAGCTCGTTACGGGAATAGGACCAAAGAGATCCATATGTAAAAGCTCTAAGCTGTGGGAAGAATCTTTACCGCATTTATTTTTAAAAGTAGAACGGATTTGTTTACCAAGCTGATTTCTTTTGAAAAGTAGAACGGATATGTTTACCATGCTGACATGCGGCACAGATCTTGTCTTTAGAAAAATTGATTTTAGGCGTACTAGAAACCAGTTCATGCTGACTCAATTTGGCAAGAGTTTTAAAGTTTAGATGATTCATTCGCTGATGCCATAGCCAACTCTTGGATGAGTCAGCTTCAAGGTAGATCTGTTCAGATGCCATTGGTTCTGACCAATTGATAATGTAGGTATTTCCCGATCTTTTACCTGCCAATACAGTCAGACCTTCTGGACTCTGACTGTGCAAGTGTGCTTTTTAAAGCTAACTGTGTAACCCTTGTCACACAGCTGACTTATACTAATTAAATTATAGCACAGGTTCTCAACAACTAAAATATCAGATATTGAAATGTTACCGTGGGTAAGCTTACCATTACCCACAGTGTTACCATGTGAGTTATCTCCAAAAATGATTTCGCTCCTTTGTGAGGTGTCACATCTGATAGCAGCTTTGGGTTTCCAGTCATGTGTCTTGCACAACCGCTATCCAGGTACCAAATGATTGACTCATCTCCAGCTTTGTACCTGTTATCCTGCAATCATAAAAACAGACTTTTGTACCCAATTTTACTTGGGTCCAGATCGGATTACCCCTATCGAGACCCATACTTGAATTAGTTTAACAGTTTTCCCAGTATGAAAGTCCATAAGGTGTGTGCAGGAATATGGTGAGATATGTTGAGCTTTGATTTGGAATTTTGACCATTCAGATCTCTTCGAGGCAGAATCTTTCTCCATTCAGATTTGACCTTCTTAGAACCACGTCTTTGTTGGTTCTGAATAAATGACTTGGATCCAGCTTTCGCCTTTTCCTTGTCAAGTCTGTTCTTTAGCCAACTAGACTTATAGTTCTCGGGTCTGTTATAGCCAATACCAGCTTTCCCTTTTTGATTCAGTTGCCCCGAGATCTGGTCATCATACCTTACCGATTCGCATGTATCATGTATCACACTGGCTTTGACAAAATTCATCGTTTTGAATTTGTCATGTGCCAGATTTGACTTAGTACATGTCTCTCCAGAGCTGATTTCACCAGCATTGAAACCTAAGCCACATTTATCATTTCATGGATTTTGGGCTTCCTGCAGCTTGCTAAGAGAAACATAAAACTGGGTCCAGGAGCTCATTATCAAGTTTAACCTTTCGTTTTCTGATTCAAGCTCACAGGATCTTAATCTCAAAGATTCATTCCCAGTCTTCAGCTTACTAAACTCGATTTGTAAATTGTCAGTTTCACCAAGTTGAACAGTACTTGGTTCTGCTGAACTATTTTTCAAATTCATGTTTTCAGCTTTGACTTCCTCGAATGTTTGAGAAAGCTTCTTGTACTCATGGACCATTTCATTTAATGCAGTGATTAGGTCCTCCCGTGTAAATTTAGTATTTGATAAATCAAATACCTCGTCTTCTGAAGATTGGTTAGCCATTAGGCAGTGAACTTCCTCCTGTTCACTGTGGCTTGAAGAAGAGCTGCTTGATGAGGAGTCGGAATCTGAGTCCGCCCAGCTTTTGTTGCTTTCTTATGCAACCAACACTTTTCTATCATTATTTTGATTGGGTCTTTTGTTAGATCTTGTCCTCATCCTTCTGTCTTTTGATCTTTCCTTGGATCTTTCATCCTTCTTCTCATCCCTTCTGGGTCTGTCCTCATTCTTTGGTATGTTATAGTCTACAGCAAAATGACCTGGACGACCACAGTTGTAACAATTCATATGAGTAGATAAATTTCAGATTTGTTAGAATTATTATAAGAGAAAGAAGGGTTACAGGATTTTTTCATGAATTTCCCAAACTTCTTAACGAAGAGGGACATTGCATCATTGCTCTGCAGATTTGCTCGTGCTTGGAGAACACTGTTCAGATGTTGCGGCAAGAACCTTGGTTGGTTGTGAAGTTGATGGTGCCTTAGATCTGGTCTCCAATTCAAAATCGTAAGCTTTAAGATTTGCAAAGAGATCATGTAGTTAGAGCTTGTTGAGATCCTTAGATTCACGCATGGCCATCGTCTTAACATCCCACTCCCTGGGTAATTCTCTCATCACTTTCAGCGCCAACTCCCGATTGTTGTATTCTTTTCCCAGACTGATTAGCTCAATCACAACAACACTAAAGCACTCATCAAACTCTGTCATAGTCTCGCCCTCACGCATCTTGATAGACTCGTACTTCTGCGGTGCAACGGTTAGCTTGTTATCCTTTGTTTCATCATTTCCCTCACAGATTTGAATCAGCTTTTCCCAAAACTCCTTCGCTGTGGCACAGGTTTTGATTTTGCTGAACATGTTTTTATCCACCGTATTATACAGAATATCTGTGGCCACATTGTCCAAGGCTGCTTTCTTTTTCTCGTTAGTATATTAATGTCTCCTCTTTTCTACATACTCAGGTGCAATCAGTCGTCACGAATGCTATGTTGATCTTCGTTATTTTCATTGGTCCATCGGTAATGACCGACCAAATATCATAATCTTGTGCTGCAAAGTGAGCTTGCATCCTTGTCTTCCAATCATCGTAATCTTCATTCGAAAACATAAGAATCTTGTTATACGAGGTATACATATTGAAATATATAAAGAGTAAACAACAAACTGTTCAATAACCGAGATGCGCAGGCTCTGATACCAATTGATAGGATCAATATGGATCAAAAAACAGCCTTAGGAGTTCAGAACGGGGGGGGGGTTGAATGAACTCCTTGAGATTTTAAATTTTCTAAACCTTAAAACAATTTTTACAAGCGCCTCGCTTAACTTAAATCTGTATTATCAGATTTTAGGTATATCAGTCCCAAGTCAGATTTTTCGACTAACAAATAATGTGCGGAATGAAGTCGATCAATCTGTGAACAGTGTAAATGTAAATACAATGCAGTAAAGTAAAAGTGCAAGGTCAAGAGATTTGTTTATGGAAGTTCGGATATCAAATCCTACGTCTCCCCTTCTTCCTTTTCAGGAAGGTTCCACTTGAAGAATTTGATGAATACAGACGCTGTAAACACCCGGTCACTGAGCCACGCTGCAAGTGAACTCCTAGAAAGTCCAACTACAAGCAGACACAGCTGCTGAATACAAACAACTAATTCTTTTCTCAAACGGCTTCACATAGCACGTTTGTTACAGACTCAATCTAATTGATAACAGTGAAATAAAATGATTTTCGAGTACTATAAATATTCTGGTTCTTTTATCAACAAGAACTATTTACAAATGTAAACCATAAGGTATCTCGAAGATTAAGCGATTAAGAACAACAACAAAACTTCTCTTCGAGATCGAAACAATGAAACTTCAAAATGATTTGCTTAAGTGTTTGAGAATTATTCCAGCGACTGAGGGAGAGCAAGAGATAGTGAGATCAACAAAATAATGACCGAGAGATTCTTCATTTGAAAACTTATGCCTTTTATACTCTTTGTCCACAACGGTCAGTAAAAGTAGCCAGTAAAATATTGTCCTCTGCGTTGTATCGTACAATGAAAGGTAAACCACGCTCGTCAGGGCTAAATTGTCTCATATACCAAAATGGGTAAACATCGTATAAATCACTCTGCGTACTATGTACCTTTACCCAAAATATATCTGACTTTGTCTCCTTAATTCCAGGCATTTGTACGTTTCCATTACAAGGCTCTTTTCGTTAAACTGTTCTCTCTCCCTTCAAGTAAGTAGCTCTCTATATGTATCAAATCTGAAACAATCGTTGTTACTCTGTCATGTCTGAATGCGTAGAGAATCTGCAATGGTACTGTACTCAAATCTGAATTTATCCTCAAATCTGATATTCACTGAGCATACTGTAACCACTTATGAAATACTGAGATCTGAATAACTTATGTAGAGTCTGTTAGTATTTGATACTCTCAAGTCTGAATACCACTTGAGTTAATAAAACGGAATCTGTTGCTGAGATGTCTGAATATTTTCAATACTGAAGTCCTGACCCGAATACTCAACTGATCCAAATAACCAAATCTGATTCGAAGGTATCAACTCGATAACAGAAATCTGAATCTCTGAATTCTTTACTCTAACACAGATATCTTACTGTAGCTTTGAACCAAGTCTGAATGTCCTCAAATCTGAACAACTGTCCAGAATGGTCAACTCAGAAGTCAATGTTTAGCTCAGAACTCTCTTAAACTGGAAAACTATAACTAAAAGACATGACGTCACTGTGAGGACTATAATTTGCTAAGTACGATTTATGGCTAATTAGATTTGGTTTGGAATTAGCTAATCAAGTTTCTGAGTATCGGGTTTTCAAATTTGAGGATTTAGTGATTTTTAGAATTTCAGTTTTTAGCGAAATCTGGATGCTCAGATGTGCCTTGTGTGTTTGCGTGAGTTGTTGCAAGCAGGGAGCAAAGCGCTGTTGTTTTGAGCACTGGTCAGATGTGGCGTTGTTGGAGGTAATGCGACGTCGTATTGTGTATTCAGTAGTAGCGTGACCAGATGTCAACGCTAGTCAACTCAGCAGTGAGAGTGTAGCGAGAGGCAGCTGTGAGCTTTTGCGCGAGGAATTCAGCAATGGCTAGTGGTTTCTAATTGTTCAGATGTCAACGATTGTAACGCCCCAAAATCCATAGGACCACATTTATGCATTTTATTGATCTCATGGGCCAAATTGGCAATTTTAAATGTTATGTATTTGCTGATTCATTGATTTCAAAAAATAAGATGTGTTGCGGCTGATTCGAGCAGATGACTCCAAAGAGTGATGCACGAGCTGGTTTTGAATCAATTGAAAAATATTTTAAGGAGGACAAATGATTTCTTTTGAAAAAGGTTTGGTGTTTTACAAATTAAAATGACAGGAAGGGAATTTTACTAAATTTTATAAGTGTGTCATGATTGATTTCATAAGTAGCTTGCCACTAATCTCTTTCATAAAAACCTGTTTTCAAAGTAAGATCTTTATCATTTGCAAAGAAAAATCTTGAGGTGTTCTTCAAAATATTTCCAGAAGAGTTCGTGCGTTGCTTAAAGAGAAGATTTCTGCAGGAATCGATTGCTGTTGCAAAGCTTTGTTTAAGGGTAATATCTGAATTCGTATAACTGTGTAATCGGTAGTTGCTAGTTGAATCATTATGAAGTCTGGTTTGATAGGAAACAGCTGATAGCATAATTTTGTTTTGATATTACAATTATCAAGTTTATTCCAGCAGCTTCATTCCATTGTAACATTTCTGAAGTTGCGTTGTTTTCGTAAAATCCATTAGATACAGTGTTCACCAGCAGATGCATTTCATTGTAAAATTCCAGTAGTGGTACTGTTCATTGCAGCTGGTATTAGTCTTGCGACTGGTACTATTCATTGCAGCTGGTATTAGTCTTGTGACTGGTACTATTCATTGCATCTGGATTTCTATTCCTTACGGCTGTTATTGTACCAACGACATCGTTTTATACCTATTCCTTGCGTCTGGTTTTATATGTTAGCGCTTTTCTTGCGACTGGTTGTTTAGCGCTTTCCTTGCAGCTGGTTGACGCACTATTGATGTCGTTCTATTAAATACGTTTGCTTTAAATACAAAGACCTTGCAGCTGGTTCCTATTCATTACAGCTGGTTTCTTTTAGCGATATTTGCGAACAGTAGAAATATGTGTTGTTTCATAAGTACTGTTCCATTTTCTACGACTGGTTCCTGTCTTGCGACTGGTTCCTATTCTTTGCGACTGGTTTCTCTTCCGACTGGTCTTATATCAATGTAACGTTTCCAAAGTCGAACTCAATACTCAGTAAAGTTTTGAAAATGGAAGCGAGAGTTTTAAATGATGGAACCCGAGGATTTTAAGAAATAAAGTTTTACGAAAGGATGTTAGTGGAACAAAGTTTATTTTAAGATTATGGCATAGATAGTTGACGATCATCAAAGAGAAGGGTGAGCAGTTGTCTAGATGTCGACTGCCCTTTCATATGAGCTATATGCTAAAACTGATATTGAAAGTCATTTTGATCAAAGTGCAACACGGACCATGAGGAGCTTATATGCCATAAATCTAGAGAAAAGATATTGATGATGAGATCTGGGCTATTATCCCCTGTCTTCATGTTTAAAGAACGAAATGTTTATGAAACATTTTGTATTGATCAGATGTCTACCTGCGTATTTAAACTTGTTATTATTCAGGTTTTACTTGCTGAGCCTTTAGGCTCACTAGCTTTTAAAATGGTGCAGGTGCGACTGCTGGAGAACGAACAGAAGGTGAAACTTGAAATCAGGTGCTGGGTGGTGTGTGTTTGTCAAAGGCCTGCATTTTCCGTGTCATAGTTGATGATTTATTTGTTTAGAATGTACTGTATTTTATCAGTGGCAACGGTTGTATATTTACATATAATAGCAGCTGTTGAAAATCTCAATTGCAATTATCAATGAAAACTGTTTCCGCAAATGTCTTTAGTAGTTGGCGCGCAAATAAGTATCTGCTAGTCTTGAGTTGTCTTGTGTTTCGATTTCTTTTAAGTTATAAGAAATACAGCATATAAAAAATTACCTTTAGTCTTCTTTAATTTCGAAAATTTTTATTTACCCCAATTCTTGATTCCCGTGGGTTCGGGCGTCACAACATGGTATCAGAGCAACGTTCCTGAGATAAGCACACGCACCATCAGCTGGATCAAAGTTCATCGTCTGTTCTTCTAAGTTGTGAGTTTATTTTCAGAGCATTGTCTTTAAATTATTTAGCATGTTCGGATATATGTATGTGGTGGATTACGGGATATAGAATATAGAATGGCAGGAAGATGATGAACTAGACGAAGTATTCCTTTAGAAGAAACTGATAGTGATAATAATGCTAATATCACACAACTGTTAAGACTGCTGGTAGAACAAAATAACAGAGGCAATGGCCAATCTTCCAGCAGCAGGGGACCTAGTAATGACGATCCCCAAGAGAAGTTTAGACGACAGAAACCCAAGGAATTCAGTGGTACTACTGATCCACTAGTTGCAGAGAGCTGGATTAAATCCATGGAGGTTATCTTCGAGTATCTCCAAATGTCTGATTTGTATAGGCCAAGGTGCGCTATCTACATGTTGAGGGAAGATGCGATGATTTGGTTGGAAGGAGCCAAGTTGTCTGTGGATCTGCTGAATCTCACATGGGCAGATTTAAAACAAGTATTCTTTGAGCAATACTTCACGGCTGGAAAGAGGTTTGAGTTGAAGAGGGAATTTTTGACCCTCAAACAAGGGAGTTTAACCATACAGGAGTATGTGCGGAAGTTCGAAAGAGGGTGCTATTTTGTTCCATTGATAGGAAGTGACCCAGAAGAGAAACTGAGTCACTTCGTGGAAGGATTGAAGCCGATGTTCAAAATGAATGTTAGGCTATCTGTGCCAAGAACCTATAGAGAAGCAGTGGATAGAGCCCTGCAAATTGAAAGAGATTGGAAAGATGATGATGAGGAAATGCAGCAGAAGCGACAAGCCTTTCAACAGAAGGACCAGAGGCCGTTCAAGAAGTAGAGAAAGAACCAGCAGAGGCCTCAGGAGCAAAAGCCTCTATTGATACAACCTATTAGCTCTGTTCCTGCTGGTAATAATAGAACAGAATGTCCTAAGTGCCATAAGAATCATCTGGGGCAATGCAGACTTGGACAAAATGTCTGCTATAAATGTGGAATGCCTGGACATATTTGTTAGAGTAGATCAAGAGAAACTGAGTCACTTCGTGGAAGGATTGAAGACGATGTTCAAAATGAATATTAGGCTATCTGTGCCAAGAACCTATAGAGAAGCAGTGGATAGAGCCCTGCAAATTGAAAGATATTGGAAAGATGATGATGAGGAAAGGCAGCAGAAGCGACAAGCCTTTCAACAGAAGGACCAGAGGCCGTTCAAGAAGCAGAGCAAGAACCAGCAGAGGCCTCAGGAGCAAAAGCCTCTATTGATCCAACCTATTAGCTCTGTTCCTGCTGGTAATAATAGAACAGAATGTCCTAAGTGCCATAAGAATCATCTGGGGCAATGCAGACTTGGACAAAATGTCTGCTATAAATGTGGAATGCCTGGACATATTTGTTAGAGTAGATGCCCAACTAGCCAACTTGTGGCGTGTGGGTTTATAGACTCTTGTATATGACAATCTTTATATATGATATTCGCATTTATTTATATGGCATTCTTTACTTTCGTTGTGTTGTATGATGATTAAAAATTGCGTTGAGTAAAGACCTAGAATGCACTATAGTGTATGTTAGATGTGATAGTGGGTATGATGGCTATCATGAAACACATCTAATAGTCATTGTGTATTCTGAACATGTTCCTAGTCGATTGGGCCGTCAAAATGAGGATAAGGCCGCCCAAGCTCGAGACTAGTATCTGCGATGCGAAGTACCATGTTTCATTGGTAAGGAACATTGTGATGTTCTGAGCATGCAGATAGATAGTGACCTGGTGATCTATCGAACTACCCTCGTTCAGATTTTCCAAGTGGTTACCATTTGTCGAGTGGATAAGTCCGAGGTCTTGGTTGTACTAATTATTCCTCACGACTCGAAACGTCATTGAGACTCTACATGATAGGCGTCTCATTTTGACTCGTTTGCCGACTCACTTGGGGTCATTAGGCGGCGGGATTGGGTGAGACCCCGATGCATGTAGGAGTCGATGCATGGTTGTCGAGGATTCACCGCTCGCAGACATGCGTGGATATCCTATGCTATCTGAGGGGATAATAGTGTATAAATCTCTGGCCAGAGTACTAGAAGTGTTTTAGGTAAATGGGTTTACCTAGTTACACTCGCGATATCACTATTTGATCTCCAAGATGTATGCATAGCTATCGGATCTTTAGCGACTCTCGATTTACCAATGGTCGTTTATCTGATCGGGATATATGGATTGAAAGGACCGTACTGTACGCTAACCACGACCAACTGGTTCTTGCAGGCACTATCAGTGATACCTAGGGGATCATGGAGCGATGTTGCTAGATGCTCTTACCATGATCCGTTGGGCAAGTCCGAAATTTTGATTTCGGAGCCATAATGGTTGTGGGCCCACGGCTTGCTGTATCCCTGAACCATTGAGGGTCACACAAGTACTGGATTCGAGATTCCCACACGGATACTTAGCTCAATGTGTTGAGCATGAGAAGAGGATTTTGGTGAGTGAGACTTCCTAAAGGTCAACATGGGTCAAATCGTGATTTCCGCTGTTGAGGGGTAAAACGGTCAGTTTGCACTGGGGTTCTGAAAAATGGTTTTTCAGGTCATAGTATTCAGTTTTGGAAACTGATGCGATCGGTCCAATCTGATAGGCGATCGGAGCTACGATGAAGTCACGGTGATGGGGACGAACCGAAAGTTCATCCGTTGGACCCGGGCCCGTTGGGCCGGTCCAAGTCCATCACTAAGTCTACTTAATGTAGACTTAGACTTAATCACTCATAACTTATCACAAACCCTAACCCTAAGAGCTCTAGTAGCCGCTGCCCTCTCCTCTCTCAAAAGGCCGCCGCCTCACGCCACGCGCCGCCGCCACCTTCTTCACCGGAAATTGTTCCGGCCAATCTTTCGAGGAGAATCCGTCCGCGCCGATCTCGTCAGGCCTTCTAGTGCAGGCTGACGAAGGAGTCTCGCTTCCGATCATGGACCTGATCGACATAATCTACCACCGCCTACCGTGAAGTGCCGGTTTCCTCGCGAAACTGGTCGGAGCCAGGCACGAGTTGCCAGCAAGGTAATCAATGATAAACACCCTATGATTGGTCATAGCTTGCATGTTTATTGAATTGTATTGATCGTCTCCCGGCTTAATTTTTGTTCTTCCGCTGCCTCATCGGGAGGCGTGATCCAGATCCGCCGCGGTTCCCCAACAGTGGTATCAGAGCAAGGTTCGGATCTGATCAACACAATTGTGCCATATTGTATCTAATCTAGAATTTCAGATCGAATCAACAAAGAAAATTTTTTTTTTGGAGCAGCCACCGTCCGCCGCCGTGGGCGGCGGCAACCGCCCGACGCTACGCGCACACCTGCGTGCGCGATGGCCTGCGCACTTGCTGCGCATGGCCGCGCGATTGTATGCACGCCTGTCGCACGTCTCGGCCGGAGATTTGGAGCGCTGCTCCGCGCGATGGTCACGCTCACGGCCACGCCGGTCGCGCGATGCTGCTCCGCTCGTAGCGCCACTCCACGCAAGCTATTGCGCCGTTGGATGATGGACGTCAGCCGCTAGTCGCGAAAGGAGGCTGATCGTTGGCTTCCATGTGCGTGCGCTGGCCGTGCAATCCAAAGCATGATGGCCGGCCGATGTGCGCATGGTTGCGTCGCGCTTGTCGCGGCCGTGCGTGGCCTTGCGCTGCGCACGATTTTCGTGGAGGCGGCCACCGCCCGGCGATGCTCCGGCGATGTCGTGATGGCTGATTTCTTCTAGGGTTTAGTTCGGGCCTGTCCCGGGCAGCCCGTGAAGTTTTCGGGCCGGTATTCGATAGCGGGCCCGTTTTGGTCGATTTTGAAATTTTGAGATTTTTGGGCCTATAACTGTTTTAAGCCCAATTTGATACAATTAAAATTGCAAAATATGATTTTAATTTTGAAATTTGATTTTATAAATTAAATGTGATTTTGTTGATTGAAATTTGATTTTATCGACAAAATACGATTTTATTTATAAAATGCGATTTCGTAATTAAAATATGAGTTTGTGGATAAATAATTTGATTATTTAATTTATGCATGTTAATTAGATTAATTGCATGATTGGGATGATCGAGTGGGAGGACATCCGAAGACAGTGGACAATGACGATCAAGGATATTGAAGACCGAAGATCTGTAAAACCGGAAGCATTGTAATAGGATTGCATTGCATATTGCATTACCCCTAGGATTGGACCCAGGTCCGTGGCTGGCAACCACGGACCGCATAGCTCTCGCGATCGATCATCTCAATATTTAAATATGTGATATATAGTTAATTGAATCCGCATGTTGCATGTTTTAAATTTGATTTAAAATAAATGCATGAGACCAATTTTTCAAAAATAAAATCCCTCGTTTTAAATATGATTTAAAACTAATATCAAGATAAATGTTTATTCGATAAACTAAAGGGTATTTAAAATTGTTTAAATTTCCCTACCTTCCATCAACAATGGGTGTACGTCGATGCTACCCGTATACATGGCCCGGCTCATATTATTGAGGGGGTCATGTATGCCGGAAAGCTGTCCGCGCCATTGACAATTGTTGTGAGTCGGTTGGAACTCCCTTTTAACGTTGGCTCATATTATTGGGGATGTTAAGGGGACCGTCCTTCACGACTCGACATTGATGGGTCATCTTGACACGTGATAGTAAAAGGCGTCATATTATTGGGCCCTTGCTGGACGTGAGGTGAATACATGGAGGTTGCATCGGCTGCAATCAGAAACTACCTTTCGGGGGTAATGGATGGCTGATATTATTCGGGTCCATGATCGCTTGATTGGGCTTCGTGTACCCACTAAAGAAACTTGCTTTCTAGATTTCATTAGAGGGTGGTGAAATCGTTAAAATAGTGTTAGGGTAATTCTTAAAGCTTAACGACCTTGTTTTATGTCTTAGCGTTTATTTTATATATAGTTAGTGATGTTTGTCTGCTTTCCTTTTCAGTATTACTGCATTATAAACTGGTTTCGAAGAAAAACCCGCTCGCTGCTATACTGGATAGCAACAGGTTCACCGGTCTGAACTACCAAGACTGGCTCCGCAACCTCAATCTTGTATTGGCTTTGGAGAAACTTCTTTATGCGATAGAGAAGAGTCCTCCGAAGGAAGCCCCTGCCGATATCAGCCCTGAGGAGCTGATTACGCTTAAACAATGGTGGGACGATGAGGTTAAAGCTCGATACTATGTGATGGCATCGATGTCCAATGAAATGCAACGGCGATTTGAGAAGACAAAGTATGCTGCTGACATACTTTTTCATCTCAAAGAACTGTACGGGGAGAACTCTCGACATGAGAGGTTCAAGGCTGTC
>KV004665.1:11928-24912 GCA_001598015.1 Dorcoceras hygrometricum
GAAGTACCATGTTTCATTGGTAGGGAGCATTTTGATGTTATGAGCATGCAGATAGATAGTGACCTGGTGATCTATCGAACTACCCTCCTTCGGACTTTCCAAGTGGTTACCATTTGTCGAGTGGATAAGTCCGAGGTCTTGGTTGTACTGATTAGTCCTCATGACTCGAAACGTCATTGAGATTCTACATGATAGGCGTCTCACTTTGACCCGTTTGCCGACTCACTTGGGGTCATAAGGCGTTGGGATTGGGTGAGACCCCGATGAATGTAGGAGTCGATGCATCGTTGTCGAGGATTCACCGCTCGCAGACATGCGTGGATATCCTATGCTATCTGAGGGGATAATAATGTATAAATCTCTGGCCAGAGTACTAGAAGTGTTTTAGGTAAATGTGTTTACCTAGTTACACTCGCGATGTCACTATTCGATCTCCAAGATGTATGCATAGCTATCGGATCTATAGCGACTCTCGATTTACCAATGGTCGTTGATCTGATCGGGATATATGGATTGAAAGGACCGTACTGTACGCTAACCACGACCAATTGGTTCTTGCAGGCACTATCAGTGATACATGGGGATCATGGGGCGATGTTGCTAGACGCTCTTACCATGATCCGTTGGGCAAGTCCGGGATTGTGATTCCGGAGCCACAATGGTTGTTGGCCCACGGCTAGTTGTATCCCTGAACCATTGAGGGTCACACAAGTACTGGATTCGAGATTCCCGCACGGATACTCAGCTCAATGTGTTGAGCATACGAAGAGGATTTTGGGAGTGCGACTTCCTAAAAAGTCAACAGAGGTCAAATCGTGATTTGCCGATGTTGAGGGGCAAAACGGTCATTTTGCATTGGGGTTCTGAAAAATGGTTTTTCAGATCATAGTATTCAGTTTTGGAAACTGAGTCGATCGGTCCGATCTGATCGGCGATCGGAGTTATAATGAAGTCTCGGTGATGGGGATGAACTGAATGTTCATCCGTTGGACCCGGGCCCGTTGGGCCGGTCCAAGTCCACCTTTAATTCTACTTAAGGTAGAATTAAGACAAGACTTAAGACACTTGTTACAACTCTAAACCTAACCCTAAGCATAGCGCCGCCCCCTCTCTTCAAACTACCTCACGCCGCCGTCGTGCGCCGCCCGCCGCCGTCGCTCGCCGGACTTGCTCCGGCCAGTTTTTTGAGGAGAATTCGTTGGCGATAAAATCCTTCAGCCTTCTAGTGCAGGCTGATTGGAGGGAGATCGATTCCGGTCGTGGACCTGATTGACGGATCTACCGCCGCCTATCGAGAAGAGCCGGCGTTCTTGTAATTCCGGTTGGAGCCAGGCACAAGTGCCAGCAAGGTAGTGACTTTGAACGCCCTATGAATGTCATAATTTGAATTGTTCATCGTATTGATCGTCTCCCGGCACATGTATTTTCTATTCTTCCGCTGCCTCGCCGCGGGGCGCGATCCGGATCCCAACAATTTCATCATGTAATCATATCATATATCATATAAGGCATGACATATCGTAATCTGAAAGAAAGTATAAGAGTCATATCAGTGGATGTGAGCAAAGTGTGACTGATCAGTCGTAATAACCAATGTACGTGGCGGTGTGGTTCACTCGACCTTACCTCGGGATCCCTATATGTCACACCTCTTGAAAACTGCCACTTCACCAAACCTTACCTCGGGATCCATAGGCCCTGAAATCTTGAAATCATTCCTAAAAACAGGGGATCCCCGGGCCCGACTACCCGGTTAACTCCTATCGTAGACTTGCCACATCACTTCCATTCCTCGGATTTTTAACTTAAAAAGGACATGCCTGATCGTTTCATAAAATCTCATGATGCGTGAATTTTCTTAAAATCATGCAATTTAAAAGCTTAGCCCGTTAATAGATAATTAATTCTTTTCTTTAAAACTTTTAGGTACATAACATACTACATATATGATTAATTATACATTTACGGGCTTCTACATTTTTCTAATACGGTCAAGGATTGATTCCGGGGCCTGGATCGCTGCTTCTAGACCAAACGTCGCTCTAAAAACGGCCGATGAAATGAATGTTCACCGTTTTTCCCATTTTTGCCTATTTTATTTAAATTTTGATTTATTAAAAATCAAGACAAAAGGAACTAATTAAAATCAATTTTGACTTATAAAAATTAATCGGGGCTAATTAAAATCGATTTTGACCTATAAAATCAATTAAAATCAATTTTGACCTAAAAAGCCGAATTTGACCAAAAGATCGATTTTGACAGAATTAAATCCCGAAAATCAATTTTGACCTAATTAAAATACCAAATGCCCTAATTTTGACTAAAAACTTAAAATTAAACATAACTTAATTTATTTAAAAGGTTTGACTCAATTTGGACCTTCTAGCTAATTTCTTTAAAATTTGACATTCGACACATTAATTAAATAACAGGTCCATAATTAAAATAACTTGACCCCATTTTAAAATATTTGACTCGAGACTCAAAGAACCGATCCGGTCCAGCCGAACTAGCCGAACCGGTTCAGTTAGACCGAATCATAGCAACATTAAGCCCTAAACCTAAAATACACACACCCGAACATGCTGCCGCCGCGACCAACAGGCACTCCTCACGACGGTTCTCCTTGATCCGGCCACCACTGTCGGAGCCCTTCCGGGTGGACCACCCCCAGGTCCAGCCGGTCATAACCTGACCAACCTTGGCTCAAATCGTGGGCTAACCAGGGAGAACTGGTCGCTGCAAGTGGACGCTCCAGCCATGCTGCACCGTCGCGACCACCTGCTGGTCTTCGCGTTCGCTCTCCATGCTCCGGCCACCATGGCCAGAGCCCTTCCGGCTGGACAACCCCCAGGTCCTAGATGGTCCAAACCGGACCAACCTTACCTCAAACCGTGGGCTATCCAGGGAGAACGGACCGCTGCAAGTGGACGCACCAGCCCAGCGGTGCGATGCGCCACTCATGACTTCTACTGCAAGATCTGGTTCGCCCGAACCCTTAACCACTATCCTCCCATGATCTAGACCACCATGAGTCCCCTAAGAACCTCTAGAACCGAGCCATCACCCCTGGAAATTACCATGACCGAAGCCTCAAGAGGAAAAAGCGAGACATGTCAAAAACCGTGAATTGCATGCATGAGATATGAACATAGATGTAAAGATCCAAAGCATACACACAAAATTCATGCATAATTTTCATAAAACAGGTTATTATGATTTAAATGGTGAGCAAGAGAATTGATATCACATGCCTGGGTTGAAGAAAACGTTGATTTGCGAGGTACGGACGTTGTAGGTGAGAGATCGGGGCGTCTCCGGAATTGGATCACCAAGCTCCTTCAATGGCTGTATAACTTTCGAATTTTGTGTGTTCTAAGAGTGGAGGGTACGGCTGGTGCAAGTGTTGGAGGCTAGGTTGTGTGCAAGATGTGTTTAAGAATTAATTAATGTGCCTAAAATGATCCCTATGGCTTTAATAAAAAAATTTCCAAGCTTGCCCCTCTAATTAAATAAACAAAGTGTTTAAAACTCATACTTAGGCTTTAATAATCATAAAGTTTCGAAATATAGGCCTCCTAAAATTTTAAAATGCTTTAAAACTCAATATACCAGCCTGTATAGGCGAAAAACGGGTTTCCCTCCAAAATAATTATAAAAATTCAAATTTCCAAAAATATTTGCTTAAAATAAAATAAATCCATTCTTAAAATCTCATAACTTAAAAAAAATCTCAATTATCTTCTTTTCGATCGACCTTAATCTCGTCCACACGTCCGTAGCTCAAGCAGGCTGAAAAATAACACATGCATACCATGCAGCATAAAATCATAAATAAATCATATAATAAGTCATGTAATCATCTAAAATTTTTCTCCCCTAGTCATGCTCTCATTTCTACGTAGTCAGAAAATTCTAGGCGTTATATAGTCAAAACGAGACAAACGACGACGAAGACACCGAGGGCACTTCTGGAACAACAAGTGGATGAGGCACAAGTGATTAGATCAATTTTCCAATTTAATTCGTCTTTACTTTCTATTGTAATTTACTTCTTTGTATTGTTATTTAATTATATTTATTTTTTGAAATTATTTATAATTCAAATTTCAAATTCAAATCCCAATTGTTATTTTTTTAAATTCAAATTCGAATTCAAACACAAATTAAGATTCGAATTCAAAATTCAAAAATTCAAATTAAAATTCGAATTAATTAAAATTAGAATTAATTAAAATTCAAATTCTCAAATCAAAATTCAATTCAAAATTCGAAATTCATAAATTCAAAATATTAAAATTAAATTAAATTCTCACATCACGCCGCACGATGCACGCCCTTCGTGCATCCCGTGCGCGCAACCGCCCGCGAAGCACGTCACATATTGCGCATGTGGGCTCGTGCTGTGCGCGAACGTATAGGCAGGCGTTGCACGCCTGTCGCGCACGCCACATGCACACGCCTCGCCGGGCGTTGCGAGTGCTGGCCGATGCCCGTGCGTGCACGTCGCGCATGGGGGTGCGTGCACGTTGCGCACGCTTGTGTGAGCACAGGGACGCGCACGGGTGCTGCACGCGTGCGGACGGCAGGGCACCGCCCGTGCGATGGTGTCGGGCGGAGATGCGGCCGTGGATTTTGAATTCTATGGTTTTTTTGGGCCTGTCCCGGGCGGCCCGAGGGGTTCTTTCGTCGATACTTTCTATTTGGCCTTTTGGTTGAAAAATTTTGAAATATTGGATCTAAAATTATTTTAAGCCCAAAATTGATGCAATTAAAATGACAAAATAAGATTTTATTTATAAAATGTGATTTTGTTGGATAAAATCAAATTTGATTTGATTATTTTATTTATGTCAAGTTAATTGGATTAATTGAATAGATAATATTTGGGATGATCGAGAGCCATGCCCAATGTGTTAGGTGTATGCTAGGTTTTACATTTCTTGGTTGTAATATTGTTAAAATCATATCAAAGTGGGCCTGGTTTATGGCCCGTTCCCACCCCTTTAAAATATATCCCTATTTGTCATGGATATTTAAATATAAATATTAGACTTAGTGGGAGGATAATTTGAAGATGGTGACGATGGTGATCAAAGATATTGAAGACTCAAGACATGTAAAACTGGAAGCTTATGTAATAGGATTGCATTTGCATACTACATATCACCTAGGATTGGACCTAGATCCGTGCTTGGAAAGCACTAATCGCATAGCTCTCGATTATCGATCATCCCAATTGTATATGTGATATATATCTGTTGAATCCGTAATTTTTAAATTTGATTTAAAATTATTGAGACCAAATTTCAAAATAAAATCCCTCATTTAAATTTTATTTAAAATTTATATCAAGATTAAAAGTTCATGATTAAATTGAAGGAACTTAGTTTGTTGATAATTATGAGGAAATGTGACAAAATGTTATCTAAGGGATTCCTTTATAGACTGGCTTAAAAATGGCTTGTACCGGCTAAGTCTCCCTGAAGGACATTGCTTTGTCTAAGGAGGTTGGTTTTTAAGTGAGCCTTAGCCCCTCCAACCACCTGGAAGTACTCTTAGAGAATGTTAGTGCATGACTTCTAAATTGATCATAAAACAAAAGTTTATTCGATAAGATCATGAAGCTAAGGGAATTTAAATATTGTTTAAAATTTCCTACCTTCCATCCCGGCTCATATTATTGGGGGTGTTCTGTGCCGGAAAGATGTACACGTCATTGACACTGGCTGTGAGTTGGATGGAACTCCGTTGGCTCATATTATTGGGAACGTTATGGCGATCGTCCATTACAACTCAACATTGATGGGTCATCTTGACACGTGATAGTAATCGGTGTCATATTATTGGGCCCTTACTGGACGTGAGGTAAATACATGGAGGTTGCACCTGTTGCAACTGGGCTCTACCTTTTGAGGGTCATGGTTGGCTGATATTATTCAGGACCGTGCGGCCTTAATTGGACTATGTGTACCCACTAAGGAAACATGCTTTCTCGATTTCATTAGAGAGTGGTGAAATCGTTAAAATAGTGGGAGGGTGAGTTCATAAAACTAAATGCCATGTTTATGTCTTAGCGTTTTTCATGAATAGTCTATAATGCATGTATGTTTTCTTTTCAGTATAAACTGCATTCCTTATGTTTTCGATCAAAAATCTACTTGCTGCTATGCTTCGAAACCTCAAGATTGTCTTGGCTTCGGAGAAACTTCTCTACACGCTAGAGAAGTGCCCTCCGAAGGAAGCCCCTGCCAATGTCAGTCCTGAGGAGCTGGCAAAGCTGGATAAATGGTGGGATGATGAGGTTAAGGCACGATGCTATATGATATCATCCATGTCCAACAAAATGCAGCGGCGTTTTGAGAAGACGGTGTATGCTGCTGACATACACCTTCATCTCAAAGAGATGTATGGGGAGAACTCTCGAACTGAGAGGTTCACTACTGTCAAGGAGCTCATGACGAGTTTCATGCGCGAGGGGACTTCAGTCCGCGAGCATGGGGTCCGTATGATTGGGCTCATTGAAAATCTAGTGGGCCTTGATATCACGCTTCCACGTGAGCTGTCTGTGGATCTGCTTCTCCTCTCCCTGCCTGCTGCGTTCGACCCCTTTGTGGTCAACTTTAACATGAACAAGCTGGAGGCCACCCTTGAAGAGGTGGTAAACATGCTTGTCGTGTTCGAGGGACCATAAAGAAGGACAAGCCCGTCATCCTTTTTGGGCTCTTCTTCCTCTGTGAAGAAGGGGCCCAAACGTAAGGGTAAGAAGCTTTCTGCCCCTGCGAAGAAGGGAAAGCCCGCCAAGAAGCCCAAGGCAAGGGCTTCAAAGCCGAACAAATCTGAAGATGCTTGCCACCACTGCCAAAAGCCTGGGCACTGGAAGAGGAACTGTAAGGATTACCTCGAGCAGTTGCGAACTGTAAAATGTCTAGTGGGCCTTGATATCTCGCTTCCACATGAGCTGTCTGTGGATCTGCTTCTCCTCTCCCTGCCTGCTGCGTTCGACCCCTTTGTGGTCAACTTTAACATGAACAAGCTGGAGGCCACCCTTGAAGAGGTGGTAAACATGCTTGTCGTGTTCGAGGGACCATAAAGAAGGACAAGCCCGTCATCCTTTTTGGGCTCTTCTTCCTCTGTGAAGAAGGGGCCCAAACGTAAGGGTAAGAAGCTTTCTGCCCCTGCGAAGAAGGGAAAGCCCGCCAAGAAGCCCAAGGCAAGGGCTTCAAAGCCGAACAAATCTGAAGATGCTTGCCACCACTGCCAAAAGCCTGGGCACTGGAAGAGGAACTGTAAGGATTACCTCGAGCAGTTGCGAACTGTAAAATGTATGTTCTACATTGAAATAAATATGTATTATAACTCGACTTCTTGGGTACTTGATACCGGATGTGGATCTCATATCTGCAATGACTTGCAGGTAATGACAAGAAGCCGACGTCTTAGGGAGGGTGAGGCCCACTTGAGGCTTGGCAACGGAGCAAGGGTTGCGGCCGAAGCTATCGGAGATGTTTATTTATTTCTTTCTTCAAATTTTAAGTTGTTGTTGAGAAACGTTTTATTTATTCCCGAATTAATAAAGAAAATTATTTCCGTTTCTATGCTTGATAGTGATGGATATTCTTGTCATTTGCCAATTCGATTTGCAATATTTACAAGAATGAATGTTTAATTGGAATTGGGGAACGCGAAAACAGTCTATAAGCCTTAAAATTGAGAGAAGTTCCAACTCGCGATGTGGAAACACACACAACAACAATAAAAAGGAAAAACGATAATCTAAACCCGACACAACTTTGGCATGCTAGGCTAGGTCATATTTCCTTAAATAAGATGAACAAGTTGATTAGGAGCTATATATTTAATATGTCTGATATTAACTCCTTACAAACTTGTGAATCCTGTCTCAAAGGAAAAATGACAAAATTGTCCTTCACGGGCAAGCCTGAACGTGCTCAAGGTCTATTGGGTTTTGCACTGTTGGTTTTGTCGGTGGAACCCGCTCTTGCTGTGAAGTGTATATATATTAGAAGACTTAGTCTTCGATTGGATTATCAGATTCCATACTTAGCGATATTTTCTCCCGATTGTTGTTCTTCGCTTCGAACCCTAGAACACTGTTCACCGTGAGTTTCTCCGGCGAATTCCCGTTGTTTCCAGACACCATTTTGGACGTTCGAGGTAGCTTTGGACTCCTCTTGAGAATCTCTTTCATTCTATACCACTCTTGGGAGCTGTTGTTAGCTGGAATTAAGATCGCGAAGTGCTTCCTTCGGCCGTGTGTTCGCTGTGCAGGTAGCCCTTCGATTTAGAGATAAGATCTTACCTTAGAGCTTTGTTACTGAGCTTCCTGTTGAGTTGTTGAGTAGGATGATAGCTGGTTTGAGTGTATAACTCCCAGCCATGAGTTCTGTGCCGTGTCCCGTGGGATTTATGTTTTGTGCGTTGTGTGTTTAGCAGGTCTAAACCAGAATTCTCGGGACTCTTGTTGTGGTAATCGTTGCACAGAATTAAGGTACGGATATTGAGCTTGAAATCCAGCTTGGATTAGCGTGGGATTTAATGTGAAAGCTGGTTTGCATCTCTGGCTGGGATTGCCGTGCATAATTGCTGTGTATTGCTTGCTGTTGCATTTGTGTTATGCTAGCTGCTCTCGGTTGATTGCATACACGCATTTGTTCATGTGCATTTCAGATCCCATGCTTTGTATCTTGTTGTATTGTACTGTTGTTTCTTACCAGGATGCGAGGGCGAGCGGCGATACCGCACTCTCATCTCCCTTCTGGGATCTGTTAGCCATCATGTGCCGAGTGGTTAACTACCACAGTTCATGAGTTGTGCAACGGCAGGTTGAGCTGTTTGATGCATCTGGTATTCAGGTGTGGTGTCAAGGCGAGTGGCTCATTACCACATTTGAACACACCCCGTGGCCACCATTCGTTGTAGATTCTTGTTGAGCTGTGCTTGAGCTTCCTTGGCTCCCTTTTTGGTTGTAGCCTCCAGCTGTTGTCCGATGTCTCATGCATAGCATCTGTATTTTATCTTATGCTGTTTCTTTAGCTGTTTCAGTTGCTCTTGCATTTTATTCTTGTTGTTTACTGCTGTTTTGTAGTTGCTCTCCTTACTGGGGATTGACCCCATGCCCCTCTGAGGCTTGGTTGTTTTCCTTGCCTGTTGTGTTGTTCAGGTTTCCCAGGTTATTCAGCTGGTCGTGGTGCTGACCCAGCTAGAGGTGCCCCAGGAGGTGGTTAGAGTATCCCAGTAGCATATAGCATATTTATATGTATCAGTACAGTTAGCCAGGGGATGCCCTGTGCTTTTTTTGTAGTCTGTTACATTCGGTTGTGGTTGATACCAGGTATCTGATACATGTTGCTGTTGTATTGTTGTCGTGAGCTTGTAGCCTTTGTTGGTGGTTGTTAAGCTGGGATATCTATTTTGAGTATTGTTGTTTTTAAATTATATTGTTTTAAACCGTCAGGCCAAAAACAAAAATTTTACCCGCTTTTTAGTAGCTTCCGCTTGTGTTTGTGTGGTTTTACTCTGATGTGAGCACGAGGCCTGACATATTTTGTATCAGAGCTTAAGCTGGGATAAGCTCGATTTCTTTGGTCACACTTGAGTCTAGGCATAGTGTCGTGTGTTGCATGTGCTTGATTATGTGACTTATGTGTTGCATATTGTTGTGATATCTATGCTGTATCTGTTCTCTGTTGCCTTATCCTGTTGAGTGCCTTCGTAGATGCCGCCTAGACGTAGAGCTAGAGGTAGGGGCAGTTTCAGGAGTCGGAGGGACATAATGAGGATTGGCGTCGTGCTCCTAGTCGTACTCGTAGTAGCCGTGATGAAGAGGAGGAGGTTGAAGTTTTGCCGACCCCTGTCGAGAGGATGTACGTTGTGATAGCGAGGTTTCAGAGGATGAATCCTCAGGTTTTCAATGGCGACGAGTCGAGCGAGGATGCAGATTCGTGGCTTCGGAACATCATTGGTCTATTCGATCGTGTCCAGTATGACGCCGAGCTTCGTTTGAGTTTGGTGACCCTCCAGCTTAGGAAGGGTGCAGAGCGCTGGTGACGAGGTGCTTCTAGTACTTTGTTGGAGAACGGCGTTGGGATTACTTGGGACAGCTTTTGCGAGACTTTTAGGCAGGAGTATGTTCCTGAGTCTTACGTGAACGCCCGTGAGCGGGAGTTTGATCAGCTGGAGCAGGGCTCGATGTCTGTTCGGGAGTATGCTAGGAAGTTTTCTTCTTTGTTGGCATACGTCCCTCATGTTTCTGGCCGGGAAAGGGCCAAGAGGACCAGATTTTTAGAGGGTTTAAACGAGGAACTGTGTCAGATGGTACTGACAAGCAAACCCAAGAATTATGCTGAAGCAGTTGATAGTGCTATCGATATTGAGGAGGGTTTGAGGAGTCGTCGTGCTCGTAGGCAGCAGATGGCGCAGGGTGGTCGTCCTGCTGGTCAGGGAGCACAGTCTTCGCAGTATTTGCAGTCAACCCATCAGCCCCAGCAGCAGCAGCAGCCGCAGGTGGCACAGCAGTCTGGCCATCAGAGGTTCCGACCCCGCGGTCAACAGTTCAAGAAAAAGTCTGGTTCGGGCTCTTCTGGTTCAGGTAGCTCGAGTAGCAGTGGTTCTCGGGTTGAGTTCTGTGGTTATTGCGGTGGCAATCATCCTTCTACCCAGTGTGTTGGAGTGCAGGGCTTTTGCAATCTTTGTGGTCAGTATGGGCACTTCGCTAGGGTGTGTCCGTCAGCTGGATCGCAGCCAGCCGCAGCCTCGCCTCAGGTCGTGGAGGACAGTCTAGGGGTCGTTCCCCTCAGTTTCAGCAGCCCCGGTTTGGCGAGACTCAGTTCAGGCCGTTCCAGCAGCCTGGTCCGTCGCGATTCGGATAGTCATCTCAGTCGTTCATTCCGCAATCTTTGTGGTCAGTATGGGCACTTCGCTAGGGTGTGTCCGTCAGCTGGATCGCAGCCAGCCGCAGCCTCGCCTCAGGTCGTGGAGGACAGTCTAGGGGTCGTTCCCCTCAGTTTCAGCAGCCCCGGTTTGGCGAGACTCAGTTCAGGCCGTTCCAGCAGCCTGGTCCGTCGCGATTCGGATAGTCATCTCAGTCGTTCTATTCTGGACCCCAGCATGCTCAGGCCAACGTCATTACTAGGGAGCAGGTAGAGGAGACGCCGAGCAGGGTGATCTCAGGAACATGTCTTGTTTTCGATTTTCCTGTGCATGTGTTGTTTGACATCGGTGCATCGCATTCTTTCATCTCTGATTCTTTTGTCATTGAGCATGGTTTGCATACCATTCCTTTGCACGATGCTGTTTCTGTTTCTACCCCTGGCGGTGTGAGCCTGTTCTCCCAGGAGGTTTTGTTAGATGGCATTTTGAGATTTGGGGAGCATGTGTTGGTGGCGAATCTGATTCTTCTGATGTTGTGGGATTTCGAATGTATTGTTGGGATGGACGTGTTGTCCAACTATAGGGCCTCCGTGGATTGTTTCCATGGGATCGTGCGTTTTAGGCCTTTGTCTGGCGAGAAGTGGGACTTCAATGGCCAGGATTCCCGATCGAAGATCCCGTTAGTCTAAGCGATGGAGATGTTCAGTTTGTTGTCCTTAGGGAATGCTGGTTTCATGATATACGCTTTGGATGCGTCTTCTTCTTCTCGTGTGCAGCTCAGAGACGTTCCCGTGGTGCGACATTTTCCCGATGTGTTCCCGGAGGAGATTCCTGGTTTTCCTCTGAGGAGGAAGATTGACTTCAGCATTGAGCTGGTGCCTGGAATAGCTCCGATTTCTCGTGCCCCGTATCGTTTGGCGCCTGCGGAGTTGAGAGAAATCAAGGTGCAGTTGGACGCTTTGCTGGAGAAAGGTTTTATTAGACCTAGCATGTCGCCGTGGGGAGCTCCCATTTTGTTTGTGAAGAAGAAGGATGGCTCAATGCGGATGTGCATTGATTTCCGCCAGTTGAATAAAGCGACTGTTAATAATAAGTACCCGTTACCCAGGATCAATGATCTGTTTGATCAGCTGAAAGGTTCTGTGGTGTATTCGAAGATCGATCTGTGCTCAGGGTATCATCAGATGAGAGTAAGAGATCAAGATGTTGCAAAGACTGCTTTTCGTACGAGGTACGGGCACTTCGAGTTCCTGGTTATGCCGTTTGGGCTGATCAATGCTCCTGCAATCTTTATGGATCTGATGAACCGAGTCTTCCGAGAATTTATTGATCAGTTTGTGATAGTGTTCATTGACGACATCTTGGTATATTCTAAGACTCCTTTGGAGCATAAGGAGCACCTGAGAATTGTCCTTCAGACGTTGAGAGACCAGCAGCTGTATGCTAAATTCTCCAAGTGCAAGTTTTGGCTGGATCGCGTCGTGTTTCTGGGTCATGTTATTTCAGCCGAGGGGATTTCTGTGGATCCCAGTAAGGTTGATGTTGTTTTGAATTGGGAGTGTCCCAGGAATGTGTCGGAGATTCGTAGTTTCTTGGGTCTGGCTGGCTATTACCGTCGTTTCATTGAGGGATTTTCTAGCATAGCAAAGCCGATGACTCAATTGACTCAGAAGGACAAGCGGTTTGCGTGGACTGAGCAATGCGAGAATGCGTTTCAATTTCTCAAGGAGAAACTGACTACTGCACCTGTGTTGGATCTGCCGTCCAGATCAGGTGGTTTTGTTGTTTGTTCTGATGCTTCGCTCAATGGATTGGGATGTGTTTTGATGCAAAATGGTAGAGTAATTGCGTATGCCTCGCGGCAGCTGAAACCGAATGAGACTCGTTATCCAGTCCATGATTTGGAGCTAGCAGCCGTGGTCTTTGCGTTGAAGATCTGGCGTCATTACCTGTATGGCGAGCAATTTGTGGTTTACTCGGACCACAAAAGTTTGCAGTATCTGTTTTCGCAGCCTGACTTTAATATGGACAGCGTAGGTGGATGTGTTAGAGTAGATGCCCAACTAGCCAACTTGTTGTTGGACAGGT
>KV004666.1:3636-14374 GCA_001598015.1 Dorcoceras hygrometricum
TACCATGATTTGTTGGGCAAATCCGAAATTGTGATTTCGGAGCCGCAATGGTTATGGGCCCACGGCTAGCTGTATCCCTGAACCATTGAGGGTCACACAAGTACTGGATTCATGATTCCCGCATGGAAACTGAGCTCAATGTGTTGAGCATAGGAAGAGGATTACCATGATTTGTTGGGCAAATCCGAAATTGTGATTTCGGAGCCGCAATGGTTATGGGCCCACGGCTAGCTGTATCCCTGAACCATTGAGGGTCACACAAGTACTAGATTCGTGATTCCCGCATGGAAACTGAGCTCAATGTGTTGAGCATAGGAAGAGGATTTTAGGGAGTGCGACTTCCTAAAAGTCAACAGGGGTCAAATTGTGATTTCCCGCTGTTGAGGGACAAAACGGTCATTATGGACTAGGTATCTGAAAAATTGTTTCTCACATCATAATACTCAGTTTTGGAAACTGAGCCGATCGGTCTGATCAGATCGACGATCGGAGTTATGATGAAACCGCAGTGATTTAAATGAACCGAATGTTCATTTGGACGTGGGTATGACCCAAGTCCAATGGGCCGGTTCAGGCCCATCTACCAACTTAATTTAATTAAGATGATTAGGGCTTTTGATCACACTTGCATCATAACAAAAACCCTAGCACCACATGCCGCCTCCCTCTCCCTCACCTCACTCTGCCGCCCGCCGTCGTCCGATCTTCGCACGATTGGACTTGTTCTGATCTGTGCGACGAGGTGATTCTGTTCGTGATAAAATCCATCAGCCTTCTAGTGCAGGCTGATCGGAGGAAGATCAAATCCGGTCGTGGACCTGATTAGACGTAATCTACCGCCGCCTACCGTGAAGAGCAAGTCTCCCTGTGATTCTGGTTGGAGCCAGATTTTATTGTATTGAACGTTTCCTGGCGCTTATTTTAAACTTCCGCTGCGCCGCCGGAAGACGGGATCCGGATCCGCCACCGTTTTCCCAACACAGATCTGGTCTGTTAAAAACTGAGCTGAAATAGCTCATTGTTCTTGAAAAATTTTGCATCGAGAAATAGATCGGATATGATTAAAATCATACGGAAAACAACCCGAACTGGTCTCTGAAAACCGAAAGCTCAATCAAAAGATTTCACGAAATATGCTATGCATAATGCTGTTAACGCGTAAAGCTGTAAGTAAACAAACACTGATTTGTTTCTGGAAGTTCGGATGTCAAATCATACGTCTCCCCTTCATCCAAATCTGGAAGGCATCCACTATAAGATTTGATCCGCAGACCCGATCTGATTTGGGACTTATCTACTGCCCACATCTGAACTCCTAGACTTTACACCAGCTCGCAGGCTATGTTCATCCAACTCTATGAACTGCTTTAATGTCTCCGTTCAAAGACTACAAACTAAGTTTAACGTCTTCGTGTCAAGATAGATTGGAGTTTCGTTTGTGATTCACTCACTATTATTTTTCGCACATCTCTCTTATATATGTGAGTGAATCTCTGTGTGTGTGAGATTTACAGTGTAAGCTCAACTCTCGAATATAAAATCTCACACAGCTGGGAAGAGCTTCTTCAAAGCTGAATTTAGCTCAACTGTCAACTGTTACAATAAGCTCCTCTGTTTTTTATTGTTGACAGCTTCGCTTCTGGTTTATCCTTCCCGTTCTCCATCATCTTCTATCTATGTCTCTTTGATATATAAAGCCTTTGTGAAAATCAATACGTTGGACAGAAGTTTCTTCCCGTTGGAAAAGTCTTCTGACAAGTTGTACCTTGTGTCCTTTGTATTTAATGCTTCTGCAGGCTTTATTGACTTTTAGCATGTGAGCACTGTACCTGAAAAGACAATACATCAGTTTGAATTTCCTTATTCAAACTGATTCATCCGTCTGCTTTAATCCTTCAGATCTGATATAAACTTTATTCAGATATGTTTGTATATCAGCTCACATCTAATTCCTTTGTTCTGCTTCAGTTGATCTCAGATCCGATTTTGCTCTTCTTAGCTTATCCAACTCCGAGCTGATCTTCTCTTCACATATGATCTAGCTCTGAGATGATCTTCTCTTCACATCTGATCTGTTATAATCAGCTCTTCTTGTCTTATCCCGCTCGCCTCCGATCTTGTCTGCTACAGTGTCAGATCTGGTCAGCTTGGACTGGTTATACGCACTACTCAGATCTGGTTAAGTGCAACCACCTCCAAAACGACCCAACGATCAAGACTCACGACTACGCCCTGACTGAGCCGCTTTTTGGCCAAAAATGCTTCGTTTAGGCCTCCAAAATCGTGTTTTTCTATCTATACTTCACAACTCAGCTAATCTAACTGTACAGTCTTCCTCTTTGACAATCTTGGTCTGCTACCGCTGCTCTCTACTCAGATCTGGTTTAGCTTTAGAATCAAATCTGGTTCAGCTCACTGCTGCTCAGCTGATTCGTCTCTATGTCAGACCTGCACATCTCAATTAAACTGTTAGTAAATAATCAGCAGGTTTTGTGTATTTCAAAATTTAGATTGTGATCTGTAAACACAGATCCAACAATCTCTCCCTTTTTGATTTACATAAAACCTGAATAAACATATGCACGAATGTTTATGGTTTGAAAAATTTCACCCCATTTTTGTGGGAATCAAAAAGGGCTTCAAATCTTGTCTCCCCCATTATTTAAAACAAAACTCCTCCTCAACAGAGCATTGGGTAATTTTATTTTCAAAAATAAAATAATTTTGAGAAGACAGTTTGAAGAAAAGCATGAATGATATGAGTTTTGAAAAAAAAAACCAGGTTCTGTGCTACTACGAAAGTTCTCATCTACTCAGATCAGGGGAGTAATAGAGGATTCAATTTACAGAACCCCTTCCATTTTTCTCTAAGTTTTAGTTCAAGTAAAACCAGAGATCTTGGAGTCCACAGATCTCGCGCAATCTGTCAGCTCTTCAGAAGAGAAATCACTGCACTTTCCTTTCGAGAAACTGCTCTGCAATTCAATGAACATTACTGCCCCTATCTTTATAAAATGAGTTTTAAAAACTCTTAAAATGATTTTGTAGCACAGAGAGCTTTCGCAAGATAAAAACACAATCCGAGCTGCAAGCATTTTAAAACATTAAAAAATTTTTACTTAAAAAATGCACTTTCAAGAACAACCTTGCTCAGATACCACTTGTTAGGATCACATAGACAACAAAAACCATGCCTATTTAAAATTTAATTGGAAAACATCACGGTTTCGGGAGGGGAAAACACCTTTAAGCTGGTTCCAGATCTGAGAGGTGCTCAGATCTGGTCTATTAAAAACTGAGCTGCAATAGCTAATTGTTCTGGAAAGATTGTGCACCGAGAAACAGATCGGATATGATTGAAATCATGCGGAAAACAACCCGAAATGTCTCTGAAAACCGAAAGCTCAATCAATAGATTTCACGAAATATGCTATGCAGAATGCTGTTAACGCGTAAAGCTCTAAGTAAACAAACACTGATTTGTTTCTGGAAGTTCGGATATCAAATCCTACGTCTCCCCTTCTTCCAAATCTGAAAGCATCCACTAGCAGATTTGATCCGCAGACCCGATCAGATTTGGGACTTGTCTACTGCCTACATCTGAACACCTAGACTTTACACCAGTTCGTTGGCTGTGTTCATCCAACTCTATGAACTTCTTTAATGTATCTATTCAAAGACTACAAACACTAATTTTAACGTCTTCGTGTCAAGACAGATTTGGAGTTTGTTTTGTAATTCACTCACTATTCTGTTTTGCACATCTCTCTTATATATGTGAGTGAATATCTGTGTGTGTGTGATTTACAGTGTAAGCTCAACTCTCGAATATAAAATATCACACAACTGGAGCTTCTTCAAAGCTGAATTTAGCTCAGCTGTCAACTGTTACAATAAGCTCCTCTGTTATTGATTGTTGACAGCTTCGTTTCTGGTTTATCTTCCCGTTCTCCATCATCTTCTATCTCTGTCTCTCTTTCATATATAAAGCCTTTGTGCAAATAAATCTGTTGGACACAAGTTTCTTCCCATTGGAAAAGTCTTATGACAACTTGTACCTTGTGTCCTTTGCACTTAATGCTTCTGCAGGCTTTATTGACTTTTAGCATGTGAGAATTATACCTGAAAAGACAATACATCAGTTTGAATTTCCTTATTCAAACTGATTCATCCCTCTGCATTGATCCTTCAGATCTGATCCAGATTTGAGTCATATCGCATCTAGCTTTGAGTTGATCTTCTCTTCAGATCTGATCCAGCTTTGAGTCGATATTCTCTTCAGATCTGATCTAGCTGTTAACTTTTCTGATATGCTCTAGTCAATTCAGCTCTCAGCTGAATTGATTTCTTCAATGCTCCACGCAGTTCATCTCTCAGCTGAGTTGAATTTCTCTGATCTGCTCTCAGCTGAACTGCTCCATACGAAAGCTGTGATCTGAAATCTTCTCGTTGGCATTTTAGCTTTTGTCTGAGATATGTCTTGTTATTTTTCCAGCTTTTCTGCGCACTTAGTAAATATATTAGTAACATAACAGCAAGTTTTGTGTAACTCAAAAACTCAGATCTGGATCTGTTACATAGATCCCAACCTCACTGCTGCTCAGCTGATTCGTCTTTATATCAGACCTGCACATCTCGATTAAACTGTTAGTAAATAATCAACAGGTTTTGTGTATTTCCCAATTCAGATTCTGATCTGTAAACACAGATCGAACAATCTCCCCCTTTTTGATTTACATAAAACCTGAATAAACATATGCACGAATGTTTATGGTTTGAAATATTTCTCCCCCTTTTTGTGGGAATCAAAAAGGGCTTGAAATCTTGTATCCCCCTTTAGTTAAAACAAAACTCCCCCTCAACAGGGAATTGGGCAATTTTATTTTCGAAAATAAATTAATTTTGAGAAGACATTTGAAGAAAAGCATGAATGATATGAGTTTTGACAAAAAAAAACCAGGTTCTGTGCTACTACGAAAGTTCTAATATACTCAGATCGGGGAGTAATAGAGGATTCAATTTACAGAACCCCTTCCATTTTTCTCTAAGTTTTAGCTCAAGTAAAACCAGAGATTTTGGAGTCCACAGATCTCGCGCAATCTGTCAGCTCGTCAGAAGAGAAATCGCTGCACTTTCCTTTCGAGAATCTGCTCTTCAATTCAATGAACATTACTCCCCATATCTTTATAAAATGAGTTCTAAAAACTCTTAAAATGATTTTGTAGCACAGAGAGCTTTCGCAAGATAAAAACACAATCCGAGCTGCAAGCATTTTAAAACCTTAAAAAATTTTGACTTAAAAAATGCACTTTCAAGAACAACCTTGCTCAGATACCACTTGTTAGGATCACATAGACAACAAAAACCTTGCCTATTTAAAATTTAACTGAAAAACAGCACGGTTTCGGGAGGGGAAAACACCTTTAAGCTGGTTCCAGATCTGAGAGGTGCTCAGATCTGGTCTGTTAAAAACTGAGCTGCAATAGCTAATTGTTTTTGAAAGATTGTGCGCAGAGAAACAGATCAGATATGATTGAAATCATGCGGAAAAAAACCCGAACTGGTCTCTGAAAACCGAAAGCTCAATCAACAGATTTCACAAAATATGCTATTCAGAATGCTGTTAACGCGTAAATCTCTATGTAAACAAACACTGATTTGTTTATGGAAGTTCGGATCTCAAATCCTACGTCTCCCCTTCTTCCAAATCTGGAAGCATCCATTAGAAGATTTGATCCGCAGACCCGATCAGATTTGGGACTTGTCTACTGCCTACATCTGAACACCTAGACTTTACACCAGTTCGTAGGCTGTGTTCATCCAAATCTATGAACTTCTTTAATGTCTCTGTTCAAAGACTACAAAAACTCATTTTAACGTCTTCGTGTCAAGACAGATTTGGAGTTTGGTTTGTAATTCACTCACTATTCTGTTTTGCACATCTCTCTTATATATGTGAGTGAATCTCTGTGTGTGTGTGTGAGATTTACAGTGTAAGCTCAACTCTCGAATATAAAATATCACACAACTGGAGCATCTTCAAATCTGAATTTAGCTCAGCTGTCAACTGTTACAATAAGCTCCTCTGTTATTGATTGTTGACAGCTTCGCTTCTGGTTTATCTTCCCGTTCTCCATCATCTTCTATCTCTGTCTCTCTTTCATATATAAAGCCTTTGTGCAAATCAATCCGTTGGACACAAGTTTCTTCCCGTTGGAAAAGTCTTCTGACAACTTGTACCTTGTGTCCTTTGCATTTAATGCTTCTGCAGGCTTTATTGACTTTTAGCATGTGAGAACTGTACCTGAAAAGACAATACATCAGTTTGAATTTCCTTATTCAAACTGATTCATCCGTCTACTTTAATCCTTCAGATCTGATACATACTTTATTCAGATCTGTTTCTATATCAGCTCACATATGATTCCTTTGTTCTGCTTCAGTTGATCTCAGATCTGATTTTGCTCTTCTTAGCGTATCTAGCTCGGAACTGATCTTGTCTTCACATCTGATCCACCTCTGAGCTTATCTTCTCTTCACATCTGATATGTTATAATCAGTTCTTCTTGTCTTATCTCGCTCGCTTCCGATCTGGTCTGCTACAGTGTCAGATCTGGTCAGCTTTGACTGGTTATGCGCACTACTCAGATCTGGTTCAGTGCTACCCCCTCCGAAATGGTCCAACGAGCAAGGCTCACGGCTACGACGTGACTGAGCCGCTTTTTGGCCAAATTCCTTCGTTTAGGCCTCCAAAATCGCGTTTTTCTATTCTGTACTTCGCAACTCACCTAAGCTAACTGTACAATCTTCCTCTTCGACAATCTTGGTCTGCTACCGCTGCTCTCTACTCAGATCTCGTTAGGGTTTAGTATCAGATCTGGTTCAGGTCACTGCTGCTCAGCTGATTCGTCTTTATATCAGACCTGAACATCTCAATTAAACTGTTAGTAAATATTCAACAGGTTTTGTGTATTTCCCAATTCAGATTCTGATCTGTAAACACAGATCCAACAATCTCCCCCTTTTTGATTTACACAAAACCTGAAAACATATGCACGAATGTTTATGGTTTGAAATATTTCTCCCCCTTTTTGTGGGAATCAAAAAGGGGTAAAAATCTTGTCTCCACCTTTAGTTAAAACAAAACTCCCCCCCAACATAGCATTGGGTAATTTTATTTTTGAAAATAGATTAATTTTGAGAAGACAGTTTGAAGAAAAGCATGAATGATATGAGTTTTGACAAAAAAAACCAGGTTCTGTGCTACTACGAAAGTTCTAATATACTCAGATCAGGGAGTAGTAGAGGATTCAATTTACAGAATCCCTTCCATTTTTCTCTAAGTTTTAGCTCAAGTAAAACCAGAGATCTTGGCGTCCACAGATCTCGTGCAATCTGTCAGCTCGTCAGAAGAGATATCGCTGCACTTTCCTTTTGAGAAACTGCTCTTCAATTCAATGAACATTACTCCCCCTATCTTTATAAAATGAGTTTTAAAAACTCTTAAAATGATTTTGTAGTACAGAGAGCATTCGCAATATAAAAACACAATCCGAGCTACAAACATTTTAAAACCATAAAATTTTTTTACTTAAAAAATGCACTTTCAAGAACAACCTTGCTCAGATACCACTTGTTAGGATCACATAGACAACAAAAACCATGCCTATTTAAAATTTAATTGGAAAACAGCACGGTTTCAGGAGGTGAAAACACCATTAAGCTGGTTCCAGAGAGGTGCTCAGATCTGGTCTGTTAACAACTGAGCTGCAATGGCTAATTGTTCTTGAAAGATTGTGCATCGAGAAACAGATCGGATATGATTGAAATCATGCGGAAAACAACCCGAACTGGTCTCTGAAAACCGAAATCTCAATCAACAGATTTCACGAAATATGCTATGCAGAATGCTGTTAACGCGTAAAGCTCTAAGTAAACAAACACTGATTTGTTTCAGGAAGTTCGGATCTCAAATCCTACGTCTCCCTTCTTCCAAATCTGGAAGCATCCACTAGAGGATTTGATCCGCAGACCCGATCAGATTTGGGACTTGTCTACTGCCTACATCTGAACACCTAGACTTTACACCAGTTCGTAGGCTGTGTTCATCCAACTCTATGAACTTCTTTAATGTCTCTGTTCAAAGACTACAAACACTAATTTTAACGTCTTCGTGTCAAGACAGATTTGGAGTTTGGTTTGTAATTCACTCACTATTCTGTTTTGCACATCTCTCTTATATATGTGAGTGAATCTCTGTGTGTGTGAGATTTACATTGTAAGCTCAACTCTCGAATATAAAATATCATACAACTGGAGCTTCTTCAAAGCTGAATTTAGCTCAGCTGTCAACTGTTACAATAAGCTCCTCTGTTATTGATTGTTGACAGCTTCGCTTCTGGTTTATCTTCCCGTTCTCCATCATCTTCTATCTCTGTATCTCTTTTATATATAAAGCCTTTGTGCAAATCAATCCGTTGGACACAAATTTCTTCCCGTTGGAAAAGTCTTCTAACAACTTGTACCTTGTGTCCTTTGCATTTAATGCTTCTGCAGGCTTTATTGACTTTTAGCATGTGAGAACTGTACCTGAAAAGACAATACATCAGTTTGAATTTCCTTATTCAAACTGATTCATCCGTCTACTTTAATCCTTCAGATCTGATACAGACTTTATTCATATCTGTTTGTATATCAGATCAGATCTGATTCCGTTGTTTTGCTTCAGTTGATCTCAAATCTGGTTTTGCTCTTCTTAGCTTATCTAGCTCCGAACTGATCTTTTCTTCACATCTGATCCAGCTCTGAGCTGATCTTCTCTTATTGTCTTTTCCCGCTTGCTTCCGATCTGGTCTGCTACAGTGTCAGATCTGGTCAGCTTTGATTGGTTATGTGCACTACTCAGATCTGGTCAGTGCTACCCCCTCCGAAACATTCCAACGACCAAGACACACGACTACGTCGTGACTGAGCTGTTTTTTTGGCCCAAATCCTTCGTTTAGGCCTCCGAAATCGAGTTTTTCTATTCTATATTTCACAACTCAGCTAAACTAACTATACAGTCTTCATCTTCGACGATCTTGGTCTGCTACAGTATCTGATTCTCATCAGATCTGGTTCAGCTACACTGCTGCTCAGCTGAAACAGGTTTTGTGTATTTCCCAATTCAGATTCTGATCTGTAAACACTGATCCAACAATCTCTCCCCTTTTGATTTACACAGTAAACATATGCACGAATGTTTATGGTTTGAAATATTTCTCCCCCTTTTTGTGGGAATCAAAAAGGGCTTAAAATCTTGTCTCCCCCTTTAGTTAAAACAAAATTCCCCCTCAACAGAGCATTGGGTAATTTTATGTTTGAAGATAAAATAAGTTTGAGAAGACAATTTTTAGAAAAGCATGAATGATATGAGTTTTGAAAACAAAATACCAGGTTCTGTGCTACTACGAAAGTTCTCATGTACTCAGATCAGGGAGTAATAGAGGATTCAATTTACAGAATCCCTTTCCTTTTTCTCTAAGTTATAGCTCAAGTAAAACCAGAGATCTTGGCGTCCACAGATCTCGCGCAATCTGTCAGCTCGTCAGAAGAGATATCGCTGCACTTTCCTTTCGAGAAACTGCTCTGCAATTCAATGAACATTACTCCCCCTATCTTTATAAAATGAGTTTTGAAAACTCTTAAAATGATTTTGTTAGCACAGAGAGCTTTCGCAAGATAAAAAACACAATCAGAGCTGCAAACATTTTAAAACCTTAAAAATTTTCGATTTAAAATGCACTTTAAAGAACAACCTTTGTGAGGACTAGAAATTGTAAGTATGATTTATTGGCTAATCATATTTGGATTGGTATTAGCTATTTGAGTTTCTGAGTATCGGATTTTCAGATTTGAGGACTTGGTGACCCCGATGCTACGTCGTTTTGATAAGTAAGAGCGAAGTCGTTTTGGTATCAGAAATGCGTGTTTTTTTGGAGATCAGATCTGAGTTAGCGTTGGCAGATGTGAGCGATAGCTGAGGCCAGAATTGAGAGACTTCTGCCTTGGCAATGAGATCTGAACTAATCGGTGAATCGATTTCCATAGTAGCTCAGACTTGGGGATTTTAAACATGTGCATGGCAGGCAGAGGTGGATGATTTGACTCGACAGATTTGAGAGATGGAGCTAGTGTTAGCTAGGTTCCAGAGGATGAATCCCCCGACTTTTACTGGTGTCGAGGCTGGTCTGTTGGCTGAAGGCTGGCTTGAGCACATGGGAGAGTTGTTTGACGCTGTTGAGTACTTTCATGAGAGGAGACTGATGTTAGCAGTGTTGCAGTTGAGAGAGCATGTGCAACGCTGGTGGAAGGGTATTTCTCGTGTCATGAGAGAGACTGGAGTTTTGATTTCTTGGGAGAGCTTCTGTGCAGCTTTTCAACAGGTGTATACCCCTGAGTCTTTCTACAACAATCGTGAGCGGGAGTTCGACAATCTGAAGCAAGGGAACTTGAGGGTGGCCGAGTATGCCAGGCAGTTTTCTTCACTTTTGTCGTATGTTCCCCATGTTGAGAACCAGGAGAGGACGAAGAGGAACAAGTTTTTGAGATGGTTGAGGCCCAAGTTGTTCCGGATGGTGTTATCTGGTTCCCCTACGACGTATGCTGAGGCTGTGGATAGAGCAGTGGATATTGAGGAGAGTCTGATGGAGGTGCAGAATCAGGTTCAGCCGATAGCTGGACGTAGTTTTCAACCTGT
>KV004667.1:8537-19817 GCA_001598015.1 Dorcoceras hygrometricum
AGCTTGTCGTGGTGCTTGAGAAGGAATTCTGCAGGAACCAACTGCCGCCGTGTATCCAGTGTCAAGGCAAGTAAAAGCCGATCCTTGCTACACCATTTTAAAGCGTATTTTGTTTTTTCTCAGTTCTATTTGCTTGCCTGCTTATGTTAAAGATATAGCAATGTTCAAGCATGTTTATGAAAATGAAAGATCGGGTTCATTGTTGTTTCCTGTATTGAAAGGAATTCCAGTATGTCTTAAGTGCAAGTGTTGATGTTGTTTTTAAAACATTGAGCATTCGGGTTCTAGTTTCCTGAAAGATTATGAAGTTCTTCTTCTTGGTGAATGGTGATGTCTGGACTTGACTCCAAGTAATCGGTGATGCTGGTCCAATCGGGATTTTGTTCCAGTTAGATAAGCGGAGCTGGTATCTTGGGTTTCGTCGAGATATTTCAGCACTAAGTCTCATATCCAAGTCGGTTTTCCTATGCTAGTAACCAGATCCTATCTTCAAATCTGAAATCGCATATCAACTCTGCCTTGCAGATGTCGATCTGTTTCGCTCTTAAATACTGTTTCTAGAGTCAAATCTGTTTTCACGCCAGCAGTGCCATTTCGCTAGCCAAGTCCGTTTCTTTAAAGAGCGATATATCTTTTCAGTGGAATCTGTTTTACCCGTTAGCAATAGCGTTTCCATGGTCACATATGAATTTCCCTGCTAGCGATAGCGCTCCGATAGTCAAATCTGTTTTCACGCCAGCGATGTACACCCTACAGTCGAATCTGTTTCTACGACTAAAATCTGTTTTGCATCCGAATGCTATTTTGATAGTCAACTCTGATTTTCACTTCAGCGATAAGTCCCCAGTAGTCAAATCTGATGCTCACTGAGATTTTAAAGAGAAACGAGTTTCAAAATGTAGTGAACCCGATGAAGTTTAAATCTGTTTTCAATCAGATGAAGGGTAAGCAGCTGTCCAGATCTCAGTTGCCCCTTCACAAAGGAAGGGTGAGCAGTCGTCGAGCGTGTCGGATATCGCACTTTGCATATTATATCTTGGGGTTCAGCTCTGTCTCCGTTAGTTTTTATTTGGTGCCAAGTGTGTTTGTGTCCCGAAAATTTTTATGTTATAAGAAATACAGCTTATAATATTTTATTTCAGCCCTTCTTTTCTTATTTTCTTTATTTTTATCCAAATCCGTTGACACCCATGGGTTTGGGCGTCACAACTTGGTATCAGAGCATGGTCCTGAGATAAACACACGCATTTCCGATTGGGACATATTTCGTCGATCGTTTCTCCAGAGCTGTGAGTTTTACTTTATGTTTCAGAGAATTTGTCTTTTAAATTTGGCATGTTCTGATGTTTATATTGTGGCAGATTACGGGCTATAGATTAAGATGTCTGGCCGAGGAAGAGGTCGAAGAAACACATCCTTAGAAGAACCCGATCCAGATAGTAATGCTAGTATTGCCCAACTCCTAAGGTTGTTGGTAGAACAAACAAGTAGAGGTAATGGCCAATCGTCCAGCAGTAGAGGATCGAGATACGATGATCCTCAAGAGAAGTTTCGAAGGCCGAAGCCGAAAGAGTTCAGTGGTACTACAGATCCCTTGGTTGCTGAAAGCTGGATAAAGTCGATGGAGAGATACGGCGCAAAAGGCTTCCGGGAAGATTTCGCATCAAGCACGACACGAGCATATTTCAGATTTCGAAGGAAAAACTGTTTCAAATCTAGCAGATTGTCCTCTTCAAAATCCTTTGGTAATTTCCTAAATTTAAAAAGTACATGGGAGCTTTTTTACAAATCTTTCAAACAAGGACAAATAGTTGGTAGGAGTCCCGTGCCTAATCGAGTGTTTTCACCTAATGACAATCATGCTCTTTTATATGATTGTTTACGTGAAGATAGAGTTCACTTTCATTTGTAAAAGAAAATCTTCCATTCTCTCAAAACTCTCTGAAGCTTGTCGTGTATCCAGTGTCAAGGCAAGTAAAATATGATCTTTGCTACACCATTTTAAAGCATATATTGTTTTTCTCAGTTCTATTTGCTTGCCTGCTTATGTTAAAGATATAGCAATGTTCAAGCATGTTTATGAAAATGAAAGATCGGGGTTCATTGTTGTTTCCTGTTTTAAATGGAATTCCAGTATTTCTTAAGTGCAGGTGTTGATGTTGTTTTTAAAACATTGAGCATTCAGGTTCTAGTTCCCTGAAAGATTATGAAGTTCTTCTTCTTGGTGAATGGTGATGTCTGGACTTGACTCCAAGTAATCGGTGATGCTGGTCCAATCGGGATTTTGTTCCGGTTAGATAAGTGGAGCTGGTATCTTGGGTGTCGTCGAGATATTTCAGCACTAAGTCTCATATCCAAGTCGGTTTTCCTATGCTAGTAACCAGATCCTATCTTCAAGTCTGAAATCACATATCAACTCTGCCTTGCAGATTTCGATTCTGTTTCGCTCTTAAACACCTTTTCTAGAGTCAATCTATTTTAATGCCTGCAGTGCCATTTCGCTAGCCAAGTATGTTTCTTTAAAGAGCGATATATTTTTTTCATTGGAATCTGTTTTACCCGTTAGTAATAGCGTTTCCATGGTCACATCTGAATTTCCCTGCTAGAAGTCAATTCTGTTTAACGCCAACGACGTACACCCTATAGTCGAATCTGTTTCTACGAATAAGATCTGTTTTGCATCCGAATTATATTTTGATAGTCATATCTGATTTTCACTTCAGCGATAAGTCCCCAGTAGTCAAATCTGATGCTCAGTGAGATTTTAAAGATAAACAAGTTTCAAAATGTAGTGAACCACGATGAAGTTCAAATATGTTTTCAATCAGATATGAGTTTTAAAGGAAGAAATGTTTAGTTTTAAAAGATTTATGGCGTAGATAACAGACAGTCACCACGGAAGGGTGAGCAGCTGTCCAGATGTCTGTTGCCCCTTCATAAAGGAAGGGTGAGCGGTCGTCGAGCGTGTCGGTTGCCCCTTCATTATCAGAGCATGGTCCTGAGATAAACACACGCACTTCCGGTTGGGACAGATTTCGTCGATCGTTTCTCCAGAGCTGTGAGTTTACTTTATGTTTCAGAGCATTTGTCTTTTAAATTTAGCATGTTCTGATGATTATTTGTGGTGGATTGCGGGCTATAGATTAAGATGTCTGGCCGAGGAAGAGGTCGAAGAAACACATCCTTAGAAGAACCCGATCCAGATAGTAATGCTAGTATTGCCCAACTCCTAAGGTTGTTGGTAGAACAAACAAGTAGAGGTAATGGCCAATCGTCCAGCAGTAGAGGATCGAGATACGATGATCCTCAAGAGAAGTTTCGAAGGCCGAAGCCGAAAGAGTTCAGTGGTACTACAGATCCCTTGGTTGCTGAAAGCTGGATAAAGTCGATGGAGGTTATCTTTGAGTACCTCCAGATGCCAGATTTGGATAGGACCAGGTGTGCTATCTACATGTTGAGGGATGACGCTATGATTTGGTGGGAAGGAGCCAAGCTATCGGTGGACTTAGCAAATCTGACTTGGGGAGATTTTAAGCGAGTATTGTTTGAGCAATACTTCACAGCAGACAAGAGGTCTGAGTTGAAGAGGGAATTCCTAACTTTGAAACAAGGAATTATGACTGTACAGGAGTATGTACGAATGTTTGAACGAGGCTGTTATTTTGTACCTCTCATTGGTAGTGACCCAGAGGAGAAGCTGAGTAATTTTGTGGAAGGGTTAAAGCCTATGTACAAGATGAATGTTAGGTTGTCTGTGCCTAAGACTTACAGGGAATCAGTGGATAGAGCCCTGCGTATTGAAAGAGATTGGAAAGATGTGGAAGAAGAAAGGCAACAGAAGAGGCAGGCCTTTCAGCAGAAGGATCAGAGGCCGTTTAAGAATCAGAATAAGAATCAGCAGAGGCCTCCAGAGCAGAAACCCCTACAGATCCAACCCATTAGTGTAGTTCCTGCTAGCAACAACAGACCAGTGTGTCCCAAGTGCCAGAAGAACCACTCTGGTTTGTGCAGACTTGGTCGAATGTCTGCTTCAGATGTGGGTTGCCAAGGCATATGATTAAGAACTGCCCAAAGACAAAGCAGCTGGTGACCAGTATAGCTTTTGTGATGACAGCTGAGCAGGCCAACCCAGATTAGATAGTGGTTACGGGTAAGATATTGATTGCTGGTATGCCCTCCATAGCATTTATAGATTCAGGAGCTACCCATTCATTTATAGCAGCCAAGTTTGCTAAGAAGTTGCTCATAAGACCCGACCAAGTAACTATAGGCTTTTGCGTAACGGTACCCTCAGGAGAAGAGTTAGTAGCTTATGATTTGTTTCGAGATTTAGAACTTAGGCTTCAAGGGCGATTAATTACCGCAGATTTGATTGTGCTACCGATGCCCGAGTTTGACTTGATTTTGGGAATGGACTGGTTGACCAAGTATGGAGTCGTAATTGACTTTAAGTTTCGAACAGTAGTGGTTTACCCACCAAAGGAGACTCGTTTACGTTTGAGGCCAATCAGATTTGGAGGACTCCGCGCATTATATCAGCTCTTAAGGCTCAAAGCTGTTTGAGGAAAGGAGGGATAGGATTCTTAGCAAGCCTAACATCCTTAACTACGATTATCAAGCCCCAAATTTCAGATGTGGGGGTGGTAATTGAATTTCCAGAGGTTTTCCCAGAATATATCCATGGACTACCACCGGATAGAGAGCTAAAATTCGCAATTGACTTAGTACCAGGAGCAGCACCGGTATCTAAAACACCCTATCGCCTAGCTCCATCCGAGATGAAGGAATTAAAGGAACAGATACAAGATCTGTTGGATAAGGGATTCATTAGACCGAGTACGTCCCCCTGGGGAGCCCTTGTTCTTTTTGTTAAGAAGAAAGATGGGAGTCTGAGGTTATGTATAGATTACCGAGAGCTGAATAAGTTGACCATTAAGAATAAATATCCCCTTCCTAGGATCGAAGACCTATTTGACCAGCTGAAGGGATCGATAGCTTTTCTAAGATCGACTTAAGCTCTGGATACCACCAGTTGAAGATTAAGCCAGCGGATATCTATAAGACGACCTTTAGAACCCTCTATGGTCACTATGAGTTTCTAGTAATGACCTTTGGACTTACTAATTCACCCTCAGCTTTTATGGATTTAATGAATAGAGTGTTTCAACCATTTTTGGATCAGTTCGTAGTTGTGTTCATAGATGATATCTTAGTGTACTCTAAGACCAGATCTGAGCATGCCGACCATTTGAGGACAGTGCTTCAATTTTTGAAGAATAAGTGATTGTTTTCCAAGTTTAGTAAGTGTGACTTTTGGTTGGAGAAAGTGGCTTTTCTAGGTCATATTATATCTAAGGATGGACTGGAGGTCGACCCAGCTAAAGTGGAAGCTGTTAGTGAGTGGCCAGTTCCCAAGTCTGTTTCAGAAGTAAGGAGTTTCTTGGGTTTATCCGAATACTATAGCCGATTCATCCAAGGATTTTCGAAGATATCAGAACCCTGACCTCGCTAACAAGAAATCAGGTTAAGTATGATTGGACACCAGAATGTCAACTCAGCTTCGATAACGTGAAACAAGCGTTGATAGAAGCACCCGTGCTAACCATACCATCTGATCAAGGGAAGTTTGTGATTTGCACAGATGCATCCAAGTTGGGTTTAGGTGATGTATTGATGCATGACCGTAGAGTAATTTCTTATGCCTCCAGACAGCTTAAGGATCATGAGAAGAATTATCCCACACATAACTTAGAACTTGCAGCTGTAGTATTTGCCTTGAAGATCTGGAGACATTACCTTTATGGGGAGAAGTGTGAGATATTCACAGACCATAAGAGCCTCAAATACTTTTTCACCGAGAAGGAGCTCAACATGAGGCAGAGGATATGGCTGGAGTTTGTAAAGGATTACGATTGTACAATCAGCTATCATCCAGGAAAAGCCAACGTAGTAGCGGATGCTCTAAGTAGGAAATATGTTGAATAGCCCAACTTAGCGTCCAGAGACCATTTACGCATGATATTGAGAAGTTTGGAATTGAATTGGTGCCCAGTGGTAGTACTGTGATTTTGGCAGATCTCACCATACGATCAAATCTGATAGACTAGATCCGAGAGGGACAACTGAAAGATGAGCAGCTTCAGAAGTGGGTTAAGCAGGATAGAGAGAGAGGTAGCAACCTCTATTTTCAGAAGAAGGAGTAGTGAGATTTCAGGGCCGGATATGGGTGCCCAAAGTAGACACCCTGAGATCAGATCTGATGGCAGAAGCCCATACAGCCCCATAATCTGTGCACCCGGGGAGTACTAAGATGTATAAGGATCTCCAGAAGTTGTATTGGTGGCCGGGAATGAAGAGGGATATATCTAGATTTGTTTCTGAATGTTTGACGTGTCAATTGGTGAAAGCTGAACACCAAATACCTGCGGGAATGTTGAAGCCCCTGCCTATTCCAGAATGGAAATGGGATTGTATAGCTATGGATTTTGTGGTTGGATTACCCAGGACTGTTCAAGGATATAATTCCATTTGGGTTGTAGTAGACAGACTCACTAAGTCAGCTCACTTCTTACCAGTTAAGACAACATATGATGTGAGCAAATATGCAGATTTTATGTGAAGGAAATAGTGAGACTGCATGGTGTTCCAGTTTCGATAGTATCTGATAGAGATTCGAAGTTTACGTCAGCTTTCTGGAAGAGTTTGCATAGAGCTTTAGGTACGAAGTTGACTTTTAGCACAGCCTTTCACCCCCAGACAGATGGACAATCTGAAAGGGTGATTTAGATTTTAGAAGATTTACTCAGAGCTTGTATTGTGGATTTTTAGAAAGCTGGGATTTAAAGCTGTCATTGGTAGAATTTGAGTATAACAACAGTTTCCAATCCTCTATCCAGATGGCCCCATACGAAGCTCTCTATGGTCGCAAGTGTATAACACCTCTTCACTGGGATGAGGTAGGAGAGCGAGCTGGTTTAGGACCAGATGTGATAGAGCAAACAGCTGCGGCTGTTAGAAAGATTAGAGAATGGATGAGAGCTGCTCAGAGCTGATAGAAGATTTACGCAGATAATAGACGACGAGAGCTAAATTTTGAGGTTGGCGACCATGTGTTTTTTAGAGTAGCTCCGATGAAGGGAGTAATGCGTTTCGGAAAGAAAGGAAAGCTGAGTCCCAGATATATTGGACCTTATGAGATTCTGGAACGAGTAGGAACTTAGCTTATCGTTTAGCATTGCCCACAAAGAGAGACCCGAGAGGATTCTTCTACGAGAGATTAGGAAACTAAGAAATCGTAGTATCGCTATGGTTAAAGTACGATGGTCTAACCAAATAGAACGAGAATCTACGTGGGAGACCAAAGCTGATATGCATAGTCTCTACCCAGAACTATTTGGTAAGTAAATTTTGAGAACGAAATTTCAATAAGGAGTGTAGATTGTAGCGCCCCAAAATCCATAGGACTACATTTTTTAACCCTTTTATTTTAAGGGTCGAGATGATATTTCTAGATTTTAGATTTCAGCTTTAAGCTCATTTTTAATTGTTTCAAAAGTTGATTTTGGATTTGAGATACGGCGTAGAAGGCTTCTGGACAGATTTTGCATCAAGCACGACACGAGCAGATTTCAGATTTCGAAGGAAAAATGTTTCAAACCTAGCAGATTGTCCTCTTCAAAATCCTTTGGTAATTTCCTAAATTTAAAATAGTAGATGGGAGATTTTTTACAAATCTTTCAAACAAGGACAAATAGTTGGTAGGAATCCCATGCCTACTCGAGTTTTTTCACCTAATGACAATCATGCTCTTTTATATGATTGTTTACGTGAAGATAGAGTTCACTTTCATTTGTAAAAGAAAATCTTACATTATCTCAAAACTCTCTGAAGCTTGTCGTGGTGCTTGAGAAGGAATTCTGCAGGAACCAACTGCCGCCGTGTATCCAGTGTCAAGGCAAGTAAAAGCCGATCCTTGCTACACCATTTTAAAGCGTATTTTGTTTTTTCTCAGTTCTATTTGCTTGCCTGCTTATGTTAAAGATATAGCAATGTTCAAGCATGTTTATGAAAATGAAAGATCGGGTTCATTGTTGTTTCCTGTATTGAAAGGAATTCCAGTATGTCTTAAGTGCAAGTGTTGATGTTGTTTTTAAAACATTGAGCATTCGGGTTCTAGTTTCCTGAAAGATTATGAAGTTCTTCTTCTTGGTGAATGGCGATGTCCGGACTTGAGTCCAAGTAATCGGTGATGCTGGTCCAATCGGGATTTTGTTCCAGTTAGATAAGCGGAGCTGGTATCTTGGGTTTCGTCGAGATATTTCAGCACTAAGTCTCATATCCAAGTCGGTTTTCCTATGCTAGTAACCAGATCCTATTTTCAAGTCTGAAATCCCATATCACGTCTTCCTTGCAGATGTCGAATCCGTTTCGCTCTTAAACACTGTTTCTAGAGTCAAATCTGTTTTCACGCCAGCAGTGACATTTCGCTAGCCAAGTCTGTTTCTTTAAAGAGCGATATATCTTTTCAGTGGAATCTGTTTTACCCGTTAGCAATAGCGTTTCCATGGTCACATCTGAATTTCCCTGCTAGCGATAGCGCTCCGATAGTCAAATCTGTTTTCACGCCAGCGATGTACACCCTACAGTCGAATCTGTTTCTACGACTAAAATATGTTTTGCATCCGAATGCTATTTTGATAGTCAAATCTGATTTTCACTTCAGCGATTTGTCCCCAGTAGTCAAATCTGATGCTCACTGAGATTTTAATTGTTGTTGTATGTGTTTCCACATCGCGAGTTGGAACTGCTTTTAATTTTAAGGTGTATAGATCATTTTCGCGTTCCCCAATTCCAATCAAACATTCATTCTTGTATATATTGCAAATTGAATTAGCAAAATGACAAGAATATCCATCACTATCAAGCATATAAACAGAAATAATGTTCTTTATCAACTCGGGAACAAACAAAACGATTTTCAGTAACAACTTAAAATTCGATGACAGAAATAAATAAACATCTCCTATCGCTACAGCAGCAACTATTGCTCCGTTTCCAAGCCTCAAGTGGGTCTCACCCTCTCTAAGACGTCGGCTTCTTGTCATCACCTGAAAATCATTGCAGATATGAGATCCACATCCGGTATCAAGTACCCAAGAAGTCGAATTAAGAGACATATTTATTTCAATATAGAACATACCTTTTGCAGTTCGCAACTGCTCGAGGTACTCCTTGCAGTTCCTCCTCCAGTGCCCAGGCTTGTGGCAGTGGTGGCAAACATCCTCAGACTTGTTTGGCTTGGAAGCCTTTGCCTTGGGCTTCTTGGTGGGCTTTTCCTCCTTCGCAGGGGCAGAACCCTTCTTTATGGTCCCCTCGAACACACAAGCATGTTCACGACCTCTTCAAGGGTGGATTCCAGCTTGTTCATGTTAAAGTTGACCACAAAGGGGTCGAACGCAACAGGGATTGAGAGGAGAATCAGATCCACTGACAGCTCATGTGGAAGCGTGATGTCAAGGCCCACCAACTTTCAATAATCCCAATCACACGAACCCCATGCTCGCGAACCGAAGTCCCATCGCGCATGCGGCTCGTCATGAGCTCCTTGACAGTGGTGAACCTCTCAGTCCGCGAGTTCTCCCCATACAGCTCCTTAAGATGAAGGTGTATGTCAGCAGCATACACGGTTTTATCAAAGCGCCGCTGCATTTCGTTTGACATCGATGCCATCATATAGCATCGTGTCTTAAGCTCGTCATCCCACCATTTTTTAAGCTTTGTCAGCTCCTCAGGGCTGATATCGGCAGGGGCTTCCTTCGGAGGGCTCTTGTCTAACGTGTAGAGGAGCTTCCCCGAAGCCAATACAATATTGAGGTTTCGAAGCCAGTCTTGGTAGTTCAGACCAGTGAACTTGTTGCTATCCAGTATAGCAGCAAGTTGATTTTTGATCGAAGACATTAAATAAACAGTTTATACTGAAAGGAAAAATAGACATGCATTACTAACTATATATGAAAAACGCTAAGACATAAAATAAGGTCATTTAGTTTTATGAATTATCCTCCCACTATTTTTCACGATTTCACCACCCTCTAATGAAATCGAGAAATCAAGTTTCCTTAGTGGGTACACAGAGCCCAATCGAGCGATCATGGTCCCGAATAATATCAGCCAACCATGACCCTCAAAAGGTAGAGTTCAATTGCAACCGGTGCAACCTCCATGTATTTACCTCACGTCCAGCAAGGGCCCAATAATATGACGCCGATTACTATCACGTGTCAAGATGACCCATCAATGTCGAGTTGTGAAGGACGGTCCCCTTAACGTCCCCAATAATATGAGCCAACGTTAAAGGGAGTTCCAACCAACTCACAGCAAGTGTCAATGACATGTACAGCTTTCCGGCATACATAACCCCCTCGATAATATGAGCCGGGCCATGTATACGGGTAGCATCAACGTACACTCATTGTCTATGGAAGGTAGGAGAATTTAAACAAATTTAAATTTCCTTAGTTTATCGAATAAACTTTTAATCTTGATATCAGTTTTAAATCGTATTTAAAATGAGGGATTTTAATTTTGAAAATTTAGTCTCCATTAATTTTTTAAATCACAATTTAAAATGCGGATTCAACAAAACATATATCGCATATATATAAACTTTGGGATGATCGATCACGAGAGCTATGCGGTCTGTGGTTGCCAATCACGGACCTAGGTCCAGTCCTAGGTGAAATGCAATATGCAATGCAATCCTATTACATTAGCTTCCGGTTTTACAAATCTTCGGTCTTCAATATCTTTGATCATCATCTCCACCATCTTCAAATGTCCTCCCACTAAATCTAATATTTACATTTAAATGTCCATGACACATTGGGATACAATTTTAAGGGATGGGAACGGGCCATAAACCAGGCCCACTGTATAAATGATATCAACAATATTTACAACCAAAATCGCAAAACCTAGCATACATCTAACACATTGGGCACGACTCTCGATCATCCCAAACATGCAATTAATTCAAATAATTGACATAAATAAATAATCAAATCAAATTTGATAATTTCCAACAAAATAATATTTTAAATATAAAATCATATTTTATAAATAAAATCACATTTTGTTAATTTTAATTGCATCAAATTGGGCTTAAAACAATTTTAGGCCCAAAATCTCAAAAATTCCAAAATAATTTTTTGTCCGATTAAAATGGCCCAATATCAAATATTGGCCCGAAAACTTCATGGGCTGCCCGGGACAGGCCCGAAA
>KV004670.1:9512-21247 GCA_001598015.1 Dorcoceras hygrometricum
CGATTTTATTGTAAAATGCGATTTTATGATTAAAATATGATTTTGCGATAATTAATTGGATTATTTAATTTATGCATGTTAATTAGATTATCTGCATGATTGGGATGATCGAGAGCCGTGCCCAATTTGTTAGGTGTATGCGATAGGTTTTTGTGATTCGGTTTGTAAATATTTTGATTATCATTTAAAGTGGGCCTGTTTGTGGCCCGTTCCCATAGGTTTTGTATGATTTCGGTTTGTAAATATTTGATCATCATTTAAAGTGGGCCTGTTTGTGGCCCGTTCCCACCCCTTGATATATGTATCCCTTGTATGTCATGGTAAATTTAAATGTAAACTTACTAGATTTAGTGGGAGGACATCCGAAGACGGTGGACAGTGACGATCAAGAATATTGAAGACCAAAGATCTTTAAAACCGAAAACATTGTAATAGGATTGCATTGCATATTGCATCACCCCTAGGAATGGACCCAGGTCCGTGACTGGCAACCACGGACCGCATAGCTCTCGCGATCGATCATCCCAATGTTTATATATATGTGATATATAGTTAGTTGAATCCGCATGTTGCATGTTTTAAATTTGATTTAAAATACTGCATGAGACCAAATTTTCAAAAATAAAATCCCTCGTTTTAAATACGATTTAAAACTAATATCAAGACAAATGTTTATTCGATAAACTAAAGGGTATTTAAAATTGTTTAAATTTCCCTACCTTCCATCAACAATGGGTGTACGTCTGCTACCCGTATACATGGCCCGGCTCATATTATTCAGGGGGTCATGTATGCCGGAAAGCTGTCCACGCCATTGACAATCGTTGTGAGTCGGCTAGAACTCCCTTTAACGTTGGCTCATATTATTGGGGACGTTAAGGGGACCGTCCTTCACGACTCAACATTGTTGGGTAATCTTGACACGTGATAGTAAACGGCGTCATATTATTGGGCCCTTACTGGACGTGAGGTGAATACATGGAGGTTGCACCGGTTGCAATCGGAAACTACCTTTCGGGGGTCATGGATGGCTGATATTATTTGGGTCCATGATCGCTTGATTGGGCTCCGTGTACCCACTAAAGAAACTTGATTTCTCGATTTCATTAAAGGGTAATCTTGACACGTGATAGTAAACGGCGTCATATTATTGGGCCCTTACTGGACGTGAGGTGAATACATGGAGGTTGCACCGGTTGCAATTGGAAACTACCTTTCGGGGGTCATGGATGGCTGATATTATTTGGGTCCATGATCGCTTGATTGGGCTCCGTGTACCCACTAAAGAAACTTGCTTTCTCGATTTCATTAAAGGGTGGTGAAATCGTTAAAATAGTGGGAGGGTAATTCATAACTGGATAGCGTTCACCGGTCTGAACTACCAAGACTGGCTCCGCAACCTCAATCTTGTATTGGCTTCGGAGAAACTTCTTTATGCGATAGGATAGATTGTTGGATCTGATCCAAGAACTTTCAAGGAGGCAATTTCCGATGCATATTCTAATTTGTGGCTTGAAGCAATGCAGTCTGAGTTTGACTCAATGCATGCTAACCAAGTTTGGACTCTTGTTAATCCTCCCGAAGGAATTGTTCCTATTGGGTGTAAATGGGTATACAAGAGGAAACTTGAGCCTGATGGTAAGGTGATGACCTACAAGGCACGACTGGTCGCGAAAGGTTACACTCAAAGGCAAGGTGTTGACTATGATGAAACCTTCTCGCCGATCGCAATGTTCAAGTCGATTAGAATTTTGTTAGCCATAGCCGCATGGTACGACTATGAGATATGGCAAATGGATGTGAAAACTACGTTCCTTAATGGAAACATTAAGGAAGAGATCTATATGACGCAGCCTGAGTGTGAGGCTCTCTGCTCACAATTAATCCTCTAATCTTAATCAGTGGGTTATTAATTTAAACTAAACAAGTTTAATAGATCTAATCTGGTTCATACATAATTTACTACAAAAAAAAATTTCAACCAGCAGTAGCGTATTCAATTCAGCAGAAGCATAAAAGATTCAGCTGGTAGCGTAAATACTATTCATTTGCACAAATACTTCATAGTTCACAGCGGTTACAAGCTAAGTTCACTAGTACACACTTGATTCTTATATATTAAACCAGACTTGAGTAACCTACAACCAACTGTCCGAACATCTAAACTATCAGCTGTTTTTTTTTATTCTTCCAGCTGTTGATCCAACGTCTAGGTGGGTGTTCATCACTACTCTTGGTTGCTCCCCCACTAGTTCCTTATTCCTGTTGTCATGCACACACACAAAACAAAACAACAGCCGGATAAACTCCGGTGAGAATCATCTCAGTATAATCAGCAGATATAATAATAACAGTAGAATACACAACAGTTTATCAACTGTAAAACAAATGCAATGTAATGAAATGATTCTAGTTCCCTTCTTCGATCTCAGAATTGATTCCATCTCAGTTCGACGCCATCAAGATTCGTATCCGATCTTGACATGAATATTCATCTATCGAAACCATCTCCGGCTTCGAAAATCAGGCCAACTCAGTCCTGGGCATTAGAATCAATTCAATTCTCTTCAATATGCAAACTCATGCAAATATAAAAGATCCACTACCTGTGATGGATCGACACATACACAACTCAAGTTCTAAATCAAGAACAATAATCAAACATGTATGTGATTTCAACGGAATACTCAAGAAATATCATTCCTGAGTAATCTAATCCTGACTCTTCTGTCAGATTATACCTTCTTTCCTCTGTTTTCAAATACTTCAATCAGTGTTCTTAAGCCCTGTTCCTCACTTCCTGATATACGCACAGAATTAAAGATCGATAGCTGCAGTCAAGATGTTCTCATCATTTCGAATTCAATCTTATTTATAGCCAACGATCTCTGTATTTCTGAAGCATTTCCAACGTGTTCAATTCGAGTTCCACGTGTCATGCTGAGTATTCAAATAGGATATACTCCCACCGCTTCGAAAGTGGATAACGGTAAACAGATTCCTCAACTGCTGTTGATCTTCCTCAGTTGCTGTTCGAATATCATTCTCTTGTTCTTCAGCAGAAGCAACAACCAGCAGTAACAACCAGTCGCAACAAGAATTCAGTCGCAACACTTCGAAATTCAAAACGATGTCATTATAATTAATCTCAATGACGTCGTAACGTGTCCTCAACTGGTATTACTTTGATTAAATGAACCCAGCAGCTGGTCGCTCTAATAATCTAACGACTGATTTCACAACATTATTCGAAACGACATCGTATCAAGATTTCCTGTTTTATAATCAAAACGGTGTCGCATTGTTCCCTTGACTGAATAACCAGCAGATACCACAATCTATCGACTGATTTCCAATTCCTCGCCTGGTTGCTAAACGACATCGTATCGAGGCTCATAGTCATAAGTCAAAACGATGTCGTATTATTTTCTCAGCTGGAACCAATCTCCACATACTCTCATCGACTGGTTCGCGTTCAAAACGACGACGTCGCACCTACGTCATCATCAACCAGCCTATACATCAATAATCAGCAGGTACATAAACCAGCAGATGCGTAAGGAACTCTTGCTGCTGATTCCTCGTGTAGTAACCAACACGTGGCGCTTTCTCATTGACTCTTGTATTCGCGCGTCTGCTTCCAGCTGTAACCAAAATAACGCTTCACGCTTCAACTAAATTTCAAAATTCAACTAGCCGCGAGCTACAGTAACCTGCTGCTGATTTTATCAAATCGCTTCGCCTGGTTACTTCGTCTGGTTCTCACACATAGCGCGATTTAATGATACACTGTTCCTTACTCACCCAACACTTCCAGAAGAAATCCGAGCTCATAATCAAGCTTCAAAAATTCTTAAATGTCGGAATGCTAAACTAATCCTCTTCTTAATGATTCCAGGCATTACATTTCTCCCCCTCTAAAATTCGAGTTCGTACTCGAACTCATCGGCAGTTGCTATATATATATATGGAACATAAGGAGAAAATTTATTCTGATCAAGAGCTAAACTTATGGGAAGAGATACGGGAAACGTTGTTTTATGTCATCTTCTACCTCCCACGTTGCTTCTTCAACGCCATGTCGATTCCATTGAATCTTTACTAATGGAATCACCTTCGTTCGAAGTTGTTTTTCTTTCCGATCAAGAATCTGAATTGGTTGTTCTAAATGACTCAGAGTTTCATCCAACTCAGCTTATTCAGCAGGAATAATAGCGAAGCATCAGGCATATATTTTCTCAATATAGATACATGAAAAACATCATGTATACCCGAAAGATATGGAGGTAAGGCCAATCGATACGCTAGATCACCTATCTTCTCTAAAATTTCATAAGGACCAATGAATCGAGGAGACAATTTCCCACGTTTTCCAAATCTGATTGTACCTTTGAAAGGAGAAATTTTCAAAAATACTTTGTCCCCTGCTTCAAAACTCAAAGGCCTACGCCTGGTATTCGCATATTTCGTTTGTCTATGCTGTGCCGTTCTCATTCTCTACTGAATCAACTTCACTTTTTCAGTCATCTCTCTAATCAACTCTGGTCACAACTCAGGCACTTCTGAAACATCATCCCAATATAATGGTGAACGACACTTCCTTCCATACAATGCTTCAAACGGAGCCACTTCAATGCTAGTTTGGTAGCTGTTGTTGTATGAAAATTCCACCAGCGGTAATGAATCTTGCCATGACATACCAAAATCTAATACCACTGCTCTAAGCATATCCTCAAGTGTCTGAATTGTTCTTTCAGATTGCCCATCAGTTTGAGGATGATAAGCAGTGCTTAGATGTAGTTTTGTACCCAGCGCTTGCTGTAAACTACTCCAAAAATGAGAAGTAAATCTGGGATCTCTATCAAAGACAATCGATTTTGGTATTCCATGAAGTCTTACCACTTCTTTAACATAAAGATCTGCCATTTGATCATGTCGATAGGTCATTCGATAAGGAATAAAACACGCAGATTTTGTTAACCTATCGATAATCACCCAAATTGCATCACAACCTCGGGATGATTTTGGCAATTTTGTTACAAAGTCCATGGAAATATGATCCCATTTCCATTCAGGAACTGATAGACTCTGTAATAAACCAGCGGGTTTCTTTCTTTCTGCTTTCACCTGCTGGCAGTTCAAACACTTTGAAACAAATTCAGTCACATGAGCCTTCATTTGTTTCCACCAGTATTGTTTCTTCAAATCGTTATACATTTTCCTGCCACCAGGGTGAATGCTGAATTTTCTTCGATGGGCTTCACTCAAAATCTGGTCTTTCAACTCCTTAATATCCGGAACAACAAGTCTGCTATTCACATACAATACCTCATTAGTACTGATTTGATATTCAGATTGATGTCCAGACTTCACTAGTTCAATCGATTTCTGGATATTCAAATCTCTCTTTTGTGCTTCTTTAATTCGAATCAGCAGTTCAGGTTCAGCACTGATAGCACAAATTCTCATTGGTTTTCTTTCTATTTCAAATACATACCCAGAAATGCAGCAAGTTTCTATCAAATTATACACCCCGATCGTAGTTAAAGATAAAGCACAAATCTTCCTACTCAGAGCATCAGCTGCTGCATTCGATTTCCCTGGATAATACTTGATCTCACAATCAAAATCTTTCAATAAATCCAGCCATCTTCGTTGTCTCATATTCAATTCTGACTGAGAAAATAGATACTTCAGACTCTTATGATCAGAAAAGATCTAAAATTTCTCGCCATACAAATAATGTCGCCATATCTTCAAGGCAAACACGATGGCTGCTAATTCAAGATCATGAATTGGATAGCGAATTTCATGCGGTTTTAACTGTCTCGAGGCGTATGCAATCACATGACCTCGCTGCATCAAAACACACCCCAATCCTTGGTGAGATGCATCACAATACACCACAAATCCACTTCATTTCTCAAAGTTTGCAAAATTGTTCGAAGATGGCTTGCATGATCACTCAGATTTTTCGAATAGATTAAAATATCATCAATAAATACGATCACAAAATCATCAAGGTATTTTGGAAGACTCGATTCATTAGACTCATGAACACTGCTGGTGCGTTAGTCAATCCAAAAGGCATAACCACGAACTCATAGTGACCGTATCTTGTTCGAAAGGCAGTCTTCGATATGTCTTCATCTCTTACCCGCAATTGATGATATCCCGATCTCAAATCGATCTTTGAATACACTGTCGAACCCTGCAACTGATCAAATAAATCATCTATTCGTGGCAAAGGATATTTATTCTTTATCGTTGCCTTGTTCAGTTTCCGGTAATCAATACATAGCCTCATTGATCCATCTTTCTTACGTACAAATAATACTGGAGCACCCCAAGGAGAAACACTTGGTCTAATGTATCCCTTGGTGAGAAGGTCCTCCAGCTGGTCTTTCAATTCCTTCAACTCAATTGGTGCCATTCGATATGGTGCTTTTGATATTGGTTGTGTACCTGGCATCAATTCAATGCTGAAGTCTACCTCTAAATATGGAGGTAATCCCGGGATCTCATCAGGAAAAACATCAGCAAACTCGCAAACCACTGGTATATCAACCAGATTCGGGCTACTTTTCTTTGTGTCTATTGCTTAAATCAGAAATCTCTCCGCTCCTTTCTGCAATAAATTATTCATTGTAATAGCAGATACCAAAGGAATTTTGGCTCGTGATCCCTTACCATAGAATTTCCACTCATCAGCATTTTCTGGGTTGAATCGAACCACCTTCTGAAAACAATCTACTGTTGCTCTATACTTGGTTAACATATCTACGCCCACGATACAATCAAATCAGATAATCCGAGCACAACACAATCAATTTCAATTGCGTGACCCTCAAACTGTAACACACAATTTCTAACAGCAGTGAGCGATAACATCCCTTTCCCCAGAGGTGAAGAAACTGATACTATTTCAGCTAAGGGTTCAGCAGACAACTTATGTGCTACAACAAAATTCTCAGAGATGAAGGTGTGTGATGCACCAGTATCAATTAAGACATAAGCTGGAAATTTGCACAAGTAGAAGTTACCTGCAATAACATCATCTGGGGCTGCCTGTGCTTGTTCCTCGGTCAATGCAAAAACTTTTGCTTGTTGCTTAGGAGGTTGGCTCACTGTCTGGCTTCCTCCTTGTCTACTTTGTTGTGGATTTTGAGGTTGATACGAATGTACAGAGGAAGCTTGCCTTTCTGGTGTTGGCATTGTTCTTGCTGCTGCTGAATTCTGGAAATTCCCAAAATTACGTTGAGGACATATTCTCACGAAATGTCCCGGTTGATTGCAAATACGGCAGAGGCCAGACACTCCTCTACATTGATCTGTAGCATGTCTACCTCCACACTTAGTACAGTAATCTCCAGATTGTTGTCCAGCTCCTAGTTGTTTGAATTCGCTCGAGCTGGAAGAACTGCTGGTTCCAGATCGTTTAAATTGTTTTCCTTTTCCTTTAAAGAAATTTTTCTTTTTCCCACTGCTGCTGCTTCCAGCGTCGAAGCGAGGGAGTGGTGGAATCTGTGGGTTCTCTGCTGCTTTGGCTGCTGCTGGCACAAATTGTGCTCTTCACTGCCTTAGCAATCCAGCTTCTGCTCCTTTTGCCCGAGTCAACGCATCAGCAAAAGTATTTGGTCTTCCAGTATTTACCAAGGTAAATACATCTGGATTCAATCCATTAATGAATTGATCCGCTTGCGCTTCATCATTCATAGCAACATGTGGCGCAAATTTCAGTAAACTTGTGAACTTGACAACGTAATCCTCTATATTCAACTGCCCTTGTCGCAAGTTTGCAAATTCCGCTCCTTTATCCTTCCTATAAGAAACTGGGAAGTACCGTTGATAAAAAGCTGTTCGGAATACTGCCCACGTAATCACAGTACCCTGATTTTCAAGCGCTTTCTTTGTTGCTACCCACCAGCTTTTCCCAATACCATGCAACTGGTGTATAATCAATTTCACCCGACGCTCATCAGTGTAATCAAGTGCTTCGAACAACTGCTCTATATCTTCCAACCAGTTTTCACATTCAATAGCACTTTCTGTTCCTGTCAAAGTCGGTGGTTTAAACGACTGGAATCATTTCAACAAAGTCTCCATTGGAGTAGCAGCTGCATTCAAAACCTCAGTAGAGGTACTACCCTGCTCTGTCTGCCGATTCGTGGTTCTTCGAGGAGGCATATCTAGGAATCAAACAGACGTGTTTATCATTTCTCATCAAGCAATAACAAATCAATCTCAGTCCCTCCTCTGATTAGCATACATCAATGTACTGCTGCTCAAGAGATCGAGTTTTGATGCATACTTCACTCAATACATGCTGTTAATCACTTCCAAAGCATGTAATTCTCATAATTCTTCGGTATATTCTTACCATTTATTCACAAGATCATGTGATATAAATTCAAAAGCAGTAAGACATATACCACACAAGCATGCAATTCATAATCTAAAAAATCAGGAAGAACTCGATCTACCCCACTCATCTAGTTCAATAATCTCACTGATATAGTAACGCTCTGATACCACCTGTTGTGAGGCTCTCTGCTCACAATTAATCCTCTAATCTTAATAAGTGGGTTATTAATTTAAACTAAACAAGTTTAATAGATCTAATCTGGTTCACACATAATTTACTACAAAAAAAATAAAAATTTCAACCAGCAGTAGCGTATTCATTTCAGCAGAAGCATAAAAGATTCAGCTGGTAGCGTAAATACTATTCATTTGCACAAATACTTCATAGTTCACAGCGGTTACAAGCTAAGTTCACTAGTACACACTTGATTCTTATATATTAAACCATACTTGAGCAACCTACAACCAACTGTCCGAACATCTAAACTATCAGCTGGTTTTTTTTATTCTCCTGCTGTTGATCCAGCGTCTAGGTGGGTGTTCATCACTACTCTTGGTTGCTCCCTGTTAGAGTAGATGCCCAACTAGCCAACTTGTGGCGTGTGGGTTTATAGACTCTTGTATATGACAATCTTTATATATGATATTTCGCATTTTTGTTTATATGGCATTCTTTACTTTCATTGTGTGTATGATGATTTACAATTACGTTGAGTAAAGACCTAGAATATACTAAAGTGTATGTTAGATGTGATAGTGGGTATGACGGCTATCATGAAACACATCTAATAGTCACTGTGTATTCTGAACATGTTCCTAGTCGATTGGGCCGTCAAAATTAGGATAAGGCCGCCCGAGTTCGAGACTAGTATCTGCGATGCGAAGTACCATGTTTCATTGGTAGGGAGCATTGTGATGTTCTGAGCATGCAGATAGATAGTGACATGGTGATCTATCGAACTACCCTCCTTCGGACTTTCCAAGTGGTTACCATTTGTCGAGTGGATAAGTCCGAGGTCTTGGTTGTACTGATTAGTCCTCACGACTCGAAACGTCATTGAGACTCTACATGATAGGCGTCTCACTTTGACCCGTTTGCCGACTCACTAGGGGTCATAAGGCGTCGGGATTGGGTGAGACCCCGATGCATGTAGGAGTCGATGCATCGTTGTCGAGGATTCACCGCTCACAGACATGCGTGGATATCCTATGCTATCTGAGGGGATAATAGTGTATAAATCTCTGGCCAGAGTACTAGAAGTGTTTTAGGTAAATGTGTTTACCTAGTTACACTCGCGATGTCACTATTCGATCTCCAAGATGTATGCATAGCTATCGGATCTAAAGCGACTCTCGATTTACCAATGGTCGTTGATCTGATCGGGATATATGGATTGAAAGGACCGTACTGTACGCTAACCACGACCAACTGGTTCTTGCAGGCACTATCAGTGATACCTAGGGGATCATGGGGCGATGTTTCTAGACGCTTTACCATGATCCGATGGGCAAGTCCGGAATTGTGATTCCGGAGCCACAATGGTTGTGGGACCATGGCTAGTTGTATCCCTGAACCATTGAGGGTCACACAAGTACTGGATTCGAGATTCCCGCATGGATACTCAGCTCAATGTGTTGAGCATACGAAGAGGATTTGGTAGTGCGACTTCCTAAAAGTCAACAGAGGTCAAATCGTGATTTGCCGATGTTGAGGGGCAAAACGGTCATTTTGCACTGGGGTTCTGAAAAATGGTTTTTCAGATTATAGTATTCAGTTTTGGAAACTGAATCGATCGGTCCGATCTGATCGGCGATCGCAGTTACGATGAAGTCACAGTGGTGGGGATGAACCGAATGTTCACCCGTTGGACTCGGGCCCGTTGGGCCGGTACAATCCTACCACAAGTCTATTTGATTAGACTAGACTTCATTAACTAAAACACTAGATGATAAAACCCTAACCCTAGAGCACTAAACACGCAACCTCCCCCCTCTCAAATAGCCGCCGCCGGCCGCCGCCCCACGCCGCCGCCGCCGCCGCCCTCTTCGCCGGAAATTCGTTCCGGCCAATTCGACGAGGGGAATCCGTCCGTGCAGATCTCGTCAGTTCTTCTAGTGCAGGCTGACGAAGGAATCTCGTCTCCGATCGTGGACCTGATTGGCGTTATCTACCGCAGTCTACCGTGAAGTGCCGTTTTCTTTACGAAACCGGTCGGAGCCAGGCACGAGTTGCCAGCAAGGTAGTGATCTTGAACGCCCTATGAATGTCATAGTTTGATTGTATTATCGTATTGATCGTCTACCGGCATGTTTTTCTGTTCTTCCGCTGCCTCGCCGGGGGGCGTGATCCGGATCCCAACAGTGGTATCAGAGCCATGGTTTTCGGATCTGATCAATACGGGCGCCGGCGACTAAGCACCACTGTGCGCATATGCGCATGCGTTGCTCGCTGCGCAGCGATGCGCGCTTGTCGCGTACCACAGCCACGCAATGGGCGGCCTCTTGTGCAACGGTTGCGCGATCGACGGCCGATACGTGCGCGCTGGTCGCGCGTCGCGACTGGAAGCAAGGCGTCTCCTCCGCGCGCAAACGGTTGCACAAGTGGCCGGTCGATGTTGCGCCGCTGGAAGCTTGCTGGCCGACCGCTGCCGCTGCTTGGATGCACCGCTTGGTCACTGTTGGTCGACGCATGTTGCGCAACGATGCACGCTGGCCGTGCGCTGGCCGCGCCGGCGTGCTCCCTTGCGGCGCGCGAAAAATTCGAGGTGGCGGACGCCGGCCGGCCGCCGCTCCGGTGAAGCTCCGGCGACGTCGTGACGGCTGAATTCTTCAAGGGTTGGTTCGGGCTTGTCCCGGGCAGCCCGTGAAGTTTTCGGGCCGGTATGCGATGTCGGGCCCGGTTTTGGTCGATTTTGAAATTTTAAGATTTTTGGACCTAGAATTGTTTTAAGCCCAATTTGATACAATTAAAATTAGTAAAATGTGATTTTAATTATAAGATATGATTTTATAATGAAATATGATTTTGTTGATTAAAATTCGATTTTATCGACAAAATACGATTTTATTATAAAATGCGATTTTATGATTAAAATATGATTTTACGATAAATAATAGGATTATTTAAATTATGCATGTTAATTAGATTATCTGCATGATTGGGATGATCGAGAGCCGTGCCCAATTTGTTAGGTGTATGCGATAGGTTTTGTATGATTTCGATTTTGTAATATATTTTGATTATCATTTAAGTGGGCCTGTTTGTGGCCCGTTCCCACCCCTTGATAAATGTATCCCTTATTTGTCATAGTAAATTTAAATGTAAATTACTAGATTTAGTGGGAGGACATCCGAAGACGGTGGACGATGAC
>KV004671.1:17497-42052 GCA_001598015.1 Dorcoceras hygrometricum
TCGCATATGCTCTGAGTGTAACGAGCCGCTACCAGGCCAACCCCGGCCAATTGCATTGGAAGACTGTGAAGGATATTCTTAAGTACTTACGAAGGACTAAGAATATGTTCATGGTCTATGGGGTGGGTGAACTGAAACTAGGAAGGCTTCACTGATTCTAGCTTCCAGTGTGACGTGGATGATTCGAAGTCAACCTCTGGATTTGTATTCATGCTCAATGGTGGTGCTGTCTCTTGGAAGAGTTCCAAGAAAGACACCATCGCGGATTCAACCACTGAGGCTGAGTACATCGCAGCATCAGCTACTGCTAAGGAGGCAGTTTGGATAAGGAATTTCATCCAAGAGTTGGGCGTCATTCCTAATGGAGTTGGTCCAGTCCCGGTGTACTGCGACAACACGGGTGCCGTTGTGCAAGCAAAGGAGCCTAGGTCTCACCAAAGATCCAAACATATACTGAGTAAATACCACATAATCCGGGATATTGTGGCTAGAAGTGACATATCAGTTGAGAGAGTCGCCTCTACGGACAACGTTGCTGATCCACGTACAAAGCCCATGCCAGGACCGTTATTTGAAAAACATCGCAAAACAATGGGACTGCGTCTGATGAGTAGTTGGCTTTAGGGCAAGTGGGAGATTGTTAGAGTAGATGCCCAACTAGCCAACCTGTGGCATGTGGGTTTATAGACTCTTGTGTATGACAGTCTTTATATATGATATTCGCATTTATTTATGGCATTCTTTATCTTCATTATGTTTATATAATGTTAACAATTGTGTTGGATAAAGACCTAGAATGCACCATAGTGTATGTTAGATGTGATAGTGGGTATGACGGCTATCATGAAACACATCTAATAGTCACTGTGTATTCTGAATTAGTTTCTAGTCAATTGGGCCGTCAAAATGAGATGGCTATTCGTTTATCTTCATTATGTTTATATAATGTTAACAATTGTGTTGGATAAAGACCTAGAATGCACCATAGTGTATGTTAGATGTGATAGTGGGTATGACGGCTATCATGAAACACATCTAATAGTCACTGTGTATTCTGAATTAGTTTCTAGTCAATTGGGCCGTCAAAATGAGGATAAGGCCGCCGGAGCTCGAGACTAGTATCTGCGATGCGAAGTACCATGTTTCATTGGTAGGGAACATTGTGATATTCTGAGCATGCAGATATATAGTGACCTGGTGATCTATCGAACTACCCTCGTTCGGACTTTCCAAGTGGTTACCATTTGTAGAGTGGATAAGTCCGAGGTCTTGGTTGTAATGATTAGTCCTCACGACTAGAAACGTCATTGAGACTCTACATGATAGGCGTCTCACTTTGACTCGTTTGCCGACTCACTTGGGGTCATTAGGCGGCGGGATTGGGTGAGATCCTGATGCATGTAGGAGTCGATGCTTCGTTGTCGAGGATTCACCGCTCGCTTACATGCGTGGATATCCTATGCTATCTGAGGGGATAATAGTGTATAAATCTCTGGTCAGAGTACTAGAAGTGTTTTAATTAAATGGGTTTACCTAGTTACACTCGCGATGTAACTATTCGATCTCCAAGATGTATGCATAGCTATCGGATCTTTAGCGACTCTCGATTTACCAATGGTCGTTGATCTGATCGGGATATATGGATTGAAAGGACCGTACTGTACGCTAACCACGACCAACTGGTTCTTGCAGGCACTATCAGTGATACCTAGGGGATCATGGGGCGATGTTTCTAGACGCTTTACCATGATCCGTTGGGCAAGTCCGAAATTGTGATTTTGGAGCCGCAATGGTTTTGGGCCCACGGCTAGCTGTATCCCTGAACCATTGAGGGTCACACAAGTACTGGATCCATGATTCCCGCATGGAAAATGAGCTCAATGTGTTGAGCACTTGAGGAGGATTTTAGGGAGTGCGACTTCCTAAAAGTCAATAGGGGTCAAATCGTGATTTTCCACTGTTGAGGGGAAAAACTGTCATTTGGACTAGGTGATCTGAAAAATCGTTTTTCGCATCATAATATTCAGTTTTGGAAAATGAGTCGATCGGTCCGATCTGATCGTCGATCGGAGTTATGATGAAACCGCAATGAATTAAACGAACCGAATGTTCATATATGGACTTGGGCCTGACCCAAGTCCAATTGGCCGGTTCAAGCCCAAGTATATTTAATATATACTAATGTGTGATTAGGGCTTAATTCATAACAAAAAAACACCTAACCCTAGCCTCCAAAGATTACCTCTCGGCCGCCTCCCTCCTCTCCAAGCCTCACGCCGCCGCCGTGCTTGCCACGCGCCGTCGCCGCCGCCTTCCCTCGCCGGACTTGTTCCGGCCATCTTGAAGAGGAGTTTCCGTCCGTGCTGATCTCGTCAGGCCTTCTAGTGCAGGCTGACGAAGGAACCTTGCTTCCGGTCGTGGACTTGATTATACGTAATCTACCGCCGCCTACCGTTTGAAGTGCCGGTTTCCTCGTGAAACTGGTCGGAGCCAGGTGCCTAGACGCCAAAAAGGTAACAATAAAAGAACCCCCTATGAATGGTCTGTTGATTTTATTGTATTGAACGTATCCCGGCGCTTAAATTTTAAACTTCCGCTGCGCCGCCGGGAGACGGGATCCGGATCCGCCACCGTTTCCTAACAGGTTTATAGAGTGATTCTATAGTATAGCTAAGCCAATGACGCAGTTGACTCAGAAGGACAAGCATTTTGTGTGGACTGAGCAATGTGAGAATAGTTTTCTATTGCTCAAAGAGAAGCTAACTACTGCAACTGTGTTAGCTCTACCGTGTGGTTCAGGTGGTTTTGTTGTTTGTGCAGATGCTGCCTTGAATGGGTTGGGTTGTGTGTTGATGCAGAATGGTCGAGTCATTGCTTATGCCTCTCGATAGTTGAAGCCGCATGAGACTCGTTACCCAGTTAATGATTTGGAGTTAGCAGCAGTGGTTTTTGCTTTGAAGATTTGGCACCACTACCTGTATGGTGAGAAGTTTGTGGTGTACTCCAACCACAAGAGTCTTCAGTATCTGTTTTCTCAGTCAGATTTGAACATGAGACAGCGTAGATGGATGGAGCTGCTAAAGGATTTTGATTGTGAGATAAAATACCAGCCTGGAAGATGAATGTAGTTGCTGATGCATTGAGCAGAAAGGCTCAAGTGGCGATGCTGGCTTCGATGCAGATTTCGAATGTCCATGAGCATCTTAGCACTACTGGTTGGAGGTTTTACCCCGCTGAGGATTAAGTTGTGGTGTTTTCTTTGCAAGTTGAGCCACAGATTGTTGCTAGTATTAGAGCAGCTCAGAGGAATGATCCATCCATCCATGAGTTGAAGCTGAAGGTGAAAGCTAGACAGTTGGAAGACTATACTGTCTCTTCTGATGGTTGTTTGAGGTTTCGTGGCAGGCTTGTTGTGCCAAATCTGATTGATTTGAGAGAAGAGATCTTGCGAGAAGCGCACTGCAGTAGATACAGTGTCCATCCTGGTGCGAGGAAGATGTATCATGCCTTGAAGCAGCATTACTGGTGGACAGGTTTGAAGAGTGATGTTGCTGATTTTGTAGCCCGATGTGTGAATTGTCAGCAAGTCAAGGCAGAGAGGATGAGACCTGGTGGTTTGTTGCATAGCTTAGAGGTGCCCCAATGGAATTGGGAGCACATAGCTTTCGATTTTGTCACACATTTGTCTCATTCCAGCAGAGGTTGTGATGCTGTGTGGGTTGTGGTAGACAGATTGTCGAAGTCTGCACATTTCATTCCCTACAACATGAGCTATTCTTTGAAGAAGATGGCGAAGCTGTACATAGATTTTGTGGTGCGTTTGCATGGTGTGCCAGTTTCTATTGTTTCAGATCGTGATCCTCGGTCTACTTCCACGTTTTGGAAGATTTTGCAAATAACTTTGGGAACAAGATTGGCTATGAGTACAGTGTATCACCCCCAAACAGATGGCCAATCGGAGAGAACTATCCAGATTTTAGAGGATATGTTGAGAGCTGTTGTGATGGACTTCAGTGATAGCTGGCAAGACTCGTAGTCTTTGGTTGAGTTTTCCTATAATAACAGCTATCAGGTCACGATTGGCATGGCACCGTTTGAAGCTTTGTATGGCAGATTAGATCGCCTGTGTGTTTGGAAGAAGTGGGGGAGAAGCAGCTGTCTTCCCCAGAGTTTGTGCAGCAGATGAGAGATAAGGTGGACTTGGTTCGCCAGAGAATGAAAGCTGCTCAAGATCGCCAAGCCAGTTATGCGAATAAGAGGCATAGGCCTTTAGAATTTGAGGTTGGTGATCTAGTTTTCCTTAAGGTTTCTCATTTCCGCAGTGTTATGAGATTTGGTCTCAAGGGTAAGTTAGCTCCTCGCTATGTTGGTCCTTATGAGATCTTAGAGAGGATTGGTCCTTTGGCTTATCGGCTGTTGTTGCCACCAGATTTGTCCTCCTTACATGATGTGTTTCATGTTTCGATGTTGAGGAAGTATGAGCCAGATCCCTCGCATGTGTTGAGAACTGATGAGGTTGAGTTAGATAGGACGTTGAGCTATGTTGAGTATCCCTTGCAGATCTTGGATAGAAAAGAGAAACAGCTGAGGAACAAAACCATTTCCTTGGTGATAGTTCAGTGGAGCAAGCACGGTAGAGAAGAAGCTACTTGGGAACTAGAAGAGAAGATGCATCGTGAGTGGCCGCATCTGGTTGAGTAGATGTTGCTTCTGTTCCAGTAGTTGATTTCTTGTGTTTCTTTCCCCAGTTATCTTGAACTCTTGTTTTGGAGTTGATCGATTTCGAGGACGAAATCCTGTTCTAGTGGGGGAGATATGTGAGACTCGAAAGCCGATAAGATTAATTGAGTTAATTAATCGGGTTTTGTTGAGATCAGCTTTGAGTTGTTGAGCTTAGAGAAGCTATCGAGTTTTGTTTCAGCCTTTGAATAGCTTCGGTTAGTTGAGTTCTTTCATGGAATCTGTTCAGCAGTTAGCGTAGGTCATCGCCTGGTGTTGGCGTTCAGCAGTGATGACGTGAGCAGTAGTGATTGTGTTCAGCAGTCGTAGCGAGATCAGCAGTCGTTGAGCAGTAGCGAGTGCGCTAGCGTATTTCAGTAGTGAGTAGTTCTACGTCGTCGTTTGGATTAGTTGGAACGACGGCGTTTTGGATTAGCGAAGGAGACTCAGCTGTGAGTTGCAAGCGTCAGCTGTGTGAGAGATCTGTTGTAGCGTTGCTAACAGATGTTGGTTAGTGTTCAGCAGTGAGTAGCGGGTGACGTGTCCAGTTGCGATAGTAGTTCTCTGTGACGTCGTTTGAGCTAGTAGCGATCGTTGTTTTGGCTTAGTGAGAGATCTATTGCAAGATCTGTTTTGCAAGCGGGAATATCAGTTGCGATAGATTAAGTGTGGTGGATACTGTTCCAGCAGCTGTGAGCAGCTTTGACTTATAAGAGAGGACTTGGTCTTCGATTTGAGTATCCAGTTTCCATACTTAGAATATTTTCCCGATTGCCAAATTCTGTCTCGATACCCTAGCTACTGTTCACCGAACCTTATCTTCTTCGATTGCTGGCGGTAGAGAGCTCCGACGAAGGCAAGAGTGGTAGCGTTGGACTACTCTTGCTGAGACGCTTCGTTTGGATATTGTTTTCGAACGTTTTCTTGAAGCTGGAGAGGTGTGCGAAGACATCTCCCTTGTGTAGTCTGTTAGCATAAGCGTTTTATTTCGCTCCTAGCTTTTTGGGGTAAGTTCAGTTCCTGCCTTTAAGCTTGTTAGAGCTTTCTGTGGTGTTTGATGAGGTAGGATAGAGCTGGTTGAGTTATAGCTCCCGGTTGTTGCTTTTCTATGCTTTGGTCTTTGAGCAGTTGTTGTGTTGCCATTGAGCAGGTGGTGGATCTGCGTCATTGTGGCAATATGCTTGTAGTAATTGTTGCACATAGATTCGAGGTACGGATGTGAGCTTGTTTACAGCTTAGGATTGAGCATGGATTATATGCTTGCCTGTTGTGTATGCTCTGTGCTGTTATTACTTGTGCTTTTGTTATAATATCAGCTGTTGCATTTGTTAGAGTAGATACCCAACTAGCCAACTTGTGGCGTGTGGGTTTTATTGACTCTTTGTATAACGATCTTTATTTATGAAATTCGTATTTCTTTATGGCATTCTTTATCTTCATTATTGATTTGTAATGTTAACAATTGTGTTGGAAAAAGACCTAGAATGCACCATAGTGTATGTTAGATGTGATAGTGGATATGATGGCTATCATGAAACACATCTAATAGTCACTGTGTATTCTGAACTCGTTCCTAGTCGATTGGGCCGTCAAAATGAGGATAAGACCGCCCGAGCTCGAGACTAGCATCTGCGATGCGAAGTACCACGTTTCATTGGTAGGGAACATTGTGATGTTCTGAGCATGCAGATGGATGTGACCTGGTGATCTATCGAACTACCCTCGTTCGGACTTTCCAAGTGGTTACCATTTGTCGAGTGGATAAGTCCGAGGTCTTGGTTGTACTGATTAGTCCTCACTACTCGAAACGTCATTGAGACTCTACATGATAGGTGCCTCACTTTGACCCGTTTACCGACTCTGATGGGGTCATTAGGTGGCGGGATTGGGTGAGGTCCCGATGCATGTAGGAGTCGATGCTTCGTTGTCGAGGATTCACCGCTCGCCCGTGTGCGTGGATATCCTATGCTATCTGAGGAGATAATAGTGTGATAAATCTCTGGCCAAAGTACTAGATGCGTTTTAAGTAAATGGGTTTACCTAGTAACACACGCGATGTCACTATTTGATCTCCAAGATGTATGCATAGTTATTGGATCTCTAGCGACTCTCGATATACCAATGGTCGTTGATCTAATCGGGATATATGTGTTGAAAGGACCGTGCTGTACGGTAACCATGACCGACTGGTTCTTGCAGGCACTATCAGTGATACCTAGGGGATCATGGGGCGATGTTGCTAGGCGCTTTACCATGATCCGATGGGTCAGTCCGAAATTGTGATTTCGGAGTCGCAATGGTTGTGAGCCCACGGCTAGCTGTATCCCTGAACCATTGAGGATAACACAAGTACTGGTTTCACGATTCCCGAACGGAAATTGAGCTCAATGTGTTGAGCATAGGAGGAGGAATTAGCCACGGCGATGTACTTGAACCGAATGTTCATATGGACCTGGGCCCGCCCCAAGTCCATTGGGCCGGTTCAAGCCCATCACACCTACATATACATGAGTGCCTAGGGTTGCACATGACACTTAAGCATCACACAAACCCTAGACACTAAGCCGCCCCCCCCCTCTCCACTTCCTCCTGTCGGCCGTCGCTCCTCCACGCGCCGCCCACCGCCGCCATTGCTCACATGATTGGACTGTTCTGGTCACGTCAACGAGGAGATTCCGGCCGTGGTAAGTTCGTCAGGTCTTCTAGTGCAGGCTGACGAAGGAGTCCTGTTTCCAATCGTGGACCGGATTAGGAGATCTACCGCCGCCAACCTTTGAAGTGCCGGTTTCCCTGTGAAACTGGTCGGAGCCAGGTGCCTAGACGCCAGCAAGGTAACGCTCTAAAATATCCTATGAATGTTTTATTGCATTAGTTATTATGTATTGACCGTTCCCGGTGCAATTTTTTAAAACTTCCGCTGCGCTTCGGGAAACGGGATCCGGATCCGCCGCTGCGCAACAGCATTTGCGTACACTCATATTGCTGTCGAGCCCTGTTTTGCTAGCTATGCCTGTTCTGTTGAATTGTGAGTACCAGGATGCTATATTCAAGGACGAGCTGGTAGTTCCCGTATACCTTGGAGGCTGAGCGGGTAACTCCCGTGCCTCATTCTCCCTGCTGGGTTTGTTAGCTGCTATGAGCGGAGTGGGTAGCTCCCACATCTAATGAGTGAGCAACAGCAGGTGGAGCTATTTGTTTAGCATCTGGTATGGTGTACGAGATGAGTGGGTAGCTCCAAGTGCTCAGTATACCCGTGGCCACTACTGATTGTTCCTTTGATCAGATCTTGTTGTTGAGCTGTTGTTGCGATCCTTTGGCTCCCTGCTTTAGCCTTGATCCCTTGCATAGCATTTGCATATTATTTGTTGCTTTCCTTGTGCTGTTTACTGTTGCTCTCCGTACTGGGGTTTGACCCCGAGGTCCCTCTGGGGCTGGTGTTTGTTGTATGTGTGTTGTTTTCAGGTTTCCCAGGTTTCTCTGCTGGTCGTGGCTTTGACCCAGCGGGAGGTGCCCCAGGAGGTTGTTAGAGAGTGTCCCAGTTAGCGTATAGCATATATATACTAGTACTGTTAGCCGGGGAATGCCCTGTGCTTGTGGGATTGTGTTATCCATTGTAGTACTGGTATTTTTGTTTGTTTAAATACTGTACTGTTGTATCGTATATTTGTAAACTGGGATATTTTAAATATGATTATATTTTAAATTATATGTTTTAAACGATCAGGCCAAAAGAGAAATTTTAAGCCACTTTTTGTATGCTTCCGCTATGTTTGCGTGGTTTAACTCTGAGTTGTGCACGAGGTCTGACAGTTCATGCTGACTCAATTTGGCAAGAGTTTTAAAGTTTAGACGATTCATTCGCTGATGCCATAGCCAACTCTTGGAGGAGTCAGCTGCAAGGTAGATCTATTCAGATCCCATTGGTTCTGATCAATTATTAATGTAGGTATTCCCCGATCTTTTACCTACCAATACAGTCAGACCTTCTGGACTCTGAACTGTGCAAGTGTGCTTTTGAAAGCTAACTGTGTAACCCTTGTCACACAGTTTAATTATACTAATTAAATTATAGCACAAATTTTCAACAACTAAAATATCAGATATTGAAATGTTACCGTGGGTAAGCTTAACCTTACCCAAAGTGTTACCATGTGAGTTATCACCAAAAATGATTTTCGCTCCTTTGTGAGGTGTCACATCTGATAACAGCTTTGGGTTTCCAGTCATGTGACGTGCACACACACTATCAAGGTACCATATGATTGACTCATCTCCAGCCTTGTATCCGTTGCCCTGCAAACACGAAAACAAATTTTGGTACCCAATTTTACTTGGGTCCAGATCGGATTACCCCTTTCGGGACCCATACTTGAATTAACTTAACATTTTTCCCAGTATGAAAGTCTATAAGAGTGTGTGCAGGAATATGGTGAGATCTGTTGAGCTTTGGTTTAGTATGTGGACCATTCAGATCTCTTCGGGGCTGAACCTTTCTCCATTTAGACTTGACCTTCTTAGAACCACGTCTTTGTTGGTTATGAACAAATGACTTGGATCCAGCTTTCGCCTTTTCCTTGTCAAGTCTGTTCTTTAGCCAACTAGACTTAGAGTTCTCGGGTTTGACATAGCCAATACCAGCTTTCCCTTTCTGATTCAGTTGCCCCAAGATCTGGTCATCATACCTTACCGACTCGCATGTATCATGTATCACACTGGCTTTGACAAAATTCATCTTTTTGAACTTGTCATATACCAGATTTGACTGAGTACAGGTCTCTCCAGAACTGCTTTCTCCAACATTGAAACCTAAGCCATATTTATCATTTAATGGCTTTTGAGTTTCATGCAGCTTGCTTAGAGAAACAGAAGACTGGGTCCAGGAGCTCATCACCAGATTTAACCTCTCGTTTTCAGATTCGAGCTCACAGGATCTTAATATCAACGATTCATTCCCAGTCTTCAGCTTACTCAACTCGATTTTTAAACTGTCAGTTTCACCAAGTTGAGCAGCGCTTGGTTCCACTGAACTATTTTCCAAATCAATGTTTTCAGCTTTGACTTCCTCGAATGTTTGAGAAAGCTTCTTGTACTCATGGACCATTTCATTGAGTGCGTTGATTAGGTCCTCTCGTGTGAATTCAATGTTTGAGAAATCAAATACCTCTTCATCAGAAGGTTTATTAGCCATCAGGCAGTGAACTTCCCCCGGTTCAATGTCGCTTGATGAAGAGCTACTGGATGAAGAATCGGAATCTGAGTCTGCCCAGTTTTTGTTGCTTTATTCTGCAACCAGCACTTTTCTATCATTCTTTCGGTTGGGCCATTTGTCAGATCTTGTCCTCATCCTTCTTTCTTTTGATCTTTCCTTGGATCTGTCGTCCTTCTTCTCATCCCTTTTGGGTCTGTCCTCCTTCTTTGGCCTGTTATAGTCAGCAGCAAAGGGACCTGGACGACCACAGTTGAAACAGTTCATATTAGTAGATAATTTTTCAGATTTGTTAACATTATTATAAGAAAAAGAAGGGTTATAGGATCTTCTCAGGAATTTTCCAAACTTCTTGACGAAGAGGGTCATTGCATCATTTCTGAGTTGTTCAGCAGATTTTCTTGGTGAGCACTGTTCTGATGTTGTTGCAGCAAGAGCTTTAGTCGGTTGAGATGTCGACGGTCCTGCCTCAGATCTTGTTTCTAACTCAAACTCATATGCCTTCAAGTTCGCAAATAGATCATGAAGCTCCAACTTGTTTAGGTCCTTAGACTCCCGCATAGCCAGCTTCTTTACATCCCACTCCCTGGGCAGCGCTCGCATCACTTTAAGTGCCAACTCTCGGTTGCTGTATTCCTTTCCCAAACTTGTAAGCTCTATCACAAAAGCACTGAAACGCTCGTCGAACTCAGCCATGGTCTCTCCCTCTCGCATCTTGATTGATTTTCTGTTGGGCCCCAGTAAGTTTATTCTCCTTGGTTTCATCGTTGCCCTCACAGATTTGAATCAGCTTCTCCCAAATCTCCTTCGCTGTGGCACAGGTTTTGATCTTGCTGAACATGTTTTTATCCAGTGTCTTGTAAAGAATATCCTTAGCCACATTGTCCAGATTTGTCTTTTTCTTGTCCTCAGTTGTGTATTCATGTCGATTCTTTTCAACCACTGAGGTTCTCCTTCAGTTATAGCTATTGCAGCGTTGGCTTTCAAGATCTTCATGTGACCATTCGTGATGACATACCACATGTCATCATCTTGCGCGGCCAAGTGCGCTTGCATCCTGATCTTCCAATCATCATAGTCCTCCTTCGAAAACATGGGAATCTTGTTATTTGAGGTAGACATATTGAAATATATAGTAAATAACAGACTGTTCAATAACTGAGATGCACAGGATCTGATACCAATTGATATGATCAATATGGATCGAAAACAGCCTTAAGAGTTCAGAAGGGGGGGGGGTTGAATGAACTCTTAGTATTTTAAATTTTCGAAACCTTTAGAAGTAATTTACAAGCGCCTTGTTTAACTTAGATCTGAGGTACCTCAGTTCGAAATCTGATTTCTCGATTAACAATAAATGTGCGAAAAGAAGTCGATCAACCAGTGAACAGTAAAAATGTAAGTGCGATACTGTCATAATTTATTTATGGAAGTTCGGATATCAAATCCTATGTCTCCCCTTCTTCCTTTGCAGGAAGGTTCCACTAGAAGAAATTTGATGCACACAGCTTCTGTCTACACCCAGTCACCGAGCCTCACTCAAGATGAACTCCTAGCAACTTCAACTACAAGCAGATACGACTGCTGAATGCAATCAATGTGATTTTCAAGACTGCTTCACACAGCAAGTCTTTTACAGACTCAAAGATAAATATTACAATGAAATACAATGTTATTGAGTACTATAGATCTTCTGGTTCTTTTAACAACAAGAACTATTATAAATGTAAACCAGAAGATAACTCGAAGGTTAAAAATATGAAGGATAAACTTGACTGTTCTTCGAGTTGTAAAACTGGACTTAGAATGAATTTCCAATGAAAAATTTCAGTGAGTATTTGAGAGCTTTTTGATGACAAATAATGAACGTTGTAAATCACTGATAGCGTAGAGGAGCAGAAGACGCGGAAGTCTTCTTCATTTGAATTCTTCAGCCTTTTATACTCTTTGTCTTCAACGGTCATTAAATGTAGCCAGTATAGATAAGCTCTTTCGCATATCTTCATCGTATCATAGCATTTAATGCTCCATTAATGCCATAAAAAGGTAAACTGCGCTCGTCATGGCTAAATTGACTTATATTCCAAAGCGGGTATCATTGTATCAAGCATTCTGCGCACTGTGCAATTTTTCAGTGAGTATTTGAGAGCTTTTTGATGACAAATAATGAACGTTGTAAATCACTGATAGCGTAGAGGAGCAGAAGACGCGGAAGTCTTCTTCATTTGAATTCTTCAGCCTTTTATACTCTTTGTCTTCAACGGTCATTAAATGTAGCCAGTATAGATAAGCTCTTTCGCATATCTTCATCGTATCATAGCATTTAATGCTCCATTAATGCCATAAAAAAGGTAAACTGCGCTCGTCATGGCTAAATTGACTTATATTCCAAAGCGGGTATCATTGTATCAAGCATTCTGCGCACTGTGCAATTTTACCCAAAATAGCTCTGATCTTGTCTCCTTAATTCTAGCCTTTTATACGATATAAACTTCGATCGTTGATTCTCTTTAAATAATTCTTTGATAACTTCTTGAAGAGAATCGAAGCTCACACTTGAGTATTCTTGCTATTTTGTCATATCTGAATGCTTAGATAATATGCAAAAGTACTGTACTCAAATCTGAATTGTCCTCGAATCTGATATTCACTGATCATTCTGTAACCACTTCTGAAATACTGAGATCTGAAGTAACTAGAGTGGAATCGGTTTATACTTGATACTCTCAAATCTGAATAATACCACTTGAGTCAATATACCAAAATCTGTTAAAGCCTCTGTCAGGCCTCGTGCTCACATCAGAGACAAAACACGCAAAACAAGCGGAAGCTACTAAAAAGTGGTTAATGTTTTTGCTTTCGGCCTGACTGAAGATAACATAATTTAAAATACAAGATACTCAAAATAATCCCAATTTATAATCCACAACAGCACAAATATTCAAATACAACAAATGCCCAACGGCTGAATATAACACAAGAACTAAGAGACTAACAACTATATAGATCTAAGCATCATCCGGGACATCCCACCCGCGGTGATACCAGTACATATAGATAATATACATAACTGGGACACTCTAACCATCTCCTGGGGCACCTCCAGCTGGTTCAAAGCCACGGCCAGCGGAATAACCTGGGAAACCTGAACAACAAATAGGCAAACAAACAAAACAGCCCCAGAGGGACCTCGGGGTTAAACCCCAGTACGGAGAGAAACTATAAAACAACAATGAATAGCAAAAGATATAATGCTAATGCTATGCATGAAAGACAATGCAACAGTCGAACGCTACAACCAAGAAAGGGAGCCAAAGAATTCAACAGCTGACAACAGATTCTGTGAAGAATGGTTAGTGGCCACTGGTGTGTGTACAAGCACACGAGAATTACCCGTTCATCTTTACACCACACCTGAATACCAGATACATCAATAACTCAACCTGCTGTTGCCAAACCCATGACTTGTGGTAGTTAACCACTCGGCGCATGAGGGCTAACAGACCAACAGGGAGATGAGAGTGCGGTATTGCCGCTCGCCCTCGCAACCTGGTAAGAAAACAGAGCAACAACAAAGCACGGCTACAACAGCTGAAACGGAATGATCATGCGTATGCAATGCAACAGGTGAACAGCATATAAAACAACAAGCAATGCACACACAGCAATCAAACATAATATCCATGCCAATTCCAGCCGTAATACAAGCTCAACATCCGTACCTCACCAGCTTCGAGCTATAATTACCACACCTGCTGCTAAAATCAAATCCGAGCAACACAGATCTATCACCTGCTATATCAACACAAGCCACTGCTCAAAAGCCGAAACGTAAAATAACAGCAGCTGGGAGCTACAACTCCACCAGCGCTCATCTACCTTCCTAATTCAATCGAAAAACTCTAACAAAGCTTAAAGGTAGCATCTTTACTTACCCCAACGAAACTACTGGCACGGCAGGGAACGCTTATGCTAGCAAACTACACAAGGGAGGTATCTAAGCCTCCAACGCTTTCTAAAGAGGTATATAACGAAGCGCCTTAGCGAGAGGATTCCAACGCTACCACTCTCACTCTCGTCGGAGTTGTCTACCACCGAAAATTAGGACGGATAAGGTTACTGTGAACAGTAACTAGGGTTCACGACAAGATTTGCTATCGGGAAATATTTCTAAGTATGGGATCTGTTAAACAATCAAAGACCAAGTCTTCTCTTAAATACACTACTCAAACAGCAGAAAGAACAGGACTAGATCCACCGACAAAATCAGTCGTCACAACTAATATTCCCAACCAGCAGGAATCTCGCATCAGCTTTTGCCTATCGTTAATATAACAACCAGTAGTTAAATCTTTCAAACAACGCTAAGACTAAACGGCATCGCACCAACTTAACCAAAGGACGTCACAGAGGAACACGTCACCTTGCTACCAACAGCTAATTCACAAACCAGCAGTCACAACGCATGAGTTCTCTCAACAGCTGATGTCTATACCAACAGCCGATACAAAGCGCTCTACTCAAAACGCTGTCGTTCCAACTTATCTATACGACGTAGTTACGATTCACGCTAATAAACACGCTAGCGAAACCAACAGCTGGTTCCTGAACACGAAACGTCGTTGCTTCAGAATCCCTTAGCGCTCTCTGCTGATCACCGCAACTAACATACCAACAACTGATCACTCGCAACAGCTGGATACGTGCTAATACACCAACTTCTGGAATCCACGTCAGCATTGATGCTGCTTCCTACCAACACGCAACATCTGAAATATCAACTACCGACGCGATCACTCAACGGCTGATCCCACTACTACTGCCGTTGATTCCAACACTTAGGCAAAATCGATGTCTACGCCAAACACATCGACCAACAGCTGGTCCAAACCCGACCAACACCTGATTGCGAAAACACAGGTCTCACAGCCTCTGAATCAAGTCTGAATAAACTTTGCTCTAACAACAGATCTCTTACTGTAGCTTCTGAATTAAGTCTGAAAGACCTCAAGTCTGAACAACTGTCCGATATCTGAATTAAGTGACCCGAATACTCAATTGATCCAAATAACCAAATCTGATTCGAAAGCATCAACCCGATAACAGAAATCTGAATCTCTGAATACTTAACTCTGCTCAGTTCTGATTAGAGAAAACGAACCCGAAAAGTCAACTCAGATGTCAACGCTTAACTCAGAACTCACGAAACTTGAAGACTGCAACATAATATCATGACGTCACGAGATCTGAAAAAGTTCCATACACTTGTCTTCTGCTATTACTTAAGATCATTTCTCAGTTTTATTTTGTTATCACCAAAACTTATAAATTTTATCTTAACACAGCTCAAGTAATAAATAACCTGATCGCATGTTCTTTCATCGAGCTGGTTTCAACGACCAGCTAGAACCAGGCTCTTGCGCTGTGCTGGTTTAGCGCCGAGCTGGTCATACAAAAAAGAGATCCGATTTCAGCATCCAGCTAGAACCAACTTAGTTATCGCAATCTGGTTTCAGCGTCTAGCTGGATCCAAAATTTTTTTACGCTATCTGGTTATTCCCACTAAGTGCTGGTTAATGACTAAATAACCTCTATATACACTAACAGAGGGTAAATTGATCCTAACAAGTTGTATCAGAGCAGATTGTTCTTGAATAGTGCATTTTCTTTTCGAAAAATGTTTTTAACAGTTTTTAAAACTTATGTCTGCTCTGATAGTCTTTCGAAAGCCTGTCTATGCTACAAAGTTTTTAATATTTTCAAAACTCATTGCATATGGATAGGGGGAGGAATGTCTATTGAATTGCAGAGTGATTTCTCGAAAGGAAAGAGTGGCAACATCTCTTCTGACGAGTTGAAAGATTGCGCGAGGTCTGTGGACGCCAAGATCTCTAGGGCTGGGCGAGGCCAAGCCTCAGGGAAAAATGGAAGAGATTCTGTAAATTGAATCTTCTATTGCTCCTCTGGTCTATATAAATGAGAAAGTTTGAGTAGCATAGACTTTGTCTTCAAAATCTCATGCATACGTAATGTTTTAGACAAACTGTCTTCCAGTGCATAATGTTTTTATTTCGAAAATAAAATTACCCCATGCTCTGTTGAGGGGTAGTTTTGTTTTAAATATTAAGGGTGAGACAAGATTTCAAACCCTTTTTGATTCCCACAAAAAGGGGGAGAAATATTTTTGAACATAAACATACGTGCATATGTTTATTCAGATTTTGTGTAAATAAAAAATGAAGAGATTGTTGGATCTGTTTCTAATAGATCAGAATCTAAGTTTTGATTCACACAAAATCTACTACTACTGTACTAACGATCTACATGACATGCGCAGCTTGCTTAGTCTGGTTAGACATTAAGATATCCAAACTGGAACAGTACATACGTGCATATGTTTATTCAGATTTTGTGTAATAAAAAATGAAGAGATTGTTGGATCTGTTTCTAATAGATCAGAATCTAAGTTTTGATTCACACAAAATCTACTACTACTGTACTAACGATCTACATGACATGCGCAGCTTGCTTAGTCTGGTTAGACATTAAGATATCCAAACTGGAACAGTAAGGGGACGCCTGAGCTGGACTGGTCGAAGATATCTAGCTGGAACAGGAAGGGGACTCCCAAGCTGGTTCAGTAGTTTACTTCCAGAATGCAGGAAGCACCAAGCTGGTTGACCAGTTTGGAGTTGGAGCGGCACGAAGATCAAGCGCAGAGAATGAAGAGCAGAGTTCAAGTGCAGAGAGATGAACCGCAGAACAGCTCAAGCGCAGATGAAGTGCATAGTACAAGAGCAGTGATTGAGTGCGAAGCAAAATGCAAACGTGATTTCGGAGGCCTAAACGAAGGAATTTGGTCAAAAAGCGGCTTATGTCACGACATAGTCGTGAATTTTACCCGTAGGACCATTTCGGAGGGGGTAGCAATGGTTTCATGCAAAAATATGAAAGTTCATCACGAACCTTGCATATTCTCATATTTTTCTCCCCGGTCGGATTATGAGCCTGCAACGGAAGCGAGCTGATACAGAGCTAGAAGAGAGCTGGATGAAGAGAAATGTAGCAGCTCAGCAGCAAGATGGAACAAAGAACTGTAGCAGATCAGCTCAAGAGCAGCTTAGTTGAGAAGCGACCAGCTCAGTGGGTAGACCAGCTCATAGCAAAGAAGAAACAGAGGCAAGCTGATTACGGTCAAACCAGCTCAGCAAGCAGAGCAGAGGTCAAGAGAAGAATTAGACAAAACGACAAGCGAAGAAATTTGAACACAAGACATTACGAAGATTGCTTATTAGAGTTCAAATTGATTTGCTGTCCACTTCAGGTACAGACCTGTACAGGGCGTACATGCTCAAAGTCTACAAAGCCTGCAGAAGCATTAAATGCAAAGGACACAAAGTGCAACCATTCTAGAACCTTTTCAGAAGACTCATCAACGGCTGGAAATATGTGTCCAACGGGCAAAATCTGCACATGGCTATTTATATGAAGAAGACGATGAGCAGACAAGGAGAGAGGAAGTGTGACGCCCGAACCCACGGGAATCACGAATTGGGGTAAATAAAAATTTTCGAATAAAAAGAAGAGCTGAAAGACAATTTGTTATAAGCTGTATTTATTATAACTTTAAGAAGAAATGGAAAACACGAAGACAAATCTAACAGACACTCAATTGCGCGTCAACTACTGGAAACATTTGCGTAAAAGCAGACTTTATTATAAATTGCAATTGCGATTTACAACAGCTGATATTCTATATAAATGTACAACTGTTGCAATTGCTTAAATAAAAATTTTCGAATAAAAAGAAGAGCTGAAAGACAATTTGTTATAAGCTGTATTTATTATAACTTTAAGAAGAAATGGAAAACACGAAGACAAATCTAACAGACACTCAATTGCGCGTCAACTACTGGAAACATTTGCGTAAAAGCAGACTTTATTATAAATTGCAATTGCGATTTACAACAGCTGATATTCTATATAAATGTACAACTGTTGCAATTGCTTTAATACAGTACATTCCAAAATAAAACAACATCAACTATGACACGGAAAACGCTGGCCTTTGACAAACATACACCACCCAGCAGCTGATTCAAGTTTCACCTTCTGTTCGATCTCCAGCTATCACACATGCACCATTTTAAAAGCTACTGAGCCTAGGGGCTCAGCAAGTAAAACCTGAATAATAACAAGTTCAAATACGCAGGTGGACATCTGATCAATACATAAGTTAAAGGAACATCAATGATCAATATCATTTTCTTTCGTAAACATTTCATAAGCATTCGTTCTTTCTTTCATAAACTTGGAGACAGGGGATAATAGCCCAAATCTCAACATCATTATCATTTTTCCTTAGATTTATGGCTCAGAAGCTCTCCTTAGGTCCATGTTGCACCTGATCAAGTGACTACTGATATCAGCCTTAGCCATTGGCTTCTTTGCGTTAGGGCAACCGACATATAGACGATTGCTTACCCTTCTCTTTATGGGAGGGCAACTGATAGCTGCTCACCTCACCCATTATGACCGTCTGTTATCTTTGCCATAAATCTTAAAATAAACTTTTGTTCCTTTAACATCCTTCTCTTTAAACTTTCCTTCTTAAAATCCTCGGGTTCCATCATTTAAAACTCTTGCTTCCAATTTAAAATTTTACTGAGTATCGAATTCAGCTTTTGGAAACATATTATTGAAATGAAACCAGTCGTAAGAAACCAGTCGCAATGAATAGGAACCAGTCGCAACAAAATGGAACAGTACTATGAAACAAAACAGATTTCTACTGTTCACGGATTGTGCTAAAATAAACCAGCTGCAAGGTCTTTTTACTAAAGCAAACGTATTAAATGAAACGACGTCGTTAGCGCATCAACCAGTCGCAAGAAAAGCGCTAACATACGTGAAACCAAACACAAGTATTTTCAATAAATAACCAGACGCAAGGAATAGGAACCAGTCGCAATGAATAGTACTTTAGAAGTGAATAATGCAACTGCCAACGCAACTGCTGAAATTTGACTTGATATTTGTAACATCAAAACAACAACTATGCTATCAGCCGTTGCCTATCAAACCAGACTTTATACTGATTCAACTAGCAACTACCGATTACATAGTTATCAAATTCTGATATTACGACTACTGAAAGGAAGAACACTCATAAACATTCTTGGATTAAACTCGAATCCTCAGTACTTTTAAAACATCATAAACTTTCTGGAAAACATTTGGAAGAATCAAAACATTATTTTCGAACCCATATTTCTTTCCTTTTCATGTATAAATCATTTTTAAACATGAAATTTAAACATACTGTAACATATAGGCAAGAAGACTCAGAAAACATCAATATATGCTTTAAATGATGAGTCAAGAATCAACTTTTACTTTCCTTAAACGAAGCTTTGCAACGGTAGCTAGTTCCTGCAGAATCTTCTCTTTAAGCAACGCACGAACTTTTTTGGAAATATTTTGAAGAACACTAAAGATTTTCTTTGCAAATGATAAGTATCTTGCTTTCAAAACAGGTTTTTATATGAAAGGGATAAATGGCAAGCTACTTGTGAAATTAAGCACGATACACTTATAAAATTTAGTAAAATTCCATTCCTCTCATTTTAATTTGTAAAACACCAAACCTTTTTCAAAAGAAATCATTTGTCCTCCTTAAAGATATTTTCAATCCCTTTTTTAAACTGCTCGTGCATCACCCTTGGAGTCATCCACTGAAACCATCTGCGTCACATCTATTTTCTGAAATCACTTAAAACAGAAATGCATAACATTTCAACATGCCATTTTAAATCTATAAAATGAACAATATGCATAATGTGGTCCTATGAATTTTGGGGCGTTACAGGAAGACACATAAAATAGAAGAAGAGCGCAAAACAAAAGAGTGAAGTGTTGTGCGAACCAAAATGTAAAACAGCAGAGCACACAACACAAGCTCTAGGAAAGAATTTGGTGAAATAAGCTCAGACTAGTAGCACTTCCCAGTGTGTGATAATACATTTGAGAGTGAGCATAAACTGTATATTTCTCACACACATATTCAATCACATATGAGAGCTGAGAGCTAAATTGTTGAGTTGAATGAATCAGTTAAAACTCTCCATTGTAGTCTTTGGAAAGAGGCTTTAAACAATTCTAGTTGTCTTTTGCACTGACGTTAAGAGAAGTGTGGTTGTCTTTAGCACTGAGATGTTAAAGAAGTGTGTGAAGCCTTTCTCACTGAGGCGTTAAAGAAGTGTTGTTAGACACACAACCTGCGAGCTTAGTGTGCAGTCGTGTTGCTAAGAGTTATTGCGGTCGAGGGTCGTCGGAGTGGGTTTAGCTTAGGGTCACTGCAATCAAAGTCTTCTAGTTGAATCCTTCCCGATTGCGGAAGAAGGGGAGACGTAGGAGAGTTTGCTCCGAACTTCCATAAACAAATCAGCATATCTTGTTTACAGCTTTACTGCTTTCATACATACCCATCGCATATTTACAACTGTGCATAAAACTGTTTAACGAGCTTTCGAATCTAAGAGTGCGGTTTGAGTTATTTCTGTATGATTTAAATTCATTACTCAATCTGTATCTCGGTGCACAAGTATTCAAGAACACTGAGATATTGCAGGTCAAGTGATAAATAACCAGATCGCTTGTTCTTTCATCGAGCTGGTTTCAACGACCAGCTAGAACCAGGATCTTGCACTGTGCTGGTTTAGCGCTGAGCTGGTCATACATAAAAGCGATCCGATTTCAGCATCCAGCTGGAACCAGCTTAGTTATCGCAATCTGGTTTCAGCGTCTAGCAGGATCCATCGTTTTTTTACGCGATCTGATTATTCCTTTTAAGTGCTGGTTAGTCACTAAATAACCTCTGTATACACTAACAGAGGGTAAATCGATCCTAACAAGTGGTATCAGAGCATATTGTTCTTGAATAGTGCATTTTCTTTTCGAAAAATGTTTTAATAGTTTTTAAAACTTATGTCTGCTCTGATAGTCGTTCGAAAGCCTGTCTATGCTACAAAGTTTTTAAGATTTTCAAAACTCATTGCATATGGATAGGGGAGGAATGTCTATCGAATTTCAGAGCGATTTCTCAAAAGAAAAGAGCGGCAAAATCTCTTCTGACGAGCTGAAAGATTGCGCGAGGTCTGTGGATGCCAAGATATCTAGCGCTGGGCGAGGCCAAGCCATGGGGAAAAGTGGAAGAGATTCTGTAAATTGAATCTTCTATTGCTCCTCTGGTCTATATAAATGAGAAATTTTGAGTAGCATAGACTTTGTCTTCAAAATATCATGCATACATAATGTTTTCGACAAACTGTCTTCCTATTCATAATATTTTTTATTCGAAAATAAAATTACCCCATGCTCTGTTGAGGGGTAGTTTTGTTTTAAATATTAAGGGGGAGAAAAGATTTCAAACCCTTTTTGATTCCCACAAAAAGGGGGAGAAATAATTTTGAACATAAACATACGTTCATATGTTTATTCAGATTTTGTGTAAATCAAAGAGGGGGAGATTGTTGGATCTGTTTCTAATAGATCAGATTCTAAGTTTTGATTCAAAATCTGCTACTATTGTACTAACGCCCTACATGACATGTGCAGCTTGTTTAGTCTAGAGTAGACATGAAGATATCCAAACTGGAACAGTAAGGGGACGCCTGAGCTGGACTGGTCGAAGATATCTAGCTGGAACAGTAAGGGGACGCCCAAGCTGGTTCAGTAGTTTATTTCCAGAATGCAGGAAGCACCAAGATGGTTTACCAGTTTGGAGTTGGAGCGGCACGAAGATCAAGCGCAGAGAATGAAGAGCAGAGTTCAAGTGTAGGGAGATGAAGTTCAGAACAGCTCAAGCGCAGATCAAGTGCAGAGTACAAGAGCAGTGATTGAATGCGAAGACAAATGCAAACGCGACTTCGAAGGCCTAAACGAACATTTTGGCCAAAAAGCATCTTATGTCACGACATAGTCGTGAGTTTTACTCGTCGGACCGTTTCGGACGGGGTAGCACTGCTCTCATGCGAAAATGTGCAAGTTCATCCCGAACCTTGCATATTCTCATACTTGGCTCCCCGACCAGATTATGAGCCTGCAACGCAAGCGAGCTGATACAGAGTTGGAAGCGAGCTGGATGAAGAGAAATGTAGCAGCTCTGCAGTGAGCTGGAACAAACCACTGTAGCAGATCAGCTCAAGAGCATAATTAGACAAAATGACAAGCGAAGAAATTTGAACACAAGACATTACGAAGATTTCTTATTAGAGTTCAAATTGATATGCTGTCCACTTCAGGTACATACCTGTACAGTGCGTACATGCTCAAAGTCTACAAAGCCTGCAGAAGCATTAAATGCAAAGAACACAAAATACAACCACGCCCAAACCTTTTCAGAAGACTTATCAACGGCTGGAAATATGTGTCCAACGGGAAAAATCTGCACAGGGATATTTATACGAAGAAGACAATGAGCAGAAAATGAGAGAGTAAGGCGCATACAATAGAAGAAGAGCACAAAAGAAAAGAGCGAAGTGTTGTGCGAACCAAAATGTAAAACTGCAGAACGCACAACACAAGCTCTGGGAAGACATTAGTGAAATCAGCTCAGACTAGGAGAACTTCACAGTGTGTGAGAATACATTTTAGAGTGAGCGTACACTGTATATTTCTCACACACAGATTCACTCACATATGAGAGCTGAGAGCTAAATTGTTGAGTTGAGTGAATCAGTTAAAAATCTCCATTGTAGTCTTTGGACAGAGACGTTAAACAAGTCTAGTTGTCTTTTGCACTGAGATGTTAAAGAAGTGTGGGTTGTCTTTCGAATTGAGACGTTAAAGAAGTGTGTGTAGCTTTTCTCACTGAGGCGTTAAAGAAGTGTTGTTAGACACACAGCCTGCGAGCTTAGTGTGCAGTGGTGTTGCTAGGAATTCTTGCGGCATTGGGTCTTCGTAGTGGGTTGTAGCGTAGGGACGCTGCAATCAAAGTCTTCTAGTGGAATCCTTCCCGATTGCGGATGAAGGGGAGACGTAGGAGAGTTTTCTCTGAACTTCAATAAACAAATTAGGGTATTTTCTTTACTGTTTTACTGCATTCATACATACGCATCACATATTTACAACTGTGCATAAAAACTGTTTAACGATATTTCGAATCTAAGAGTGCACTTTGTGTTATTTCCGCATGATATATGTTCATTACTCAATCTGTATCTCGGTGCACAAGTATTCAAAACACTGAGCTATTGTATTGAAAATAATAAGTAACCAGATCGCTTGTTCTTTCAATGAGTTGGTTTCAAAGACCAGCTAGAACTAGGCTCTTGCCTTGCATTGGTTTGGCGCTGAGCTGGTCATACACAAAAGCGATCCGGTTTCAGCATCCAGTTGGGACCAGCTTAGTTATCGCAATCTAGTTTCAGCGTCTAGCTGGATCCATCGTTTTTTTACGCGATCTGATTATTCCCTTTAAGTGCTTGTTGTTGACTAAATAACCTCTGTATACACTAACAAAGGGTAAATCGATCTTAACAATGGGTATCAGAGCAGGTTGTTCTTGAATAGTGCATTTTCTTTTCGAAAAATGTTTTTTATAGTTTTTAAAACTTATGTCTGCTCTGATAGTCGTTAGAAAGCCTGTCTATGCTATAAAATTTTTAAGTTTTTAAAAACTCATTGCATATGGATAGGGGAGGAATGTCTATCGAATTTCAGAGCGATTTCTCGAAAGGAAAGAACGGCAACATCTCTTCTGACGAGCTGAAAGATTGCGCGAGGTCTATGGACGCCAAGATCTCTAGGGCTGTGCGAGGCCAAGTCTTAGGAAAAAATGGAAGATATTCTGTAAATTTAATCTTCTATTGCTCCTCTGGTCTATATAAATGAGAAATTTTGAGTAGCATAGACTTTGTCTTCAAAATCTCATGCATATATATTCTTTCCAAAAACTGTCTTCCTGTGCATAATGTTTTTATTTCAAAAATAAAATCATCCCATGCTCTGTTGAGGGGCAGTTTTGTATGTGAGCGTACACTGTATATTTCTCACACACAGATTCACTCACATATGAGAGCTGAGAGCTAAATTGTTGAGTTGAGTGAATCAGTTAAAAATCTCCATTGTAGTCTTTGGACAGAGACGTTAAACAAGTCTAGTTGTCTTTTGCACTGAGATGTTAAAGAAGTGTGGGTTGTCTTTCGAATTGAGACGTTAAAGAAGTGTGTGTAGCTTTTCTCACTGAGGCGTTAAAGAAGTGTTGTTAGACACACAGCCTGCGAGCTTAGTGTGCAGTGGTGTTGCTAGGAATTCTTGCGGCATTGGGTCTTCGTAGTGGGTTGTAGCGTAGGGACGCTGCAATCAAAGTCTTCTAGTGGAATCCTTCCCGATTGCGGATGAAGGGGAGACGTAGGAGAGTTTTCTCTGAACTTCAATAAACAAATTAGGGTATTTTCTTTACTGTTTTACTGCATTCATACATACGCATCACATATTTACAACTGTGCATAAAAACTGTTTAACGATATTTCGAATCTAAGAGTGCACTTTGTGTTATTTCCGCATGATATATGTTCATTACTCAATCTGTATCTCGGTGCACAAGTATTCAAAACACTGAGCTATTG
>KV004671.1:45729-63388 GCA_001598015.1 Dorcoceras hygrometricum
GTGAGCGTACACTGTATATTTCTCACACACAGATTCACTCACATATGAGAGCTGAGAGCTAAATTGTTGAGTTGAGTGAATCAGTTAAAAATCTCCATTGTAGTCTTTGGACAGAGACGTTAAACAAGTCTAGTTGTCTTTTGCACTGAGATGTTAAAGAAGTGTGGGTTGTCTTTCGAATTGAGACGTTAAAGAAGTGTGTGTAGCTTTTCTCACTGAGGCGTTAAAGAAGTGTTGTTAGACACACAGCCTGCGAGCTTAGTGTGCAGTGGTGTTGCTAGGAATTCTTGCGGCATTGGGTCTTCGTAGTGGGTTGTAGCGTAGGGACGCTGCAATCAAAGTCTTCTAGTGGAATCCTTCCCGATTGCGGATGAAGGGGAGACGTAGGAGAGTTTTCTCTGAACTTCAATAAACAAATTAGGGTATTTTCTTTACTGTTTTACTGCATTCATACATACGCATCACATATTTACAACTGTGCATAAAAACTGTTTAACGATATTTCGAATCTAAGAGTGCACTTTGTGTTATTTCCGCATGATATATGTTCATTACTCAATCTGTATCTCGGTGCACAAGTATTCAAAACACTGAGCTATTGAAAATCAAGTAATAAGTAACCAGATCGCTTGTTCTTTCAATGAGTTGGTTTCAACGACCAGCTAGAACTAGGCTCTTGCATTGTGCCGGTTTGGCGCTGAGCTGGTCATACACAAAAGCGATCCGGTTTCAGCATCCAGTTGGGACCAGCTTAGTTATCGCAATCTAGTTTCAGCGTCTAGCTGGATCCATCGTTTTTTTACGCGATCTGATTATTCCCTTTAAGTGCTTGTTGTTGACTAAATAACCTCTGTATACACTAACAAAGGGTAAATCGATCTTAACAATGGGTATCAGAGCAGGTTGTTCTTGAATAGTGCATTTTCTTTTCGAAAATTTTTTTTTATAGTTTTTAAAACTTATGTCTGCTCTGATAGTCGTTAGAAAGCCTGTCTATGCTATAAAATTTTTAAGTTTTTAAAAACTCATTGCATATGGATAGGGGAGGAATGTCTATCGAATTTCAGAGCGATTTCTCGAAAGGAAAGAACGGCAACATCTCTTCTGACGAGCTGAAAGATTGCGCGAGGTCTATGGACGCCAAGATCTCTAGGGCTGTGCGAGGCCAAGTCTTAGGAAAAAATGGAAGATATTCTGTAAATTTAATCTTCTATTGCTCCTCTGGTCTATATAAATGAGAAATTTTGAGTAGCATAGACTTTGTCTTCAAAATCTCATGCATATATATTCTTTCCAAAAACTGTCTTCCTGTGCATAATGTTTTTATTTCAAAAATAAAATCATCCCATGCTCTGTTGAGGGGCAGTTTTGTATGTGAGCGTACACTGTATATTTCTCACACACAGATTCACTCACATATGAGAGCTGAGAGCTAAATTGTTGAGTTGAGTGAATCAGTTAAAAATCTCCATTGTAGTCTTTGGACAGAGACGTTAAACAAGTCTAGTTGTCTTTTGCACTGAGATGTTAAAGAAGTGTGGGTTGTCTTTCGAATTGAGACGTTAAAGAAGTGTGTGTAGCTTTTCTCACTGAGGCGTTAAAGAAGTGTTGTTAGACACACAGCCTGCGAGCTTAGTGTGCAGTGGTGTTGCTAGGAATTCTTGCGGCATTGGGTCTTCGTAGTGGGTTGTAGCGTAGGGACGCTGCAATCAAAGTCTTCTAGTGGAATCCTTCCCGATTGCGGATGAAGGGGAGACGTAGGAGAGTTTTCTCTGAACTTCAATAAACAAATTAGGGTATTTTCTTTACTGTTTTACTGCATTCATACATACGCATCACATATTTACAACTGTGCATAAAAACTGTTTAACGATATTTCGAATCTAAGAGTGCACTTTGTGTTATTTCCGCATGATATATGTTCATTACTCAATCTGTATCTCGGTGCACAAGTATTCAAAACACTGAGCTATTGTTGTTAGGATCAAGCGCTTACCACTAGGCCAAAAGCTATAGCTGTTAGCCAATGTGCAACTTTATTTCCTTATAATGTGGCAGTGCAGAGTGCATTTATTGTGTGCGTTAAGGTTGGACTTTTAAGCCCATGAGTCAGGAGGTGCGTGTTTAACTGCTGGTGCTGTCTCAATTTCCTTAGATATCAGTCTTACCCTTCCCCTACCGTCGGCCCTATCCCCCGCAGAGATAGTATTACCCGTTAAGATCTGGCATCACACGTTTACAGCCCACATGGCCAACCAGATCAAGCGGCGCAACGTCAGCAACTTGATGTAAGAGACCTTCCTAGGAGGTCACCCATCCCATTACTGTTCTCACCCTTGCACGCTAAACTCAACAATATCCAAACTGGAATAGTAAAGGGACGCTTGAGCTGGACTGGTCGAAGATATCTAGCTGGAAAAGTAAGGGGATGCCCAAGCTGGTTCAGTAGTTTACTTCCAGAATGCAGGAAGCACCAAGCTGGTTCACCAGTTTGGAGTTGGAGCGGCACGAAGATCAAGCGCAGAGAATGAAGAGCAGAGTTCAAGTGCAGAGAGATGAAGTTCAGACAGCTCAAGCGCAGATCAAGTGCAGAGTACAAGAGCTGTGATTGAGTGAGAAGCCAAATGCAAACACGATTTCGGAGGCCTAAACGAAGAATTTGGCCAAAAAGCGTCTTATGTCACGACATAGTCGTGAGTTTTACTCGTCGAACCGTTTCGGAGGGGGTAGCACTGGTCTCATGCGAAAATGTGCAAGTTCATCCCGAACCTTGCATATTCTCATACTTGGCTCCCCGACCGGATTATGGGCCTGCAACGGAAGCGAGCTGAAACAGAGTCGGAAGCAAGCTGGATGAAGAGAAATGTAGCAGCTTAGCAGCGAGCTGGAACAAAGCACTGTAGCAGATAATCTCAAGAGAAGAATTAGACAAAACGACAAGCGAAGAAATTTGAACACAAGACATTACGAAGATTGCTTATTAGAGTTCAAATTTATTTGCTGTCCACTTCAGGTACAGACCTATATAGTGCGTACATGCTCAAAGTATACAATGCCTGCAGAAGCATTAAATGCAAAGGACACAAAGTACAACCATGCCAGAACCTTTTCAGAAGACTTATCAACGGCTGGAAAGATGTGTCCAACGGGCAAAATCTGCACAGGGCTATTTATATGAAGAAGACGATGAGCAGAAAAGGAGAGAGGAAGGCGCACACAATAGAAGAAGAGCACAAAAGAAAAGAGCGAAGTGTTGTGCGAACCAAAATTTAAAACAGCACGCACAACACAAGATCTGGGAAAACATTAGTGAAATCAGCTCAGACTAGGAGAACTTCCCAGTGTGTGAGAAAACATTTGAGAGTTAGCGTACGCTGTATATTTCTCACACATAGATTCACTAACATATGAGAGTTGAGAGCTAAATTATTAGTTGAGTGAATCAGTTAAAAATCTCCATTGTAGTCTTTGGACAGAGACGTTAAACAAGTCTAGTTGTATTTTGCACTGAGACGTTAAAGAAGTGTGGGTTTTATTCGCACTGAGACGTTAAAGAAGTGCGTTTAGCTTTTCTCACTGAGGCGTTAAAGAAGTTTTGTTAGGCACACAGCCTGCGAGCTTAGTGTACAGTGGTGTTGCTAGGAATTCTTGCGACCGAGGGTCGTCGGAGTGGGTTGTAGCGTAGGGACGCTGCAATCAAAGTCTTCGAGTTGAATCCTTCCCACGGAATAAGGGGAGACGTAGGAGAGTTTGCTCCGAACTTGTAGCGTCCCAAAATCCGTAGGACCACAAATCGATTAGCCTATATTTTCTAAGGGCTGTTTTGAGATTTCGAGCATTTAAGATTTCAGTTCAAATCTGATTTTTCTTTGTCAGCTTTGAAGCAACGGCCAGAAGGTATTTCAGTTCAAATCTGATTTTTCTTTGTCAGCTTTGAAGCAACGGCCAGAAGGTTTCGGAAGGATTTCGCCCAAGCACAAATATGAAATGGTCCAGATTTGATGTTCTTTTAAAGACAAAACAAATTCAGTTGGGAGAACTGTTTTTAATAAATTGTGTAGCAAGATTTCGAATTTAAAATAGTAGTAGGGAGTTTTTAGCAAATCTTTTAAAAGGACAAGAGTTGGCATGACAACCATGCCTACTCAAGTGTTTTTACCTACTACCAATCATTATTCCTTGTATAAAATGTTTTACGTGAGGTTCTGGATTCATTTTGGTTGCAAGAAAACGTTAAGTTCTTTCAAAATACTAAGAAGTTCTCAGAAGTGTGTTTGAGGAGACTTCCAGCCGCGGCCATCTGCACGTTGCGATCTTCATTCAGGCAAGTAAAATTGATTCTTGCTACATCTGGAAAACATATATTAATTCGTTGTTTTCTGTGTATGCTTGCCTATTTCGGTTCAGTTAATGTTTGAGTGAGTTATGAATTCACTGCTTTGATGCTTTAGTTTTGAGGAAACTCACCAGAAGGTTTAGCAAGCAGCTGTGTTTTAAAATATACTGAGTTGTACAGATTCCAGTTAAGATAAAGCCAAGAGAAGTTTCTTGTTGTTCCTAATATTGCGAAGGCTCTGGACATCGAATATAAACGAATAGGAAACGCTGGTTCGATCAGGAGTGAGTTCCGATTCGATAAGCAAAGCTAGTTTGTTTAGGGACTGTCTGAGTCGAAGCGGTATTTCGTGTTAATTAGCCAAGTCTATTTCTACGCGGAACGTTGTCCTTAGAGAAATCTGTTGTTGGGTTCCTCACAGCTAAGTAACCTACCAAATCTGAAATACTTGCTCCGACGCTCCTGTTACTGTTTTCTCAATCAGATATGTTTTGTTCAGTCAAATCTGTTTCCCTATGTAAAATATGTTTTCAAAGAACCAGATCTGTCTTTCCCATTCACAAGGCATTCTCTTTAGTCAAAGCTGTTATTCACATCTGTGTGCAGTTTTTCACACCTAAGATCTATTTACATAACCAAAGATGACCTTTGCACATAAGATTTGTTTTCTTTAAACCACATCTGATTGCACGCCGAGTCGTTCCTTCAGAGCTGGTCCTTGCTACCATCAGCTCCGAGTCCAGCTGGACACTGAGTAGTGCTTTTAAAGATAAAATGAGTTTCATAGCAGTGAATCCACCAGATTTCAGTGATCGACTTTTGATCAAGAGCCAGTATATAGCTATTTCAGTTAAAGGATGTAAAGTTTCAGATTTAAGGATTTATGGTATAGAGGACCCGGTCAATCAGGAAGGGACATGATTACAGTAGGACCGTAATCCCTTCATGTAAGGGACATGATTATGGAAATATTGTAATCTCTTCACAGAGAAGTTACTGATCAGTTAACATGCTTCATGAACAAGGACCACCATAGAGCCTCTAGACCATAATTCATCCAGTATAAGCAATTCAGATCCAATTCAGAGTTGTCTTTCAGTAGCGAGATTTCAGATTCAGATGTCTTCCTTTAATTTATGTATTACGATCCAGATATGCCTGCATTTATGTTATCTTTGTTACCCTCAGTTTTACTTGCTGAGGCCTTAGGTTCACTAGTGTTCTCGATGCAGATGAGGCAGCTCAGGGGCAGACGGGTGGCGCAAGTTGAACCAGATCTGGGGGCTGCGTGTGTTTGTCAATGGCCTGCGTTTTCTGCGTAGTCACAACTGTTGTTGTTTTTGATCTTTTGTCAACTGTATTAAGATCCATTGCAACAATAGAGAATTCATATAGAGTTCCATTAGTTGATTTTTTTGTAATTGAATTTGAAGTCTTATAATTCAAATCTGTTTCTACTTTGTACCTTTGGCACCATCTACTTCGTTTCAGGTTTGTGTAAGGGAATACAACTTACTTTATTTCAAATTTGGTCCTTCTATTTCTTTAAATTTTAAATTTACTCCAATTCCGTTGACTCCCATGGATATGGGCGTCACAGAACTTCCATAAACAAATCAGCGTATCTTCTTTACTTCTTCACTGCATTAATACATACGCATCACATATTTACAACTGTGCATAAAACTGTTTAACGAAGCTTCGAATCTAAGAGTGCAGTTTGAGTTATTTCCGCATGATTTAAATTCATTACTCAATCTGTATCTCGGTGCACAAGTATTCAAGAACACTTGTTATTACTATTGCAGATCAAGTAATAAATAACCAAATCTCTTTTTCTTTCATCGAGCTGGTTTCAACGACCAGCTAGAACCAGGCTCTTGCACTGTGCTGGTTTAGCGCCGAGCTGGTCATACACAAAAGCGAACCGGTTTCAGCATCCAGTTGGAACCATCTTAGTTATCACAATCTGGTTTCACCGTCTAGCTGAATCCAGCGTTTTTTTACGCGATCTGGTTATTCCCTCTAAGTGCTGGTTATTGACTAAATAACCTCTGTATACACTAACAGAGGGTAAATCGATCCTAACAAGTGGTATCAGAGTAGGTTGTTCTTGAATAGTGCATTTTCTTTTCGAAAAATGTTTTTAACAGTTTTTAAAACTTATGTCTGCTCTGATAGTCATTTGAAAGATTGTTTATGCTACAAAGTTTTTAAGGTTTTCAAAACTCATTGCATATGGATAGGAGGAGGAATGCCTATTGAATTGGAGAGCGATTTCTCAAAAGGAAAGAGCGGTAACATCTCTTCTGACGAGCTGACAGATTGCGCGAGGTCTAAGTGTCAGGCCTCATGCTTACAACAGAGATAAACAACGCACAAAAATACGGAAGCTAATAAAAAGCGGGTAAAATTTTTGCTTTTGGCCTGACGGTTTAAAACAATATAATTTAAAATACAACAATACTTAAAATAGATATCCCGGTTTATAAAACCAACCAATCAAAGGTTACAACATACAATCAAACAGCACAGAAAATGGCATCCCAAGGCTAACAGCCAACTACAATCATATGAGCATCACCCGGGACTTCCCACCCGCGGTGATACCAGTGCATATAAATAATATACATAACTGGGACATTCTAACCACCTCCTGGGGCACCTCCAGCTGGGTTAAACCCACGACCAGCTGTAAAACCTGAGTTCTCTGAAAAACAACACAACAAGGAAAACAACCAAGCCCCAGAGGGACATGGGGTCAAACCCCAATACGGAGAGCAACTAAAATAGCTAAAGGAAAGCATAAAATAAAATGCAGATGCTATGCATGAGACATCGGATAACAACTGAAGGATTCAACCGAAAAGGGAGCCAAGGAACTCAAACATAGCTCCATAAGATCTGAATGAATCAGTGGCCACGGGGTGTGTTCAAAGTATGGTAATGAGCCACTCGCCTTGACACTACACCCGAATACCAGATGCATCAAACAACTCAACCTGCTGTTGCCTCGCCCATGAACTGTGGTAGTTAACCACTCGGCGCATGGTGGCTAACAGATCCCAGCAGAGAGATGAGAGTGCGATATTGCCGCTCGCCCTCGCATCCTGGTAAGAAACAACAGCGCAATACAACAAGATACAAGGCTACAAGATACAATACACGAGGGATCTGAAATATGTATGAACAAATGCGTGTATGCAGTTCACTTAAAAACAGCTAGCATAACACAAATGCATAGCAAGCAATACACAACAATGTTCACCGAAACATCCCAGCAGCCTCACATTATATCTCACGCAACTTCCAAGCTATCACAAGCTCAAATCCGTACCTTATATTTCTGTGCAACAGTCACCACAATTACAAGCCCGAGAGATTCAATTCCAACACCTGCCGAAGCAAATACATACAAACCATCTCAGGCATACACAGAAGGTCACGGCCATTAACAGAAACTCACGGCTGGGAGTCACGCACTCAAACCAGCTATCATCCTACTCAACAATCCCAGCAGCCTCACATTATATCTCACGCAACTTCCAAGCTATCACAAGCTCAAATCCGTACCTTATATTTCTGTGCAACAGTCACCACAATTACAAGCCCGAGAGATTCAATTCCAACACCTGCCGAAGCAAATACATACAAAACCATCTCAGGCATACACAGAAGGTCACGGCCATTAACAGAAACTCACGGCTGGGAGTCACGCACTCAAACCAGCTATCATCCTACTCAACAACTCAATAGGAAGCTTAACTTAAGGATAGGAACAAGATCTTATCAAATACAAACGAAGTTCTACCTGAACTACGCAACACATGAACAGGGCAGCAACTTCGTGCTCCACAACTAGCCAACAACAGCCTCCAAGACTGGTATAGGATGAAAGAGCTTCTTGAGAGGAGTCCAACGCTACCTCGATCGTGACAAACGGTGGCCGTAATCGACGGGAATTCACCGGAGAAACTCACGATAAACAGTGCTCTAGGGTTCAAGAGGTAAGACGACAATCGGGAGATAATATCGCTAAGTATGGAACAAAGACCAAGCCTTGCTGCTTATATACACGTGAGAAAACTGATATAAAATCCACCAACACTAACATATATCGCAAGCTGATGACAGCAACGGGAACAGTACAAAGCTGATGAAGAAATATCCAACAGCTTCTTCAACAGTGCAAAGCTCACACCAGCAACCGAAACGCAAAGGCAACGAGCTCTAATCAAAACGACGTCGCTCCCGACACGTCACCAAATCTGATCAAAGCGCTACGCTACAACGGATTCCATACCAAGCCAAAACGACGTCGCGCATCTAATCAAAACGACGTCGCTCCCGACACGTCACCAAATCTGATCAAAGCGCTACGCTACAACGGATTCCATACCAAGCCAAAACGACGTCGCGCAACCCACGTCATCATATCTGATGAACTAAACACCCGCAACAGCGATCGCTAGCGCTAGAACAATATGGCATCGTAACAACTAAATCAAACGACGTCGCATAGAATACGTCATCATATCTATCGACAGCTGATCAACCAAACCAACAACTGGAATTCACGTCAGCGTTGCTGCTGCTTCTCAACACAACACAACTCCAAAAATGCCAACTGGTGACAGATTTCACCAAACGCTTAACGACGGCATTTTGCACTCGCTACAGGAACTTGCTGCCAACAGATTCCTACGCTGCTGCCACCAGATTTCTCCACAAAACAGATTTCTCCTCCAAGAACTCAAAAATACGAAAACTTCCAGAATTGTTCTAAATGAGATTCAGACCCGAAAATGCAAACGAAACCATCAAAAAAAGAATTCCAAACACTCAGAATTCTTCAAAAACTCGATTAATCCAACAATTAATCTTTATTACAATTCCAGGTCTCACACTAAGGACGCCAAGATCTCTAGGGTTGGGCAAGGGCCAATCCTTAGGAAAAAGTGGAAGAGATTCTGTAAATTGAATCTTCTATTGCTCCTCTGGTCTATATATATGAGAAATTTTGAGTAGCATAGACTTTGTCTTCAAAATCTCATGCATACGTAATGTTTTTGACAAACTGTCTTCATGTGCATAATGTTTTTATTTCGAAAATAAAATTACCCCATGCTCTGTTGAGGGGTAGTTTTGTTTTAAATATTAAGGGTGAGACAAGATTTCAAACCCTTATTGATTCCCACAAAAAGGAGGAGAAATATTTTTTAACATAAACATACGTGCATATGTTTATTCATATTTTGTGTAAATAAAAAAGGGAGAGATTTTTGGATCTGTTTCTAATAGATCAGAATCTAAGTTTTGATTCACACAAAATCTTCTACTATTGTACTAACGCTCTACATGACATGCACAGCTTGCTTAGTATGGGTAGACATGAAGATATCCAAACTGGAATAGTAAGGGGACGCCTGAGCTGGACTGATCGAAGATATCTAGCAGGAACAGTAAGGGGACACCCAAGCTGGTTCAGTACTTTACTTCCAGAATGCAGGAAGCACCAAGCAGGTTGACCAGTTTGGGTTGGAGCGGCACGAAGATCAAGCACAGAGTATGAAGAGCAGAGAGATGAAGTGCAGAACAGCTCAAGCGCAGATCAAGTGCAGAGTACAAGAGAAGTGATTGAGTGCGAATCCAAATGCAAACGGGATTTCAGAGGCCTGAACGAAGAAATTTGGCCAAAAAGCGGCTTATGTCACGACATAGTCGTGAGTTTTACTTGTCGGACCGTTTCGGAGGGGGTAGTACTGGTCTCATGCGAATATGTGAAAGTTCATCCCGAACCTTGCATATTCTCATACTTGGCTCCCCGGCCAGATTATGAGCCTGCAACGGAAGCGAGTTGGTAAAGAGTTAGAAGTGAGCTGGATGAAGAGAAATGTAACAGCTCAGCAGCGTGCTGGAACAAAGCACTGATCTATATCAGCTCAAGAGCAGCTTAGTTGAGAAGCGACCAACTCAGTGGACAGACCAGCTCATAGCAAATATGAAACAGAGGCAAGTTGGTTAAGGTCAAACCATCTCAGCAAGTAGAGCAGAGGTCAAGAGCAGAATTAGACAAAACGACAAGCGAAGAAATTTGAACACGAGAAATTACGAAGATTGCTTATTAGATTTCAAATTGATTTGCTGTCCAATTCAAGTACAGACCTATACAGTGCGTACATGCTCAAAGTCTACAAAGCCTGCAGAAGCATTAAATGCAAAGGACACAAAGTACAACCATTTCAGAACCTTTTCATAAGACTTATCAACGGCTGGAAAGATGTGTCCAACGGGAAAAATCTGCAAAGGGCTATTTATATTAAAAAGACGATGAGCAGACAAGGAGAGAGGAAGGCGCATACAACAGAAGAAGAGCGCAAAAGAAAAGAGTGAAGTGTTGTGCGAACCAAAATGTAAAACAGCAGAACGCACAACACAAACTCTGGGAAGACATTGGTGAAATTAGCTCAGACTAATAGCACTTCCCAATGTGTGAGAATATATTTGAGAGTGAGCGTACACTGTATATTTCTCACACGCAGATTCACTCACATATGAGAGCTGAGAGCTAAAGTGTTGAGTTGAGTGAATCAGTTAAAACTCTCCATTGTAGTCTTTGGACAGAGACGTTAAACAAGTCTAAATGTCTTTTGCACTGAGACGTTAAAGAAGTGTGGGTTGTCTTTCGCACTGAGACGTTAAAGAAGTGTGTGTAGCCTTTCTCACTGAGGCGTTACAGAAGTGTTGTTAGACACACATCCTGTGAGATTAGTGTGCAGTGGTGTTGCTAGGAGTTCTTGCGGTCGAGGTTCGTCGAAGTGGGTTGTAGCGTAGGGACGTTGCAATCAAAGTCTTCTAGTTGAATCCTTCCCGATTGCGGAAGAAGGAGAGACGTAGGAGAGTTTGCTCCAAACTTCCATAAACACGCATCGTATATTTAAAACTGCGCATAAAACTGTTTAACGAGCTTTCGAATCTAAGAGTGCAGTTTGAGTTATTTCCGCATGATTTAAATTCATCAATCAATCTGTATCTCGGTGCACAAGTATTCAACAACACTGAGCTATTGAAGCTCAAGTAATAAATAACCAGATCGTTTGTTCTTTCATCGAGCTGGTTTCAACGACCAGCTAGAATCAGGCTCTTGCACTGTGCTGGTTTAGCATCGAGCTGGTCATACACAAAAGCGATCCGGTTTCAGCATCCAGCTGGAATTAGTTTAGTTATCGCAATCTGGTTTCAGCATTTAGCTGGATCCAACGTTTTTTTACGCGATTTGGTTATTCCCTCTAAGTGCTGGTTATTGACTAAATAACCTCTGTATACACTAACAGATGGTAAATCGATCCTAAAAGTGATATCAGAGCAGGTTGTTCTTGAATAGTGCATTTTCTTTTCGAAAAATGTTTTTAAGAGTTTTTAAAACTTATGTCTGCTCTGATAGTCGTTCGAAAGCCTGTCTATGCTACAAAGTTTTTAAGGTTTTCAAAACTCATTGCATATGTATATGGGGATGAATTTCTATTGAATTTCAGAGCTATTTCTCGAAAGGAAAGAGCGGCAACATCTCTTCTGACGAGCTGAAAGATTGCGCGAGGTCTGTGGACGCCAAGATCTCTAGGGCTGGGCGAGGCCAAGCCTTAGGGAAAAATGGAAGAGATTCTGTAAATTGAATCTTCTATTGCTCCTCTGGTCTATATAAATGAGAAATTTTTTAAGTAGCATAGACTTTGCCTTAAAAATCTCCTACATACATAATGTTTTCGACAAACTTTCTTTCTATGCATAATGTTTTTATTTTGAAAATAAAATTACCCCATGCTCTGTTGAGGGGGATTTTTGTTTTAAATATTAATGGGGAGACAAGATTTCAAACCCTTTTTGATTCCCACAAAAAGGGGGAGAAATATTTTTGAACATAAACGTACGTGCATATGTTTATTCAGATTTTGTGTATATAAAAAAGGGGGAGATTGTTGGATCTGTTTCTAATAGATCAGAATCTAAGTTTTGATTCACACAAAATCTACTACTATTGTACTAACGCTCTACATGACATACGCAACTTGCTTAGTCTAGAGTAGAAATGAAGATATCCAAACTGGAACAATAAGGGGACGCCAGATGTGGAGTGGGCGAAGATATCTAGCTGGAACAGTAAGGGGACGCTCAAGCTGGTTCAGTAATTTACTTCCATAATGTAAGAAGCACCAAGCTGGTTCACCGGTTTGGAGTTGGAGCGGCACGAAGATCAAGCGCAGAGAATGAAGAGCAGAGTTCAAGTGCATAGAGATGAAGTGCAGAACAGCTCAAGCGCAGATCAAGTGCAGAGTACAAGAGCAGTGATTGAGTGCGAAGCCAAATGCAAACATGATTTCGGAGGCCTAAACGAAGGAATTTGGCCAAAAAGCGGCTTATGTCACGACATAGTCGTTAGTTTTACTCGTCGGACCGTTTAGGAGGGGGAAGCACTGGTCTCATGCGATAATGTGCAAGTTCATCCCGAATCTTGCATATTCTCATACTTGGCTCCCCGGCCGGATTATGAACCTGCAACGGAAGCGAGCTGATACAGAGTTAGAATCGAGCTGTATGAAGAGAAATGTAGCAGCTCAGCAGCGAGCTGGAACAAATCACTGTAGCAGATCAGCTCAAGAGCAGCTTAGTTGAGAAGCAACCAGCTCAGTGGACAGACCAGCTCATAGCAAAGAAGAAACAGAGGCAAGCTGGTTAAGGTCAAACCAGCTCAGCAAGCAGAGCAGAGGTCAAGAGCAGAATTAGACAAAACAACAAGCGAAGAAATTCGAACACAAGACATTACGAAGATTGCTTATTAGAGTTCAAATTGATTTGCTGTCCACTTCAGGTACAGACCTGTACAGTGCGTACATGCTCAAAGTCTGCAAAGCCTGCAGAAGCATTAAATTCAAAAGGCACAGAGTACAACCATGCCAGAACCTTTTCAGAAGAATTATCAACGCCTGGAAAGATGTGTCCAACGGGAAAAATCTCTTGGAAGACATTGGTGAAATAAGCTAAGACTAGGAGCACTTCCCAGTGTGTGATAATACATTTGAGAGTGAGCGTACACTGTATATTTCTCACACATAGATTCACTCACATATGAGAGCTGAGAGCTAAATTGTTGAGTTGAGTGAATAAGTTAAAACTCTCCATTGTACTCTTTGGACAGAAAACAAGTCTAGTTGTCTTTTGCACTGAGACGTTAAAGAAGTGTGGGTTGTCTTTCGCACTGAGACGTTAAAGAAGTGTGTGTAGCATTTCTCACTGAGGATTTAAAGAAGTGTTTTTAGAAACACAACATGCGAGATTAGTGTGCAGTGGTGTTGCTAGGAGTTCTTGCGGTCGAGGGTCGTCGGAGTGGGTTGTAGCGTAGGGATGCTGCAATCAAAGTCTTCTAGTTGAATCCTTCCCGATTGTGGAAGAAGGAGAGATGTAGGAGAGTTTGCTCCGAACTTCCATAAACAAATCAACGTATCTTCTTTACTGCTTTACTGCATTCATACATACGCATCGTATATTTACAACTGTGCATAAAACTGTTAAACAAGCTTTCGAATCTAAGAGTGCAGTTTGAGTTATTTCCGCATGATTTAAATTCATCACTCAATCTGTATCTCGGTGCACAAGTATTCAAGAACACTGAGCTATTGCAGCTCAAGTAATAAACTACCAGATTGCTTGTTCTTTCATCGAGCTGATTTCAACGACCAGCTAGAACCAGGCTCTTGCATTGTGCTGGTTTAACACGGAGCTGGTCATACACAAAAGTGATCCAATTTCAGCATCCAGCTGGAACCAGCTTAGTTATCGCAATCTGGTTTCAGCGTCTAGCTGGAACCATCATTTTTTTACGCGATCTGGTTATTCCCTCTAAGTCCTGGTTATTGACTAAATAACCTCTGTATACACTAACAGAGGGTAAATCGATCCTAACAAGTGGTATTAGAGCAGGTTGTTCTTGAATAGTGCATTTTCTTTTCAAAAAATGTTTTTAAAAGTTCTTAAAACTTATGTCTGCTCTGATAGTCGTTCGAAAGCCTATATATGCTACAAAGTTTTTAAGCTTTTCAAAACTCATTGCATATGGATAGGGGGAGGAATGTCTATTGAATTGAAGAGCGATTTCTCAAAAGGAAATAGCAGCAACATCTCTTCTAACGAGCTGACAGATTGCGTGAGGTCTGTGGACGCTAAGATCTCAAGGCTGGGCGAGGCCAAGCTTTAGGGAAAAATGGAAGAGGTTCTGTAAAAAATTGAATCTTCTATTGCTCCTCTTGTCTATATAAATGAGAAATTTTGAGTAACATAGACTTTGTCTTCAAAATCTCATGCATACATAATGTTTTCGACAAACTGTCTTCGTGTGCAAAATGTTTTTATTTCAAAAATAAACTTACCCCATGCTCTGTTGAGGGTGAGTTTTGTTTTAAATATTAAGTGGGAGACAATATTGCAAACCCTTTTTGATTCCCACAAAAAGGGGGAGAAATATTTTTGAACATAAACATACGTGCATATGTTTATTCAGATTTTGTGTAAAGCAAAAAGGGGAGATTGTTGGATTGTTTCTAACAGATCAGAATCTAAGTTTTGTCTCATACAAAATCTGGTACTATTGTACTAACGCTCTACATGACATGCGCAGCTTTCTTAGTCTGGAGTAGACATGAAGATATCCAAACTGGAACAGTAAGGGAAGCCTGAGCTGGATTGGTCGAAGATATCTAGCTGGAAGAGTAAGGAGATGTCCAAGCTGGTTCAGTAATTTACTTCCAGAATGCAGGAAGCACCAAGCTGGTTCACCAGTTTGGAGTTGGAGCGCCACAAAGATCAAGCGCAGAGAATGAAGAGCAGAGGTCAAGGGCATAGAGATGAAGTGCAGAACAGCTCAAGCGCAGATCAAGTGCAGAGTAAAAGAGCAGTGATTGAGTGCGAAGCCAAATGCAAATGCGATTTCGGAGGCCTAAACGAAGGAATTTGGCAAAAAAGCGGCTTATGTCACGACTTAGTCGTGAGTTTTACTCATCGGTCCGTTTTGGAGGGGGAAGCACTGGTCTCATGTGAAAATGTGCAACTTCATCCCGAATCTTGAATATTCTCATACATGGCTCCCCGGCCGGATTATGAGCTTGAAATGGAAGTGAGCTGATACAGAGTTAGAAGCGAGCTGGATGAAGAGAAATGTAGCAGCTCTGCAGCGAGCTGGAACAAAGCAATGTAGCAGATCAACTCAAGAGCAGCTTAGTTGAGAAGAGACCAGCTCAAAGGACAGACCAGATCATAGCAAAGAAGAAACAGAGGCAAGCTGGTTAAGGTCAAACCAGCTCAGCAAGCAGAGCAGAGGTCAAGAGCAGAATTAGACAAAACGACAAGCGAAGAAATTCGAACACAAGACATTACGAAGATTTCTTATTAGAGTTCAAACTGATTTGCTGTACACTTCAGGTACAGACCTGTATAGTGCGTTCATGCTCAAAGTCTACAAAGCCTGCAGAAGCATTAAATGCAAAGGACACAAAGTACAACCATTCCAGAACCTTTTCAGAAGACTTATTAACGGCTGGAAAGATGTGTCCAACTAGAAAAATCTGCACAGGGCTATTTATATGAAGAAGACAATGAGCAGACAAGGAGAGAGGAAGGCGCATACAACCGAAGAAGAGCGCAAAAGAAAAGAGCGAAGTGTTGTACGAACCAAAATGTAAAACAGTAGAACGCACAACACAAGCTCTGGAAAGACATTGGTGAAATCAGCGCAGACTAGGAGCACTTCCCAGTGTGTGAGAATATATTTGAGAGTGAGCGTACACTGTATATTTCTCACACACATATTCACTCACATATGAGAGCTGAGAGCTAAATTGTTGAGTTGAGTGAATCAGTTAAAACTCTCCTATGTAGTCTTTGGACAGAGACATTAAACAAGTCTAGTTGTCTTTTGTACTGAGACGTTAAAGGAGTGTGGGTTGTCTTTCGCACTGAGACGTTAAAGAAGTGTATGTAGCCTTTATCACTGAGACGTTAAAGAAGTGTTGTTAGACACACAGCCTGTGAGCTTAGTGTGCAGTGGTGTTTCTAGGAGTTCTTGCGGCCGAGGGTCGTCGGAGTGGGTTGTAGCGTAGGGACGCTGCAATCAAAGTCTTCTAGTTGAATCCTTCCCGATTGCGGAATAAGGAGAGACGTAGGAGAGTTTGCTCCGAACTTCCATAAACAAATCAATGTATCTTCTTTACTGCTTTACTACATTCATACATACGCATCGCATATTTACAACTGCGCATAAAACTGTATGACGAGCTTTCGAATTTAGGAGTGCAGTTTGAGTTATTTCCGCATGATTTAAATTCATTACTCATCTGTATCTCGGTGCACAAGTATTCAAGAACACTGAGTTATTGCAGCTCAAGTAATAAATAACCAGATCGCTTGTTCTTTCATCGAGCTGGTTTCAACGACCAGCTAACCAGGCTCTTGCATTGTGCTGGTTTAGCGTCGAGCTGGTCATACACAAAAGCAATCCAATTTCAGCATCCAACTGGAACCAGCTGTCAGGCCTCGTGCACAAACACAGAGTTAAACCACGCAAACACTAGCGGAAGCAATAAAATAGTGGTTAAACTTTTTCACTTTTGGCCTGACTGATGGATTACATAATTTAAAATACAACAATACTCAAAATATCCCAGTTTACAATCACTCAGTACAACAGTACAACATTTATCAAGTACAAAACAGCAGCACTACAACCACATACAATAAAGCACAGGGCATTCCCCGGCTAACAGTACTGATACATATATGATATACGCTAACTGGGACACTCTAACCACCTACTGGGGCACCACCAGCAGGGTCAATTCTACGACCAACTGAGTAACCAGAGAAACCTGATCAAAACACATAGGCAAACAACACCAGCCCCAGAGGGACACGGGGTCAAACCCCAGTACGAAGAACAACTGAAAAACAGCTAATGGAAAGCAACAAGCAATATGCAAATGCTATGCATGAGATGAGGCTACAACCGAAGGCAGGGAGCCAAAAGATCTCAAGAGCTGCTCAACAAACGAATCAGATCAATAGAACAACAATGGCCATGGGGTGTGTGAGTATATGGGAGCTATCCACTCGTCTCAGCACACGATACCGGATGCAGAACACAACTCAATCCGCTGTTACCCAACTCATGAGATGTGGGAGCTACCCACTCCGCTCATAGTGGCTGACAGATCCCAGCAGGGAGATGAGGTATACGGGATTTACCCGCTCGTCTACAAACAGGCATCTCGGTACACAGAT
>KV004671.1:67563-77611 GCA_001598015.1 Dorcoceras hygrometricum
AGCAATATGCAAATGCTATGCATAGAGATGAGGCTACAACCGAAGGCAGGGAGCCAAAAGATCTCAAGAGCTGCTCAACAAACGAATCAGATCAATAGAACAACAATGGCCATGGGGTGTGTGAGTATATGGGAGCTATCCACTCGTCTCAGCACACGATACCGGATGCAGAACACAACTCAATCCGCTGTTACCCAACTCATGAGATGTGGGAGCTACCCACTCCGCTCATAGTGGCTGACAGATCCCAGCAGGGAGATGAGGTATACGGGATTTACCCGCTCGTCCTCAAAACAGGCATCTCGGTACACAGATCAATGCAACAGTCGCGGCTAAATAAGATCTGAGCTCAATATGAAATAATGCGTGTATGCAATGACAGCTTACAGATAACAACACAATAAAAGCAAGTCACAACAGCAACGAAGCATACACAGCAGCAAGCATAATCACTCATGATCAATCCAAAGCTGTAAAGCAAGCTCACATCCGTACCTCAATTCTTCTGAGCTACAATTACAACAACGAAGTCCTGAGCAACACAGATCTCACACCTGCTAAACCAAACACAGACACTAGCTCAGGGACATTAGCACAGAAACTACGAATTGGGAGCTACGAGCTCAACCAAATCTGTCCTACCCTTCTAACACAAAAGAAGACTCTAAACGAAGCACAAGGTAGGATCTTAACGCTTACCCAACAAGCTACCTGAACGCAGGCGAAATCCGACGCTTATGCTAGCAGACTACAGAAGGGAGATGTCTCTCGATCCACTTCCAGCTAATCCCAAGTCTACAAAGGAGGTATGAGAAGAATCGCCTTGACAAAAGGAGTCCAGCGCTACCACTCTTGTCTCCGTCGGAGCTATCTACCGTCGGCAATCGGAGACGATAGGGTTCAGTGAACATTAGCTAGGGTATCGCGACATAGTTTGCTCACGGGAAATATTACTAAGTGTCGGGGAACAATACAGGGAAACGAAGACCAAGTCCTCTTAAATACATCTCAAATCTGATGAACAGTTCCCATCGACAACTTAAGTCTCAGCTAATTTCCCACTCAGATCTGAATCTCACAACAGATCTGGCTCTACGCCAAAACAGATTCTAACTTAACAAGACGAAGTCGCACAGAGTCCTCTCTCGCATCTGGACACTTCACCAGATACTCAAATCTGAAATGGTAACCAGCATCGCAACACTCAGATCCTATCGAAATCTGAAGACCAATGCCTCAAATCTGAATCTTTCTTGCTAAAGCAAAACGCCGTCGTTCAAACTAATCCAAACGACGTAGTTTAGCTATCCGCTATAGAAACACGCTAGCTCACCTCTGGACTCCTGCGATACCAGATCTCATCACCACAACTGAGCGCGATCACCCGGCGCTGACCAACACTCACATCTGATCAGTTCCCACGGAAAATATCCAACTCTCAAGATCTATTTCAAGGACTTATATGGACCCGATAACTAAGCCAAGTATACCAACTCAAAGCTGGCTCATCCCAGATCTGTTCAAGCCAAATCTGGTCTATGCTAAACCGATTAGTTAACTCCATTAATCTTAGTAAACTTTCGGGTCTCACATCTCTCCCACACTAAAACAGGATTTCGTCCTCGAAATCAAACACAACTCCAGATCTGAACAGAAACTCAACAAAACCAAGAGTTCAAGATAACTGGGAAAACAACCACAAGCAAACAACTACTGGGAACAACAAGAAACAAACCAACTACTTGAATCTGATACAGCGGTTACTCAAACAGATGCGGTCACTCACGCTGCATCTTCTCTTCCGGTTCCCACGTAGCTTCCTCTCTACCATGTTTGCTCCACTGAACCATCACCAAAGGAATTGTCTTAGTCCTCAGCTGTTTCTCTTTTCTATCTAAGATCTGCAAAGGATACTCAACATAACTCAAAGTCCGATCTAGATCTACCTCGTCAGTTCTAAACACATGTGACGGATCTGGCTCATACTTCCACAACATCGACACATGAAACACATCATGTAAGGAGGACAAATCTTACGGCAACAACAGCCGATAAGCCAAACGACCAATTCTCTCTAAGATCTCATACGGTCCAACATAACGAGGAGCTAACTTTTCCTTGAAACCAAATCTCATAACACTGCGGAAAGGAGAAACTTTCAGGAAAACTAGATCACCAACCTGAAATTCCAAAGGTCTACGCCTCTTATTCGCATAACTGACTTGGCGATCTTGTGCAGCTTTCATTCGCTGGAAAATCAGATCTACCTGATCTCTCATCTGCTGCACAAATTCTGGATAACACAGCTGCTTCTCCCCCGACTTCTTCCCAACACACATGCGATCTACACTTCCTGTCATACAAAGCTTCAAATGGTGCCACACCAATCGTGACCTGATAGCTGTATTCGCATAACTGACTTGGCGATCTTGTGCAGCTTTCATTCGCTGGAAAATCAGATCTACCTGATCTCTCATCTGCTGCACAAATTCTGGATAACACAGCTGCTTCTCCCCCACTTCTTCCCAACACACATGCGATCTACACTTCCTGTCATACAAAGCTTCAAATGGTGCCACACCAATCGTGACCTGATAGCTGTTATTGTAAGAAAACTCAACCAAAGACAACGAATCTTGCCAGCTACCACTAAAATCCATCACAACAGCTCTCACCATATCCTCTAAAATCTGGATAGTTCTCTCAGATTGGCCATCTGTCTGGGGATGATACGTTGTGCTCATCGCCAATATAGTAACCAAAGCTGTTTGCAAACTCTTCCAAAACCTGGAAGTAAATCTCGGATCACGATCTGAAACAATAGAAACAGGCACACCATGCAAACGCACCATGAAATCTATGTACAGCTTCGCCATCTTCTTCAAAGAATACGTCATTCTATAGGGAATGAAGTGAGCAGACTTCGACAATCTATCTATTACAACCCACACAACATCACAACCTCTGCTGGAACGAGGCAAATGGGTCACAAAATCCACAGCTAAGTGCTCCGAATTCCACTGGGGAATCTACAAACTCTGCAATAGACCACCAGGTCTCTTCCTCTTGGCCTTAACTTGCTGACAGTTCAGAAAACGGGCTACAAAATCAGCAACATCACTCTTCAAACCTGCCCACCAGTAATGTTGCTTTAAGGCATGATACATCTTCCTTGTACCAGGATGAACACTGTGTATACGACAGTGCACTTCTATAAAGATCTCCTCCTTCAAATCTATCAGATTTGGCACAACCAACCTGCCACGAAACCTCAAACAACCACCTCCTGGGGCACCTCCAGCTAACAGTGCTTATACATATATGCTATACGCTAACTGGGACACTCTAACCACCTCTTGGGGCACCTCCAGCTGGGTTTACTCCACGACCAGCTGTGTAACCATGGTAACCTGAAAACACATACACAGGCAAACAACACCAGCCCCAGAGGGACATGGGGTCAAACCCCAGTACGGAGAGCAATATCAAACAGCTAATGGAAAGCAACAGATAATATGCAAATGCTATGCATGAGAACCCTGCTACAACCGAGACACAGGGAGCCAAATAATCTCAAGGAACTTCTCAACAACAGATACGAATCAACTGAGCAACAGTTGTCACGGGGTGTGTGACTATATGGGGGCTACCCACTCGTCTCAACACACGAAACCAGATGCAAAACATAGCTCAACCCGTTGTTGCCCAACTCATGAGATGTGGGAGCTACCCACTCCGCTCATAGTGACTAACAGATCCCAGCAGGGAGATGAGGTATACGGGAGTTACCCGCACGTCCTCAACAGGCATTTTGGTACGCACAGATCAATACAACAATGCACAAAAGGCACGACTACAACAGATCTGAGCCCAATATGATAAATGCTGTATGAAACAGATAAAATATCCAACATAGAACATATTCCACGAAGCAAAGCATACACAGCAGCAAGCATAATCACCCATGCTCAATCCAAAGCTGCAAAACAAGCTCACATCCGTACCTCAAGTCTTCTGAGATACAATTACTACAAAGCAGTCCCGAGCAATACAGATATTCCACGAAGCAAAGCATACACAGCAGCAAGCATAATCACCCATGCTCAATCCAAAGCTGCAAAACAAGCTCACATCCGTACCTCAAGTCTTCTGAGATACAATTACTACAAAGCAGTCCCGAGCAATACAGATATCACACCTTCTAAGCCAAACACAGATACTAACTCAGGGACAATAGCACAGAAACTACGAATTGGGAGCTACAAGCTCAACCAAATCTGTCCTACCCTTCTAACACAACAGAAGACTCTAAGCAAAGCACAAGGTAGGATCTTAACACTTACCCAACAAGCTACCTCAACGGCAGACGAAATCCGACGTTTATGCTAACAGACTAGAGAAGGGAGATGCCTTAGCACACCTCTCCAGCTTCACGCAAGCTTCCAAAAGCAGCACCAAACGAAGCGTCCTAGCAAGAGGAGTCCAGCGCTACCACTCTTTCAGTCAGAGCTATCTATCGTCGGCAATCGAAGAAGATAAGGTTCGGTGAACTGTAGCTAGGGTATCGCGACAGAGTTTTCTCACGGGAAATATTCTAAGTGTCGGGGAACAATAATGGACAAAGGTCAAAGTCCTCTTATATAACTCAAATCTGCTCATATCTGCTGAACAAATCCCACCGACAACTTAAGGCACAAAGTTCCCACTCGGATCTGAATCTCACATCAGATATGATCTTATGCCAAAACAGATCCTGACTTACTCAAACTACGTCGCTCAGGGTCAACTATCACATCTGGACACAACACCTCGCTACTCGAAACTGATTGCTAACGCGACTGGAATCTGAAACGCAAAACGGCATTGCTCCTTAAACGCTCAGATCCATATCGAATCTGGAGACCAACGCTGCTCAACTATGGAGACACGCGTAACTCACATATGAGTCTCGCCCGCTAAACCAAACGCTTCCGTTCCAACTAATCCAAACGACGTAGTTTAGATACTCGCTAAAAAAACACGCTAGCGTACTCACATCTGCCTAGAGACAACAGATTTCACACTGCTGAACGCAATCACTCAGCGATGGCCAACACTCACATCTGATCAGATCTCGTTGAAAAATCTAAATCGATCCAAGGCTGATTCCAGGACTTATACAAACTCGATAGCTTTGCCAAGCATACCAACTCAAGGCTAGCTCATCCAAATTTGCTCGCTCAAATCTGAATCTCATAAAATCCGATTAATTAACTCAATTAATCTTTCTTAACTTTTTGGGTCTCACATCTCTCCCCCACTAAAATAGGATTTCGTCCTCGAAATCAAACAACTTTAGATCTGAACAGACTCAACCAAACCAAGAGTTCAAGATAACTGGGAAAACAACCACAAGCAACAAAACAACTACTGGAATCTGATATTACACACACGCAAATAGATGCAGCCACTCACGTTGCATTTTCTCTTCCAGTTCCCACGTAGCTTCTTCTCTACCATGCTTGCTCCACTGGACCATCACCAAGGGAATGGTCTTATTCCTCAGCTGTTTCTCTTTTCTATCTAAGATCTGCAAGGGATATTCAACGTAGCTTAAAGTCCGATCAAGCTCTACCTCGTCAATTCTCAACACATGCGAGGGATCTGGCTCATACTTCCTCAACATCGACACATGAAACACATCGTACAAAGAGGACAAATCTGGTGGCAACAACAACCTATATGCCAAAGTGCCGATCCTCTAAGCTATCTCATAGGGTCCAACATAATGAGGGGCCAACTTTCCCTTGAGACCAAATCTCATAACACTGCGAAAAGAAGAAACTTTCAGAAAAACTAGATCACCAACTTCAAATTCTAAAGGCCTACGCCTTTTATTCGCATAACTCGCTTGGCGATCTTGTGCAGCTTTCATTCGCTGGCGAATCAGATCCACTTGATCTCTCATCTGCTGCACAAATTCTGGAGAACACAGCTGCTTCTCCCCCACTTCTTCACAACATATAGGCAATCTGCACTTCCTGCCATACAAAGCTTCAAATGGTGCCATGCCAATCGTGACCTGATAGCTGTTATTGTAGGAAAACTCAACCAAGGACAACGAATCTTTCCAGCTACCACTAAAATCCATCACAACAGCTCTCAACATATCCTATAAAATCTGGATAGTCCTCTCAGATTGGCCATCTGTCTGGGGATGATACGTTGTACTCATCGCCAATATGGTACCCAAAACTGTTTGCAAACTCTTCCAAAACCTGGAAGTGAACCTCGGATCACGATCTGAAATGATAGAAACAGGCACACCATGCAATCTCACTACGAAACCTATGTACAGCTTCGTCATATTCTTCAAAGAATAGGTCATGTTGTAGGGAATGAAGTGCGCAGACTTCGACAATCTATCTATTAGAACCCAAACCGCATCACAACCTCTGCTGGAATGAGGCAAATGCGTTACAAAATCCATAGCTATGTGCTCCCAATTCCATTGGGGCACCTCTAAGCTTTGTAACAAACCACCAGGTCTCATCCTCTCAGCCTTGACTTTCTGACAATTCAAACAACGGGCTACAAAATCAGCAACATCACTCTTCAAACCTGCCCACCAGTAATGTTGTTTCAAAGCATGATACATCTTTCTCGCACCAGGATGGACACTAAGTCTACTACAGTGAGCTTCTCTCAAGATCTCTTCCTTCAGATCAATCAGATCTCTCAGCCTTGACTTTCTGACAATTCAAACAACGGGCTACAAAATCAGCAACATCACTCTTCAAACCTGCCCACCAGTAATGTTGTTTCAAAGCATGATACATCTTTCTCGCACCAGGATGGACACTAAGTCTACTACAGTGAGCTTCTCTCAAGATCTCTTCCTTCAGATCAATCAGATTTGGCACTACCAATCTACCACGAAACCTCAAACATCCATCTAAGAAACAGAGTAGTCCTCCAACTGACCAGCCCTCACTCTCAGCTTCAACTCATGGATAGATGGATCAGTCCTCTGAGCTGCTCTAATACTAGCAACTGTGGCTCAACTTGAAAATAAGACACCACAACATAATCCTCAGCTGGGTAAAACCGCCAACCAGTAGTGCTTAGATGCTCATGGACCTTCGAAATCTGCATCGAAGCCAGCATCGCTACTTGAGCCTTTTTGCTCAATGCATCAGCAACTACATTCAAATTCCCAGGCTGATATTGGATCTCACACTCAAAATCCTTTAGCAGCTCCATCCATCTACGCTGTCTCATGTTAAAATCTGACTAAGAAAATAGATACTACGGGCTCTTGTGGTCGGAGTACACCACAAAATGCTCACCATACAGGTAGTGGCGCCAAATCTTCAATGCAAAAACCACTGCTGCCAACTCCAAGTCATGAATTGGGTAACGAGTCTCATGCGGTTTCAATTAACGAGAGGCATACGCAATGGCTCGACCATTCTGCATCAACACACAACCCAATCCATTCAAGGAAGCATCTGCACAAACTACAAAGCCACCTGAACCACACGACAAAGCTAACACAGGCGCAGTAGTCAGCTTCTCCTTGAGCAATTGAAAACTATTCTCGCATTGCTCAGTCCAAATAAACCTCTTGTCTTTTTGAGTCAGTTGCGTCATTGGCTTAGCTATACTAGAGAATCCTTCTATAAAGCGCCGATAAAAGCCAGCCAATCCCAAGAAACTACGAATCTCAGAAACATTTTGGGACGCTCCCAGTTAACTACAGCCTCTACTTTACTGGGATCCATAGAAATACCATCCACCGAGATCACATGACCCAGAAAAACAACTCGATCTAACCAAAACTCGCACTTGGAGAACTTAGCATACAGTTGCGAGTCTCGTAGCGTATGAAGAACCAATTTCAAATGCTCTTTGTGTTGCATCGGAGTCTTAGAGTACACTAAAATGTCATCGATAAACACAATCACAAACTGATCGATGAACTCTCTAAAGACTCTATTCATCAAGTCCATGAAAACTGTAGGGGCATTCGTCAAACCAAAAGGCATAACTAAAAACTCATAATGCACGTACCTCGTACGAAACGCAGTCTTCGCCACATATTGATCTCGAATGCGCAACTGATGGTACCCTGAACGCAAATCGATCTTAGAAAACATAGCCAAACCCTGAAGCTGATCAAACAAGTCATCGATCCTAGGCAAAGGGCACTTATTCTTCACTGTCACCTTATTCAACTGCCTAAAGTCGATGCACATCCTCATCGACCCATCCTTCTTCTTGACAAACAAGATAGGCGCTCCCCACAGAGACATACTAGGCCTAATGAATCCCTTCTCCAGCAAATCGCTAAGCTGAACCTTAAGCTCCCTGAACTCAGCAGGCGCTAAATGATACGGAGCATGCGAGATCGGAGCTGTACAGGGTACCAACTCAATGCTAAAATCTATCTCCCTCTTTACAGGAAAACCAGGAATCTCCTCCGGAAACACATCCGGGAAATGGCAAAAAACAGGGACATCACTAAGCTCTACGTGTGAAGTAGAAGACGCATCCAAGGCATAGATCATAAATCCAGCGTTCTCTAACGAAAACAGGCTAAACATCTCCATCGTAGAGACTAAAGGAATCTTCGACTTGGAATCATTGCCGTAGAAATTCCATTTCTCGCCAGACTGGGGCCTAAATCGCACAACGCCATGGAAACAATCCACCATGGCCCTATAGCTAGACAACACGTCCATTCCCACTATACAATCGAAATTCCACATCACTAGCCTGATCAAGTTGGCTAACAACACACTCTCACCAAACCTAAGAATGCCATTCAATAAAATCTCATGGGAGTACAGGCTCGCGCCGGCAGGAGTCACAACAGACACAACATCACACAAAGTAGTGGTATGTAAACCATGCTCAACCACAAATGCATCCGCAATAAACGAATGTGATGGACAACACGTCCATTCCCACTATACAATCGAAATTCCACATCACTAGCCTGATCAAGTTGGCTAACAACACACTCTACACCAAACCTAAGAATGCCATTCAATAAAATCTCATGGGAGTACAGGCTCGCGCCGGCAGGAGTCACAACAGACACAACATCACACAAAGTAGTGGTATGTAAACCATGCTCAACCACAAATGCATCCGCAATAAACGAATGTGATGCTCCTGTATCAAACAACACACGCGCAGGAAAATAAAAACAAAGAAAGTACCTACGATCAATCCTCCACATGGCGTGCCCTCTGCTTGCTCCGTATGTTGGTGTTCCGGACCCGCACCCCGGCAGGCAGCGGAAGAACAATAAAATTTTAACCGGGATGCGATCAATACGAAGAGAAATTAACATTCTACGACATTCATAGGATGTTTAGCGAGTTACCTCTCTGGCACTTGTGCCTGGCTCCAACCGTGATTACAATAATCCGGCTCTTCTCGGTAGATTGCGGTAGATTAACGCCAATCCGGTCCACGACCAGATCCGAGACTCCTTCGTCAGGCTGCACTAGAAGACCTGACGAGATCAGCACGAACGAATACTCCTCGAAAAACTAGGCCGGAACGTTTTCCGACGAAGTTGGCGGCGGCGGCGGCGGGCGGCGCACGGCGGCGGCGTGAGAGGAGAAGGGAGGGAGGCGGCGGTTTGCTATTAGGTTTAGGTTATGAGTGTGTTGTTATTAATCAAGTCATTAAGTCTAAATAAATAGACTTAAAGATGGACTTGGGCCGGTCCAACGGGCCCGGGTCCAAATGACGATATCTATCGCTGTGACTTCATCGTAACTCCGATCGCCGATCAGATCGGACCGATCGACTCAGTTTCCAAAACTGAATGTTATGACGTGAAAAACAATTTTTCAGATTATCAAACCCCAAATAGCAAAATGACCGTTTTGCCCCTCAACAGAGTCAAACCCCGGTTTGACCCCTGTTGACTTTTAGGAAGTCGCACTTCCCGAAATCCTCTTCTCATGCTCAACACATTGAGCTGAGTATCCGTGTGGGAGTTTCGAATCCAGTACTTGTGTGACCCTCAATGGTTCAGGGATACAGCTAG
>KV004671.1:115284-130264 GCA_001598015.1 Dorcoceras hygrometricum
TCCGATCTGATCGGCGATCGGAGTTATAATGAAGTCTCGGTAATGGGGATGAACTGAATGTTCATCCGTTGGACCCGGGCCCGTTGGGCCGGTCCAAGTCCATCTTTAATTCTATTTAATATAGACTTAAGCCTAGACTTCATAACATAACACAACACTTAACACTTGTAACCCTAACCCTAAGTGTGCGCCGCCCCTCCCTCCTCTCATAAGCCGCCGCCGCCGCCGCCCTCGTGCGCCGCCGCCGCCACGTGCCGCCGGAAATTGTTCCGGCCAATCTTGACTAGGAGAATCCGTCCGCGCCGATCTCATCAGGCCTTGTACTACAGGCTGACGAAGGAATCCCGTCTCCGGTCGTGGACCTGATTGACGTTATCTACCGCAATCTACCGTGAAGTGCCGGTTTCCTCGAGAAACTGGTCGGAGCCAGGCACGAGTTGCCAGCAAGGTAGCAATCTAAACGCCCTATGAATGTCATAGATCTGTGTTTGTTTTATTGTATTGATCGTCTCCCGGCCATTGTTTTTGTTCTTCCGCTGCCTCGCCGGGTGGCGTGATCCGGATCCGCCGTGGCTACCCAATACACACTACGCTGTAGGATGCCTTCCTCCACACTGGCCACAAAATTCAACCTTGGAACTAACACTGCTGGAACTACCCGAGCCGGAAGAACTAGAACTAGACTTCTTATTGAACTGACGACCACGAGGCCTAAATCTCTGGTGTACAGGCTGTTGGGCTACCTTCTGCTGGGGTGGCTGAGACGACTGCACAGACTGGGAAGGTTGCACCCCCGGAACCATGGGACGATTACCTTGCACCACTTGAGGCCTAACACGAGACCTACGGTTCTGCAGTCCTTCCTCGATGTCTATAGCCCTGTCCACCGCTTCCGCATAGCTCGCCGGTGAACTCGCCAACACAAAAGAATACAACTCCTCATTGAGCCCCTCCAAGAACTTGTTCCTCTTCGCCTTCTCTCGACCAGAAACGTGCGGAACATAAGCAAGAAGTGAAGAAAACCTCCGAGCATACTCTCCCACGGACATAGATCCCTGCACGAGGTTATCAAACTCACGCTCTCTTGCGTTCACAAATGATTCCGGAACGTACTCCTGAAGAAAAGCAGTACAGAAGCTACTCCACGAAATACCTACACCTGTATCCTCTAGAGTCCTAGAAGTACCTCTCCACCAACGCTAGGCACTTCTTCTCAACTGAAACACAGCCAAACTCAGAGTACGCTCATCATCATACCTGACATGATCGAACAACCCGGCAATATGCTTCAACCAGACTCAGCATCGGAACTAGGCTCATCACTGTGAAACGTCTGAGGATTCATATGCTGAAACCTCGCCATCACCAGCTCCATATCATCCACCCGGGCTGCCAGCTCATCTACCTCAATCTCAACCTGTCTATCGCGTCCACGATGAGGAACACTACGCTGCACTTCTTCGTTCTGACCTTCGGACTCTTCCTGAAACTGCCCTCTACCTCTACCCCTACGTCAAGGCGGCATCTAGTGCAGCTTTCATTCGCTGGCAAATCAGATCTACCTGATCTCTCATCCGTTGCACAAATTCTGGAGAAGACAGCTGCTTCTCCCAAACTTCTTCCCAACACACAGGCGATCTACACTTCCTGTCATACAAAGCTTTGAATGGTGCTACACCAATCGTGATCTGATAGCTGTTATTGTAAGAAAACTCAACCAAAGACAACGAATCTTGCCAACTACTACTAAAATCCAATACAACAGCTCTCACCATATCCTCTAAAATCTGGATAGTTCTCTCAGATTGGCCTTCTGTCTGAGGATGATACGCTGCGCTCATCGCCAATCTAGTACCCAAAGCTGTTTGCAAACTCTTCCAAAACCTGGAAGTAAATCTCGGATCACGATCTGAAACAATAGAAACAGGCACACAATGCAAACGCACCACGAAATCTATGTATAGCTATGTCATTTTCTTCAAAGAATACGTCATGCTATAGGGAATGAAGTGAGCAGACTTCGACAATCTGTCTATTACAACCCACATAGCATCACAACCTCTGCTGGAACGAGGCAAATGGGTCACAAAATCCATAGCTAAGTGCTCCCAATTCCACCGGGAAATCTCCAAACTCTACAATAGACCACCAGGTCTCATCCTCTCGGCCTTAACTTGCTAACAATTCAGACAACGGGCTACAAAATCAGCAACATCACTCTTCAAACCTGCCCACCAGTAATGTTTCTTTAAGGCATGATACATCTTCCTTGTACCAGGATGAACACTGTGTCTACTACAGTGCGCTTCTCTCAAGATCTCCTCCTTCAAATCTATCAGATTTGGCACAAACAACCTGCCACAAAACCTCAAAAAACCATCAGACGAGACAGAATAATCCTCAATCTGTCCATCTCTCAAATTCAGCTTCAACTCATGTATATATGAATATGTTCTCTGAGCTGCTCTAATGATCGCAACAATCTGTGGCTCAACTTGAAAAGAAGAAACCACAAAATAATCCTCACCTGGGTAGAACCTCCAACCAGTAGTGCTTAGATGCTCGTGGACCTTCGAAATCTGCAACGAAGCCAGCATCGCTACTTGAGCCTTTCTGCTCAATGCATCAGCGACTACATTAATCTTCCCAGGCTGATATTGGATCTCACAATCAAAATCCTTAAGCAGCTCCATCCATACACGCTGTCTCATGTTCAAATATGACTGAGAAAACAGATACTGAAGGCTCTTGTGGTCTGAATACACCACAAACTGCTCACCATACAGATAGTGGCGCCAAATCTTCAAGGCAAAACCACTGCTGCCAACTCCAAATATGAACTGGGTAACAAGTCTCATGCGATTTCAACTGACGAGAGGCATACACAATGACTCGACCATTCTGCATCAATACACAACCCAATCCATTCAAGGAAACATCTGCACAAACCACAAAACCACTGGAACCACAAGGCAAAGCTAACACTGGGGCAGAAGTTAGCTTCACTTTGAGCAACAGAAAACTGTTCTCACACTGCTCAGTCCAAACAAACCTCTTGTCTTTCTGAGTCAACTGCGTCATCGGCTTAGCTATACTAGAGAATCCCTCGATGAAACGCCTATAATAGCCAGCCAAACCCAAGAAAATACGAATCTCAGCAACATTCTTGGGGATCTCCCAGTTAACAACAGCCTCTACCTTACTGGGATCCACAGAAATACCTTATACTGAAATGACATGACCCAGAAATACAACTCGGTCTAACCAAAACACGCACTTGGAGAACTTAGCATACAGCTGCGAGTCTCGTAGCGCCTGAAGAACCAACTTCAAATGCTCTTTGTGCTGCATCGGAGTCCTAGAGTACACCAAAATGTCATCGATAAACACAATCACAAACTGATCGTTGAACTCTCTAAAGACTCTATTCATCAAGTCCATGAAAACTGCAGGGGCATTCGTCAAACCAAAAGGCATAACTAAAAACTCATAATGTCCGTACCTCGTACGAAAAGCAGTTTTCGCAACATCTTGCTCTTGAATGCGCAACTGATGGTACCCCGAACGCAGATTGATCTTAGAAAACACAGCCGAACCCTGAAGCTGATCAAACAAGTCATCGATCCTCGGCAAAGGGTACTTATTCTTCACTGTCGCCTTATTCAACTGCCTAAAGTCGATGCACATCCTCATCGACCCATCCTTATTCTTTACAAACAAGATAGGCGCTCCCCACGGGGACATGCTAGGCCTAATAAATCCCTTCTCCAGCAAGTCACTAAGCTGAACCTTAAGCTCTCTCAACTCAGCAGGCGCTAAACGATACGGAGCTTGAGATATCGGAGCTGTACCAGGTACCAACTCAATGCTGAAGTCTATCTCCCTCTTCGGAGGAAAACCAGGAATCTCCTCCGGAAACACATCAGGGAAATGGCGCACAACGGAAAAATCACTAAGCTCTACGCGTGAAGAATAAGACGCATCTAAAGCATAGATTATAAATCCAGCATTCTCCAGCGACAACATGCTAAACATCTCAATCGTAGAGAATAAAGGAATCTTCGACTGGGAATCATGGCCATAGAAATTCCACTTCTCGCCAGACTGGGGCCTAAAACGCACAACGCCATGGAAACAATGCACAGTGGCCCTATAACTAGACAACACGTCCATTCCCACTATGCAATCGAAATCACACATCACAAGCCTAATCAGGTTTGCTAACAACACGTTCTCACAAAACCTAAGAATACCATTCAACAAAATCTCTTGGGAGTACAGGCTCGCATCGGCAGGAGTCGCAACAGACACAACATCAGACAAAGATGTGGATTGCAAACCATGCTCAACCACAAATGCATCAGCAATAAACTAATGCGATGCTCCTGTATCAAACAACACACGCGCAGGAAAATAAAAAACAAAGCAAGTACCTGCGATCACTCCTCCTCCTAGAGTGCCCTCCACTTGCTCCCTCGTCGTGGCATTCACCTGGGCAAACTGGCAAGTACCTGCGATCACTCCTCCTCCTAGAGTGCCCTCCACTTGCTCCCTCGTCGTGGCATTCACCTGGGCAAACTGAGGTCTTGAAAAATGAGGCTGGGAAGACTGTCCAAACTGCGAAGGACAAGGCTGCTGAAACGGCCTAAACTACGGCTCCCCTATCCTCTGCTGCGGAACAGGAAAATAACGACCTCTAGACGATCCACCTCGACCCTGCGATGGGGCGGCGGTATGCTGAGATCCAGCCAAAAGACACACTCTCGCAAATTGTCCATACTGACCACAAATGTTACACGAACCTTTCACTCCTACACACTGCGCTGTAGGATGCCTTCCTCCACACTGGCCACAAAACACAACCTTGAAACTACTATCACTGCTAGAACTACCCGAGCCAGAAGAACTAGAACCTGACTTCTTCTTAAATTGACGACCACGAGGCCTAAACCTCTGGTGTCCAGACTGTTGGGCTACCTGCTGCTGGGGTGGTTGGGATGACTGCACAGACTGGGAAGGTTGCACCCCCGAAACCATGGGACGGTTACTTTGCACCATTTGAGGCCTAACATGAGACCTACTATTCTGCAATCCCTCCTCAATATCCATAGCCTTGTCCACTGCATCCGCATAACTCGTCGGTGAACCCGCCAACACCAAAGAATACAACTCTTCATTGAGCCCCTCAAAGAACTTATTCCTCTTCGCCCGCTCTCGGTCAGAAACATGTGTAACATACACAAGAAGAGAAGAAAATCTCCGGGCATACTCTCCCACGGACATAGTTCCCTGCACCAGGTTATCAAACTCACGCTCCCTGGCGTTCACAAAGGATTCCGGAACGTACTCTTGACGGAAGACGGTACAAAAGCTGTTCCACATAATCCCTACACATGTCTCCTCAAGAGTCCTCGAAGCGCCTCTCCACCAACGCTCGGCACCTCTCCTCAACTGAAACGTAGCCAAACTCAACCTACGTTCGTCATCATACCTGACACGGTCAAACAACCCGATAATGTGCTGCAACCAGGACTCCGCATCGGAACTAGGCTCATCACCGTTAAACGTCTGAGGGTTCATCCGCTGAAACCTCGCCATCACAAGTTCCATGTCGTCCACACCGGCTGCCAGCTCATCTACCTCAATCTCAACCTGTCTGTCACGACCACGACGAGGAATACTACGCTGCACTTCCTCGTTCTGACCCTCGGACTCTTCCTGAAACTGCCCTCTACCTCTACCCCTACGTCTAGGCTGCATCTATGAAGGAACTCAGAGGGTAAGGTCACACAGCAACAAATATATCACATAGAAAATAAGCCACATAGTCAAGCACAAGAAACAAACAACACTGTGCCTAGACTCAAGTGTGATCAAAAGAAATTGAGCTTATCCCAGCTTAAGCTCTGATACCAAAAATGTTAGTCCTCGTGCACAAACACAGAGTTTAACCACGCAAACAATAGCGAAAGCATTTAAAATAGTGGCTAAATTTTTGCTTTTGGCCTGACCGAAAGATACATAATTTAAAATACTACGATACTCAAAATATCCCAGTTTAAAATAACACAGTACAACAGTACAACATGTATCTCATACAAGAACAACAGAATATAACTGAATAAAACAAAGCACAGGGCACTCCCCGGCTACTAGTATAGATGCATATATGCTATACACTAACTGGGACACTCTATCCACCTCCTGGGGCACCTCCAGCTGGGTAAACTCCACGACCAGCTGAGTAACATGGGAAACCTGAACAATACACATAGGCAAACAAACACCAGCCCCAGAGGGACATGGGGTCAAACCCCAGTACGGAGAGCAACATAAAACAGCTAACGGAAAGCAACAATAATATGCAAATGCTATCCATGAACAGCTGAGTACAAACAGAAGGCTACAACCAATGTCAGGGAGCCAGATTCTCGAAGGCAACTCAAAGCTGATCAAAGACAGATACAACTGGGTGTGGCCACGGTGTGTGAGTATATGGAAGCTACCCACTCGTCTCAACACACCGTATCAGGTGCAAACACAGCTCAACCTGTTGTTGCCCAACTTATGAGATGTGGGAGCTACCCACTCCGCTCATCCGTAACTCAAGTCTTCTGAGCTACAATTACCACAAAGCACTCCCGAGCAACACAGATCTCACACCTGCTAAGCCAAAGCATAGCAAGCTCAACCAAATCTGTCCTACCCTTCTAACACAACAGAAGGCTCTAAACGAAGCACAAGGTAGGATCTTAGCACTTACCCAACGAGCTACCTGAACGACAGAAGCAAAGCCACGCTTATGCTAACAGACTGCAGAAGGGAGATGTCTTCGTGAACCTCTCCAACTTTACCCCAGCTTCTACAAGCAGTACCAAACGAAGCGTCTGAGCAAGAGGAGTCCAACGCTACCACTCTTACTTCAATCGGAGCTGCCTACCACCGACAATCGGAGGAGATAAGGTTTGGTGAACAGTAGCTAGGGTATCGCAACAGGATTCGCTATCAGGAAATATTCTAAGTGTCGAAGCTGAATAATAAAGAACGAAGGCAAAGTCCTCTTTAAAGGTCAAATCTACTCAAGTCTGATGAACAGTACCCACCGACACTTAAGTCTCAAAATTGATTTCCCACTCGGATCTGAATCTCACATCAGATCTGGCTCTACGTCAAAACAGATCCCGACTTACCCATACGACGTCGCACAGAGTCTACTGTCTCATCTGGACACATCATCCGCTACTCAAATCTGAAATGCTAAATAGCATCTCATCGCAACACTCAGATCCCACCGACATCTGAATCTCGCCCGCTAAACAAACCGTTGTCGTTCCAACTAATCAAAACGACGTAGTTTAGCTATTCGCTACAGAAACACGCTGGCTCACAACTAAACGCCTGCGATACCAGATTTCATCACCACAACTGAGCGCGATCACCAACACTCACATCTGATCAGTTCCCGGGGAACTCCAATTCTCAAGATCTGTTTCAAGGACTTATATTGACCCGATAACTAAGCCAAGCATACCAACTCAAAGCTAGCTCATCCTAGATCTGTTCGAGCCAAATCTGGTCTACACTAAACCCGATTAATTAACTCAATTAATCTTTCTAACTTTTGGGTCTCACATCTTCTTTACGGCATTACTGCATTCATACATACGCATCGTTTATTTACAACTGCGCATAAAACTGTTTAACGAGCTTTCGAATCTAAAGTGCAGATTGAGTTATTTCCGTATCATTTAAATTCATTACTCAATTTGTATCTCGGTGCACAAGTATTCAAGAACACTGAGCTATCGCAGCTCAAGTAATAAATAACCAGATCCCTTGTTCTTTCATCGAGCATGTTTCAACGACCAGCTAGAACCAGGCTCTTGTACTGTGCTAGTTTAGCGCCGAGCTGGTCATACACAAAAGCGATCCGGTTTCAGCATCCAGCTGGAACCAAATTAGTTATCGCAATCTGGTTTCAGCGTCTAGCTGGATCCAATTGTTTTTTACTCGACCTGTTTATTCCCTCTAAGTGCTGGTTATTGACTAAAAACCTCTGTATACACTAACAGAGGGTAAATCGATCCTAACAAGTGGTATCAGAGTAGGTTGTTCTTGAATATTGCATTTTCTTTTCGAAAAATGTTTCTAACAGTTTTTAAAACTTATGTCTTCTCTGATATTCGTTCGAAAGCCTGTCTATGCTACAAAGTTTAGGTTTTCAAAACTCATTGCATATGGATACGGGGAGGAATGTCTATTGAATTGCAGAGCGATTTCTCGAAAAGAAAGAGCGGCAACATCTCTTCTGACGAGCTGACAGATTGCGCGAGGTCTGTGGATGCCAAGATCTCTAGGGCTGGGCGAGGCCAAGCCTTAGGGAAAATGGAAGAGATTCTGTAAATTGAATCTTCTATTGCTCCTCTGGTCTATATAAATGAGAAATTTTGAGTAGCATAGACTTTGTCTTCAAAATCTCATGCATACATAATGTTTTCGACAAACTGTCTTCCTGTGCATAATGTTTTTATTTCGAAAATAAAATTACCCCATGCTCTGTTGAGAGGGAGTTTTGTTTTAAATATTAAGGGGGAGACAAGATTTCAAACCCTTTTTGACCCACAAAAAGGGGGATAAATTATTTTTGAACATAAACATGCGTGCATATGTTTATTCAGATTTTGTGTAAATCAAAAAGGGGAAGATTGTTGGATCTGTTTTAACAGATTAGAATCTAAGTTTTGATTCACACATACTATTGTACTAACGCTCTACATGACATGTGCAGCTTGCTTAGTCTGGAGTACATGAAGATATCCAAACTGGAACAGTAAGGGGACGCCTGAGCTGGACTGGTCGAAGATATCTAGCTGGAACAGTAAGGGGACGCCCAAGCTGGTTCAGTAGTTTACTTCCAGAATGCAGGAAGCACCAATCTGGTTCACCAGTTTGGAGTTGGAGCGGCACGAAGATCAAGCGTAGAGAATGAAGAGCAGAGTTCAAGTGCAGAGAGATGAAGTGTAGAACAGCTCAAGCGCAGATCAAGTGCAGAGTACAAGAGCAGTGATTGAGTGCGAATCCAAATGCAAACGCGATTTCGGAGGCCTAAACGAAGGAATTTGGCCAAAAAGTGGCTTATGTCATGACTAGTCGTGAGTTTTACTCGTGGGACCCTTTCGGAGGGGGTAGCACTGGTCTCATGCAAAAATGTGCAAGTTCATCCCGAACCTTGCATATTCTCATACTTGGCTCCTCGACCGGATTATGAGCCTGCAATGGAAACGAGCTGATACAGAGTGAGAAGCGAGCTGGATGAAGAGAAATGTAGTAGCTCAGCAGCGAGTTGGAACAAAACACTTTAGCAGATCAGCTCAAGAGCAGCTTAGTTGAGAAACGGCCAGCTCAATGGACAGACCATCTCAAAGCAAAGAAGAAACATAGGCAAGCTGGTTAAGGTCAAACCAGCTCAGCAAGCAGAGCAAAGGTCAAGAGCAGAATTAGACAAAACGACAAGCGAAGAAATTTGAACGCAAGACATTATGAAAATTTCTTATTAGAGTTCAAATTTATTTGTTGTCCACTTCAGGTACAGACATGTACAATGCATACATGCTCAAAGTCTACAAAGTTGCAGAAGCATTAAATGCAAAGAACACAGAGTACAACCATACCAGAACCTTTACAGAAGACTTATCAACGGCTGGAAAGATGTGTTCAAATCTGCACAGGGCTATTTATATGAAGAAGACGATGAGCAGACAAGGAGAGAGGAAGGCGCATACAATAGAAGAAGAGTGCAAAAGAAAAGAGCGAAGTGTTGTGCGAACCAAAATGTAAAACAGCAGATCGCACAAGACAAGCTCTGGGAAGACATTGGTGAAATCAGCTCAGACTAGGAGCACTTCTCAGTGTGTGAGAATACATTTGAGAGTGAGCGTACACTGCATATTTCTCACACACAGATTCACTCACATATGAGAGCTGAGAGCTAAATTGTTGAGTTGAGTGAATCAGTTAAAACTCTCCATTGTAGTCTTTGGACAGAGACATTAAACAAGTCTATTTGTCATTTGCACTGAGACGTTAAAGAAGTGTGGGTTTTCTTTCGCACTGAGACGTTAAAGAAGTGTGTGTAGCCTTTCTCACTGAGGCGTTAAAGAAGTGTTGTTAGACAAACAGCCTGCGAGCTTAGTGTGCAGTGGTGTTTCTAGGAGTTTTTGCGGCCAAGGTTCGTCGGAGTGGGTTGTAGCGTAGGGACGCTGCAATCAAAGTCTTCTAGTGAAATCCTTCCTGATTGCGGAAGAAGGGGAGACGTAGGAGAGTTTTCTCCGAACTTCCATAAACAAATCAGCGTATCTTCTTTATTGCTTTACTGCATTAATACATACGCATCGCATATTTACAACTGCGTGTAAAATTGTTTAACGAGCTTTCGAATCTAAGAGTGCAGTTTGAGTTATTTCCGCATGATTTAAATTCATCACTCAATCTGTATCTCGATGCACAAGTATTCAAGAACACTGAGCTATTGCAGCTCAAGTAATAAAAAACCAGATCGCTTGTTCTTTCATCGAGCTGATTTCAAAGACCAGCTAGAACCAGGCTCTTGCACTGTGCTGGTTTAACACGGAGCTGGTCATACACAAAAGTGATTCGGTTTCAGCATCCAGCTGGAACCAGCTTACTTATCTCAATCTGGTTTCAGCGTCTAGCTGGATCCATCGTTTTTTACGCGATCTGATTATTCCCTCTAAGTGCTGGTTATTGACTAAATAACCTCTGTATACACTAACAGAGGGTAAATCGATCCTAACAAGTGGTATCAGAGTAGGTTGTTGTTGAATAGTGTATTTTCTTTTCGAAAAATGTTTTTCACAGTTTTTAGAACTTATGTCTGCTCTGATAGTCGTTCGAAAGCCTGTCTATGCTACAAAGTTTTTAAGGTTTTCAAAACTCATTGCATACGTATAGGGGGAGGAATTTCTATTGAATTGCAGAGCGATTTCTCGAAAAGAAAGAGCGGCAACATCACTTCTGACAAGTTGACATATTGCGCGAGGTCTGTGGACGCCAAGATCTCTATGGCTGGGCGTGGCCAAGCCTAAGGGAAAATGGAAGAAATTCTATAAATTGAATCTTATATTGCTCCTCTGGTCTATATAAATGAGAAATTTTGAGTAGCATAGACTTTGTCTTCAAAATCTCATGCATACATAATGTTTTCGACAAACTTTCTTCCTGTGCATAATGTTTTTATTTTGAAAATAAAACTACCCCATGCTCTGTTGAGGGGGAGTTTTGTTTTAAATATTAAGGGGAGACAAGATTTCTGACCCACCTTTTTTGATTCCCACAAAAAGGGGGAGAAATATTTTTGAAGATAAACATACGTGCATATGTTTAATCAGATTTTGTGTAAATCAAAAAGGTGGAGATTGTTGGATCTATTTCTAACAGATCAGAATCTAAGTTTTGATTCACACAAAATCTGCTACTATTGTACTAACGCTCTACATGACGTGCACAGCTTTCTTAGTCTAGAGTAGACATGAAGATATCCAAACTGGAACAGTAAGGGGATGCCTGAGCTGGACTTGTCGAAGATATCTAGCTGTAACAGTAAGGGGACGCCCAAGCTGGTTCAGTAGTTTACTTTTAGAATGCAGGAAGCACCAAGCTGGTTCACCAGTTTGGATTTGGAGCGGCACGAAGGTCAAGCACAGAGAATGAAGAACAGAGTTCAAGTGCAGAGAGATGAAGTGCAGAACAACTCACGCGCAAGCCAAGTGCAGAGTACAAGAGCAGTGATTGAGTGCGAAGCCAAATGCAAACGCGATTTCAGAGGCCTAAACGAAGGAATTTGGCCAAAAAGCGGCTTATGTCACAACGTAGTGGTGAGTTTTACTCGTCGGACCGTTTCGGAGGGGGTGGCACTGGTCTCATGAGAAAATGTGCAAGTTCATCCCAAACCTTGCATATTCGCATACTTGGCTCCCCGGCCTGATTATGAGCCTGCAACAGAAGCGAGCTGATACAGAGTTAGTGTGAGGATTGAGAAATTCGAATTGAGATTAATCAGTTTCGTAGGATTAGTCATGGGATTTTGGGTTGTCGAATTTCTCTAAGTGTTAGAAATCAGACGCAGCGCTAGTATTAGAAGCAGACGTAGCGAATTTTGGCGAAGTCTGTCAGCAGCAAGCTCCTGTAGCAAAAGTCAACGCGGATCAATGGTACTGTAGCTCACGTCTGGCGAATTTTGGAAATCAGTAGAGATGACGTGAGCGTGACGTCTTGTGTTGTGTCTGGCAGTAGTTGCGCTTGTGATGGTTGCTGCTGGCAGTAGACGCGCAATTGCGAGAGTGATCGAGGAAGCGACACGTGGTTGGTTTGAAGAACCATTCGCTGATGAGAAGCGACGTCGTTTGGTTAAGTGGAAACGCTGCGTTTTGGGTATTGCGTCTGGTACCAGTCGCGAGGTATCTGTTGGCAGATATGATGACGTATCCTGTGCGACGTCGTTTTTCTTTAGTTAGCGGGAGCCTTCATACGCCGTCGTTTTGGTTTAGCGTCAGCGATCGCTGTTTCGGGCGTTAGTTCATCAGATATGATGACGTAGGTTACGCGACGTCGTGTTGGATTTGGATGGATATGTTGTAGCGTAGCGCTTTGATCAGATTTGCTGACGTGTGCGAAGTGTTGTCGTTTTGATTTAGCGCTCGTTGTGTTGCGTTGCGGTTGCTGTTGTGAGCTCCGCACTGTTGAAGAATCTGTTACCAGCTTTTGGTCGCTTCGCAAGAGTATCTGTTGTCAGCTGGTGGAACGCTGCGGCGTCGTTTTGTTTAGTTGGAACGGTGTCGTTTTGGGTGTTCTTTTGTGAATGCAACGCTTGATGGTTGTTGTTGGTTTCGTTGAGAGAAAAGCTGGTATCTGTTGTGAACAACCACTGGTGTCTGTCGAGAGATATCTACTGTTTCGATGTTTGTTGATTTTGTGAACAGCAGCTGTTGGTTGCGGGAGATATTTATATGAGTGTTGATCGACACTTAGAAATATTTTCAACCCGATATTTCTTATCCTCTTCTCTTTTGAAACCCTCGACCGACACTGTTCATTCGAACATTTCTCCCGTCGATTTCTGCCGATTCCAGCCTTTGTTTTTGACGATTTTGGTGGTGCTGAGTTCACCTTGCTTAGCTCTTTCGATTGTTACCCATTTGAGGCCCTGAATCAACGTTGGAGGAGAAGTGCGAAGTTGCTGTGTCTTCGTTCCGTGAAGTCCGTTGGTTCTTCTATTGGTTTAAGTCTCTGGGTGAGCATTTCCTTCTATTATGAGCTCTGTTCTTGTATTTAATACCTGCGTAGATGTATAGAACTTGAGTAGAGTTCTGGCCGTAGGTGTTAGAGTGAACAGGTTGTGAGACCTGAAAAGTTAATTAAGATTAATTGTTGGATTAATCGGATTTTAGAGATTTCTGGTGGTTCAGATCTCTGTTTGGAAGATTGGTTGGTACTTTTGGGTCAGATTTCACATTTAAAGCAATTCTGGAAGTTTTCGTATTTTTGGTATTTTGTGGTGAAAGCTGGTTTTGTTGTGGAAGCTGGTCGGTGGTGAAATCCAGTCGCAACGTTTAAGTGGTAGCGCGAGATTCCGATACGCCGTCGTTTTTATGAAATCTGGATGCATTGTGTTTTTGTGAAGTCAGCCGCTGCTTTATTTTGTTTGTTGAGGGCAAAACGATAGCGTTTTGTTAAGTTGGATACGGCACCGTTTGGATTAGTTGCTGCGACGCCATTTTGGATATTGCGACTGGTACCAGCTGGGATAAAACGTCTACGATAGTCAACTCTACTGTAGCTTGCGTCTAGTTGTTTTGCGCGAGAGATAGCGACTGGATGACGTAGGATGTGCGTCGTCGTTTTGGTTAGCGCTAAGGAATCCAGTCGATGGGTTAGCGACCAGCTGTTGGGTCTGTGCGACGTCGTTTACGTAAGTTGGAACGCAGTGTTTTGATGCAACGTCTGGTACCAGCTTTTGGTTTGTAGATCATCCAGTCGTTGGGTTGTCCAGGTTTTGGGTTTGAGGACCAGTCGCAAGTAGCGAGTGACGTGTCACTTTGCGACGTCTTTTTGTGTTTTTGAGATTTATTAGTTATGGGATTCAGCAGCTGTTGGTTGTTGCGACTGCTGGTTGAGATTTCAGTAGCGCAACTGCTGGTTTTGTCGGTGGACATGTTTAACCAGATTTCAGCCGTTGCGAGTTATATTTATAGGAAGACTTGGTCTTTGATTTGAGATAACAGATCCCATACTTAGCGAAATATTCTCTCGATTGTCGACCTCTGTTCTCGAACCCTAGTACTGTTCACCGTGAGTTTCTCCGGCGATTTCCTGTCATTTTCCGGTCATTGTTTGATATGTTTGAGGTAGCGTTGGACTCCTCTCGAGAAGCTCTTCCATTCTATACCACTTTTGGAGGCTGTGGTTGGCTAGTTGAGGAACGTGAAGTTGCTGCCGATCGTGCGCTTTGTAGTGCAGGTAGAACTTCGTTCCTTTGTGATGAGATCTTGTTCCTAGCCTTGTTTTAAGCTTCCAGTAAGTGTTTTGGTAGTAATTGCGTTGGTTGAGCGTGGCTCCCAGCCGTGAGCTTCTGTTAGTACCCCTGAGAATTATGCTTCGTTGTTTAGCAGGTTTTCAACCAGATTTCTCGGGAGTCCCTTGTGGTAATTGTTGCGCAGTATTAAGGTACGGATTTGAGCTTGATGTAGCTTGGAATTGGCGTGAGATTTAATGTGAGGCTGCTGGGATGTTTAGGTGAACATGGCTGTGTGTGCTTGCTGAGCATTTGTGTTTATGCTAGCTGTTTTATTGATGTGCATACACGCATTGTTCACGCATTGTTTCAGATCCCTCGTGTATTGTATTTTGCAGCTTAGTATCTTGCATATTGCTGTTGTTTCTTACCAGGATGCGAGGGCGAGCG
>KV004671.1:161462-187152 GCA_001598015.1 Dorcoceras hygrometricum
TTGACCCATCAATGTTGAGTCGTGAAGGACGGTCCCCTTAACGTCCCCAATAATATTAGCCAACGTTAAAGGGAGTTCCAGCCGACTCACAACAGTTTTCAATGGCGTGGACAGCTTTCCGGCATACATGACCCCCTCAATAATATGAGTCGGGCCATGTATACGGGTATCATCGACGTACACCCATTGTTGATGGAAGGTAGGGTTAGTTTAAACAATTTTAAACACCCTTTCGTTTATCGACTAAACATTTTATCTTGATATAAGTTTTAAATCAAATTTAAAACGAGGGATTTTATTTTGAAAAATTTTGGTCTCATGCATATTTAAATCTAATTTAAAACATACAACATGCGGATTCAATTAATCTATATATCAACATATATAACTAATTATTGGGATGATCGATCGCGAGAGCTATGCGGTCCATGGTTGCCAGTCACGGACCTGGGTCCAATCCTAGGGGTAATGCAATATGCAATGCAATCCTATTACAAAGCTTTCCGGTTTTACAGATCTTCGGTCTTCAATATCTTGATCGTCATCGTCCACCGTCTTCGGATGTCCTCCCACTAAATCTAGTAATTTACATTTAAATACCATGACATTTAAGGGATACACATTTATCAAGGGATGGGAACGGCACAAACAGGGCGCACGTCCAGGGGCCGCCGCACGCGGCGGCGGCGGTGGCCAATTCCAAGAATTTTTGAGTTTGCGTTTCTGAAATTTAAGACGTTAGATACAATTTGGCAAATTGTATTGATCAGATCCGAAAACCTGGCTCTGATACCACTGTTGGGATCCGGATCGTGCCCCCCCGGCGAGGCAGCTGAAGAACAGAAAAATATATGCCGGGAGACGATCAATACGATGAACAATTCACAATATGACATTCATAGGGCGTTTAGAATTTGCTACCTTGCTGGCAACTTGTGCCTGGCTCCAACCGGAATTACAAGAACGCCGGCTCTTCACGGTAGGTGGCGGTAGATCCATCAATCAGGTCCACGACCGTATTCGATCTCCCTCCAATCAGCCTGCACTAGAAAGCTGAAGGATTTTATCACCAACGGATTCTCCTTGAAAAACTAGGCCGGAAACGATTTTCCGACGGGCGGCGACGGCGGCGGCGGGCGGCGTGAGGCTTGAGGAAGAGAAGGGGCGGCGTGTTTAGTGCTCTAGGGTTAGGGTTTGATCATCTAGTGTTTTGGTTAATGAGGTCTAGTCTAATTAAATAGACTTGTGGTAGGATTGTACCGGCCCAACGGGCCCGAGTCCAACGGGTGAACATTCGGTTCATCCCCACCACTGTGACTTCATCGTAACTCCGATCACCGATCAGATCGGACCGATCGACTCAGTTTCCAAAACTGAATACTATGATCTGAAAAACCATTTTTCAGAACCCCAGTGCAAAATGACCGTTTTGCCCTCAACGTCGGGAAATCTCGATTTGACCCGAGTTGATTTTTAGGAAGTCGCACTCCCCAGAATCCTCTTCTCATGCTCAAAACATTGAGCTGAGTATCCGTGCGGGAATCTCGAATCCAGTACTTGTGTGACCCTCAATGGTTCAGGGATACAGCTAGCCGTGGGCCCACAACCATTGTGGCTCCGGAATCTCAATCCCGGACTTGCCCAACGGATCATGGTAAGAGCGTCTAGAAACATCGCCCCATGATCCCCTAGGTATCACGGATAGTTCCTGCAAGAACCAGTTGGTCGTGGTTAGCGTACAGTACAGTCCTTTCAATCCATATATCCCGATCAGATCAACGACCATTGGTAAATCGAGAGTCGCTATAGATCCGATAACTATGCATACATCTTGGAGATCGAATAGTGAATCGCCCCATGATCCCCTAGGTATCACGGATAGTTCCTGCAAGAACCAGTTGGTCGTGGTTAGCGTACAGTACGGTCCTTTCAATCCATATATCCCGATCAGATCAACGACCATTGGTAAATCGAGAGTCGCTATAGATCCGATAGCTATGCATACATCTTGGAGATCGAATAGTGACATCGCGAGTGTAACTAGGTAAAAACATTTACCTAAAACACTTCTAGTACTCTGGCCAGAGATTTATACACTTGACCCCAAGTGAGTCGGCAAACGGGTCAAAGTGAGACGCCTATCATGTAGAGTCTCAATGACGTTTCGAGTCGTGAGGACTAATCAGTACAACCAAGACCTCGGACTTATCCACTCGACAAATGGTAACCACTTGGAAAGTCCGAACGAGGGTAGTTCGATAGATCACCAGGTCAATATCTATCTGCATGCTCAGAACATCACAATGCTCCCTACCAATGAAACATGGTAATTCGCATCGCAGATATTAGTCTCGAACTCGGGCGGACTTATCCTCATTTTGACGGCCCAATCGACTAGGAACATGTTCAGAATACACAGTGACTATTAGATGTGTTTCATGATAGCCGTCATACCCACTATCACATCTAACATACACTTTAGTGTATTCTAGGTCTTTACTCAACGCAATTGTAAATCATCATACACACAATGAAAGTAAAGAATGCCATATAATAAATGCGAATATCATATATAAATATTGTCATATACAAGAGTCTATAAACCCACACGCCACAAGTTGGCTAGTTGGGCATCTACTCTAACATGCATACCACCTCTTTGCGCGATGTTGTCTCTGTTGCAACTCCGTCTGGCGCGAGCCTGTACTCCCAAGAGGTTTTGTTGAATGGCATTTTGAGGTTTGGTGAGAATGTTTTAGTTGCGAATTTGATTCGTTTGGTGTTATGGGATTTCGACTGTATAGTGGGGAATGGATGTGTTGTCGAGTTTTAGGGCCTCGGTGGATTGTTTCCATGGCATTGTGTGTTTTAGGCCTCAGTTCGGTGAGAAGTGGAACTTTTATGGCCATGATTCCCAGTCGAAGATTCCTTTGGTCTCTGCGATGGAGATGTTTAGTCTGTTGTCCTTAGAGAACGCTGGATTTATGATTTATGCATTGGATGCATCTTCTTCTTCGGGTGTGGAACTTAGTGATGTTCCGGTTGCTCGTGATTTCCCCGACGTGTTTGAGGAGGTTCCTGGTTTTCCTTCGAAAAGAGAGATCGACTTTAGCATCGAGCTGGTGCCTGGGACAGCTTCGATTTCGCGCATCGTATCGTTTAGCACCTGCAGAGTTGAGGGAGCTTAAGGTGCAGCTTGACGACTTGCTGGAGAAAGGTTTTATTAGGCCTAGCATGTCTCCATGGGGAGCTTCGATTCTGTTTGTGAAGAAGAAGGATGGCACAATGAGGATGTGCATCGATTTCCGCCAACTGAATAAGGCACTGTGAAGAATAATTACCCTTTGCCTAGGATTGATGATTTGTTCGATCAGTTGCAAGGTTCTGCCGTGTACTCGAAGATCGATTTGAGGTCGGGGTACCATCAGTTGCGGAGTAGAGAGCAAGACGTTGCAAAACTGCGTTTCGTACGAGGTACGGGCATTATGAGTTTCTGGTTATGCCTTTTGGTTTGACGAATTCCCCTGCAGTTTTCATGGACTTTATGAATAGAGTCTTTCGAGAGTACATTGATCAGTTTGTGATTGTGTTTATTGATGATATCTTGGTGTACTCAAAGACTCTGATGGAGCACCAGGAGCATTTGAGGATTGTTCTCCAAACTCTTCGAGACTCACAGCTGTATGCTAAATTTTCTAAGTGCGAGTTCTGGTTGGATAGAGAGGTGTTTCTGGGTCATGTGATTTCGGCAGATGAGATTTCTATGTATCCCAGTAAGGTAGAAGCTGTTGTCAATTGGGAGCGTCCCAGGAATGTGTCGGAGATTCGTAGTTTCTTGGGTCTGGCTGGCTATTATCGTATTTTTATCAAGGGATTTTCTAGTATAGCTAAGCCGATGACGCAGTTGACCCAGAAGGACAAGCGTTTTGTTTGGACTGAGCAATGTGAGAGCAGTTTTCAGTTTCTCAAAGAGAAGCTAACTTTTGCGCCTGTGTTAGCTTTACCGTCTGGTTCAGGTGGTTTCGTTGTTTGTTCAAATGCTTCACTCAATGGATTGGTCTGTGTTGATGCAGAATGGTCGAGTCATTGCTTATGCTTCTCGGTAGTTGAAACTGCATGAGACTCGATACCCAGTTCATGATTTAGAGCTAGCAGCCGTGGTCTTTGCTTTGAAGATTTGGCGCCACTATCTGTATGGCGAGCAGTTCGTGGTGTATTCGGACCACAAGAGTCTCCAGTATTTTTTTTCTCAGTCAGATTTGAATATGAGACAGCGTAGATGGATGGAGCTGCTTAAGGATTTTTATTGTGAGATTCAATACCAGCCTAGAAAAATTTAATGTAGTGGCTGATGCCTTGAGTAGGAAAGCTCAAGTGTCGATGCTTGCATCTGTGTAGATTTCGAAGGTGCATGATCATTTAAGCACTACTGGTTGGCGTTTTTACCCAGCTGAGGATTATGTTGTGGTGTCTTCTTTCCAATTTGAGACACAGATTGTAGCGAGCATTAGAGCTGCTCAAAGGACAGATCCTTCCATCCATGAGCTCAAGCTGAAGGTTAGAGCTGGACAACTTGAGGAGTATTCTATCTCTTCTGATGGTTGTTTGAGATTCCGTGGCAGGTTGGTTGTGCCAAATCCGATTGATTTGAAGGAAGAGATCCTTAAATAAGCGCACTTCAGTAGGCACAGTGTTCATTCAGGCGTGAGGAAGATGTATTATGCCTTAAAGTCTCACTCAATGCTGTGTGGGTTGTTATCGAAAGATTTTTGAAGTCTGCTCACTTCATTCCCTATGGTATGACATTTTATTTGAAGAAAATGGCGAAGCTGTACGTGGATTTTGTGGTGCGTTTGCATGGTGTGCCTATTTTCATTGTCTCAGACAGATATCCGAGATTCACTTCCAGGTTTTGGAAGAGTTTGCAGACAGCTTTAGGTACTAGATTGGCTATGAGTACAGCATATCACCTCCAAAAAGATGGCCAATCTGAGAGGACTATCCAGATTTTGGAGGATATTCTAAGAGCTGTAGTGATGGACTTCGGTGGTAGCTGGCAGGATTCACTGTCTTTGGTTGAGTTTTCTTACAATAACAGCTACCAAGTGACGATTGGAATGGCACCGTTTGAAGCACTGTATGGCAGGAAAGTGCAGGTCGCCTGTGTGTTGGGAAGAAGTAGGTGAGAAGCAGTTTCCTTCTCCAGAATTTGTGCAGCAGATGAGAGATCATGTAGATCTGATTCTCCAGCGTATGAAAGCTGCACAAGATCGCCAAGCCAGTTATGTGAATAAGAGGCGTAGTCCTTTAGAGTTTCAGGTTGGTGACCGTGTTTTCCTGAAATTTTCTCATTTTCGTAGTGTTTTGCGTTTTGGTCTCAAGGGTAAGTTAGCTCCTCGTTATGTTGGACCGTATGAGATTGTTGAGAGGATTGGCCCTTTGGCATTATCGGCTGATGTTGCCACCAGATTTGTCTTCCTTACATGATGTGTTTCATGTTTCGATGCTGAGGAAGTATGAGCCAGATCCATCTCATGTGTTGAGGACGGATGAGGTAGAGCTTGATCAGACTTTGAGCTATGTTGAGTATCCCTTGCATATTCTGGATAAGAAGGAGAAACAGCTGAGGAACAAAACCATTCCTCTGGTGATGATTCAGTGGAGCAAGCATGGTAGAGATAAAGCTACCTGGGAACTGGAAGAGAAGATGCAGCGTGAGTGGCCGCATCTATTTGAGTGAGTGTTGTATCAGATTCTAGTAGTTGGTTCTTTGTTATTTCCTGGTAGATGTTTGCTTAAGTTCTTTTCCCCACTTATCTTGAACTCTTGTTGTGGAGTTGATTGATTTCGAGGACGAAATCCTATTTTAGTGGGTAAGAGATGTGAGACCCGAAAGCTGATAAGATTAATTGAGTGAATTAATCGGGTTTTATTGAGATCAGCTTTGAGTTCTTATGCTTGGAGAAGCTATCGGGTTTTGTTTTAATCCTTAAAACAGTTCTGGAGAGTTAGAACTTTGGCTTGAATTCAGCGATCAGTAGTTAGCGTGGGTCATTGCTGAATGTTAGCTTTCAGCAGTGGTGACGTCAGCAGTTGTCGCTGAGTGGTTGTGTTTAGCAGTCGTAGCGAGAGCAGTTGTCGCTGAGCAGTAGAGAGTGCGCTAGTTTTTTTCAGCAGTGAGTAGCTAAACTTCGTCGTTTGGATTAGTTGGTACGTGTGTGAGAGATCTGTTGTTGCGTTACGAACAGATGTTGGTTAGTTGTTCAGCAGTGAGTAACGGGTGACGTGTCCAGTTCCGACGTCGTTTGAGTTAGTAGAGATTTGTATTGGCGTAGAGTGAGATCTGTTTGCGAACGGGTATATCAGTTGTGATAGCTTAAGTTGTCGGTGGATCTGTTCCCAGTTCTCTCAGCAGTGAGATTTAATAGGGAGCTTGGCCTTGTTCTCTATTATTGCTTCCCGACACTTAGAATATTTTCCGATAGAAAAATCTGTCGCGATACCCTAGTTACTGTTCACCGAACCTTATCTTCTTCAATTGCCGACGGTAGATAGCTTCGATTGAAGTGAGAGTGGTAGTGTTGGACTCCTCTTGCTGAGACGCTTCGTGTGGATCTTGCTTTCGGACGTTTTCTTGAAGCTGATGAGGTGCGCGAAGACATCTCCCTTGTGTATTCTGTTAGCATAAGCATCGGGTTCGACCTAGCTTGTTGGGGTAAGTGTTCAGATTCTACTTTGTGTTGTTTAGAGCTCTCTGTTGAGTTAGATGGGGTAGAATAGCACTGGTCGAGTTCGTAGCTCCCAGCTGTTGCTTTTCTGTGCTTTGGTTCTTGAGAAGTGGCTTGTGTTTGGCTTAACAGGTGGTGGATCTGTTTGCTCGGACCCTGATTGTAGTAATTGTTGCACAGAGATTTGAGGTACGGATGTGAGCTTGTCTTACAGCGTGGATTTGGCATGAATATTATGTGTAATGCTGTGTCTGTTCTGTGTTGTTGTTACTTGAATAAATTTCTTGTTTTATATGGCAATTTGTTGCATTGCATATACATCTGTCATATCCAGTTCAGATCTTGTAGCCTTGCGTTGTCGTTGTGATGTTCTGTTGCGTGCCAGGATGCGAGGGCGAGCGGCAATACCGCACTCTCATCTCCCTATTGGGTTTATTTAGCCGCTATGAGCCGAGTGGTTAACTACCACAGTTCATGAGTTGGGGAACGGCAGGTTGAGCATTTGTGAAGCACCTGGTATCGGGTGTGGTGTAGAGATGAGTGGGTAATTCTCATATGCTTGTACACACACCGTGTCCACTATCTTTTCAGAAAATGTTGTCAGCTGTTGATCTATGTCTGAGTTCTTTGGCTCCCTGCTGTGGTGTATCCTTCTGCTGTTGCCCTGCTCCTCATGCATAGCATCTGCATTTTATCTATTGCTGTCTATTGCTGTGTTTCAGTTGCTCTCCGTACTGGGGTTTGACCCCGATGTTCGTCTGGGGCTTGTGTTGTTGCCTGTGTGTTGTTTCAGGTTTCCCACGTTTCTCTGCTGGTCGTGGCTTTGACCCAGCGGGAAGTGCACCAGGAGGTGGTTAGAGTGTACCAGTTAGCGTATAGCATATATGTACTAGTAGTGTCAGCCGGGGAATGCCTTATGCTTGTGGGATTCGGTTGTATGCTGTAGTACTTGTATTTGTTTAAATGTTGTACTGTTGTACTGAATTGTGTTGTTAAATTGGGATACTTTAAGTATTGTTGTATTTTAAATTAAATGTTTTAATCGTCAGGCCAAAGAGAAAATTTTAAGCCAATTTTCTATGCTTCCGCTATTTTTTTGTGTGGTTTAACTCTGTGTTGTGCATGAGGCCTGACAGGGACGCCTGAGCTGGACTGGTCGAAGATATCTTGCTGGAACAGTAAGGGGACGTCCAAGTTGGTTAAGTAGTTTACTTCCAGAATGCAGGAAGCACCAAGCTGGTTCACCAGTTTGGAGTTGGAGCGGCACGAAGATCAAGCGTAGAGAATGAAGGGTAAAGTTCAGGTGCATAGAGATGAAGTACAGAACAGCTCAATCGCAGATCAAGTGCTGAGTACAAGAGCAGTGATTGAGTGTGAAACCCAATGCAAACACGATTTCGGAGGCTAAACGAATGAATTTTGTCAAAAAGCGGCTTATGTCATGACATAGTTGTGAGTGTTACTCGTCGGACCGTTTCGAAGGGGGTAGCACTGGTCTCATGCGAAAATGTGCAAGTTCATCCCGAACCTTGCATATTCGCATATTGTGGAGCCCGGCCGGATTATGATCCTGCAACGGAAGCGAGCTGATACAGAGTTAGAAGCGAGCTGGATGAAGAGAAAAGTAGCAGCGAGCTGGAACAAAGCACTGTAGCAGATCAGCTCAAGAGCATCTTAGTTGAGAAACGACCAGCTCAGTGGATAGACCAGCTCATAGCAAAGAAGAAACAGAGGCAAGCTGATTAAGGTCAAACCAGCTCAGCAAGCAGAGCAGAGGTCAAGAGCAGAATTAGACAAAACGACAAGTGAAGAATTTTGAACACAAGACATTACGAAGATTTCTTATTAGAGTTCAAATTGATTTGCTGTCCACTTCAGGTACACACCTGTACAGTGCTTACATGCTCAGTCTACAAAGCCTGCAGAAGCATTTAATGCAACGGACACAAAGTACAACCATGCCAGAACCTTTTCAGAAGACTTATCAACGGCTGGAAAGATGTGTCCAATGGGCAAATCTTCACAGGGCTATTTATATGAAGAAGACGATGAGCTGACACGGAGAGAGGAAGGCGCATACAATAGAAGAAGACCGCAAGAAAAGAGCGAAGTGTTGTGCGAGCCAAAATGTAAAACAGCAGAACGCACAACACAAGCTCTGGGAAGACATTGGTGAAATCAGCTCAGACTAGGAGCACTTCCCAGTGTATGAGAATACATTTTAGTGAGCGTACACTGCATATTTCTCACACACAGATTCACTCACATATGAGAGCTGAGAGCTAAATTGTTGAGTTGAGTGAATCGGTTAAAACTCTCCATTGTAGTCTTTGGACAGAGACGTTAAACAAGTCTAGTTGTCTTTTGCACTGAGACGTTAAAGAAGTATGGGTTGTCTTTCGCACTGAGACGTTAAAGAAGTGTGTGTAGCCTTTCTTACTGAGGCGTTAAAGAAGTGTTGTTAGACACACAGCCTGCGAGCTTAGTGTACAGTGGTGTTTCTAGGAGTTCTTGCGGCCGAGGGTCGTCGGAGTGGGTTGTAGCGTAGGGACGCTGCAATCAAAGTATTCTAGGAATCCTTCCCGATTACGGAAGAAGGGGAGACGTAGGAGAGTTTGCTCCGAACTTTCATAAAAAAATCAGTGTATCTGCTTTACTGCTTTACTGCATTCATACATACGCATCACATATTTACAACTGCTCATAAAACTTTTTAATGAGCTTTCGAATCTAAGATGCAGAGTTATTTCCGCATGATTTAAATTCATTACTCAATCTGTATCTCGGTGTACAAGTATTCAAGAACACTGAGATATTGCAGCTCAAGTAATAAATAACCAGATCGTTTGTTCTTTCATCGAGCTAGTTTCAACGACCAGTTAGAACCCGGCTCTTGCACGGTGCTGGTTTAGCGTCGAGCTGGTCATACACAAAAGCAATCCGGTTTCAGCATCCAACTGGAACCAGCTTAGTTATCGCAATCTGGTTTCAGCGTCTAGCTGGATCCAGCGTTCTTTTACGCGATCTGGTTATTCTCTATAAGTGCTGGCTATTGACTAAATAACCTCTGTATACACTAACAGAGGGTAAATCGATCCTAACAAGTGGTATCAGAGCAGGTTGTTGTTGAATAGTGCATTTTCTTTTCGAAAATGTTTTTAACAGTTTTTAAAACTTTGTCTGCTCTGATAGTCGTTTGAAATCCTGTCTATGCTACAAAGTTTTTAAGGTTTTCAAAACTCATTTCATATGGATACGGGGAGGAATGTCTATTGAATTGCAGAGCGATTTCTCGAAAAGAAAGAGCAGCAACTTCTCTGCTGACGAGCTGACAGATTGCGTGAGGACTGTGGACGCCAAGATCTCTAGGGCTGGGCGAGGCCAAGCCTTAGGGAAAAATGGAAGAGACTCTATAAATTGAATCTTCTATTGATCCTCTGGTCTATATAAATGAGAAATTTTGAGTAGCATAGACTTTGTCTTCAAAATCTCATGCATACATAATGTTTTCGATAAATTGTCTTCCTGTGCATAATGTTTTTATTTCGAAAATAAAATTACCATATGCTCAAAATGGAAGAGACTCTATAAATTGAATCTTCTATTGATCCTCTGGTCTATATAAATGAGAAATTTTGAGTAGCATAGACTTTGTCTTCAAAATCTCATGCATACATAATGTTTTCGATAAATTGTCTTCCTGTGCATAATGTTTTTATTTCGAAAATAAAATTACCATATGCTCTGTTGAGGGGGAGTTTTGTTTTAAATATTAAGGGGGAGACAAGATTTCAAACCCTTTTTTATTCCCACAAAAAGGGGGAGAAATATTTTTGAACATAAATATACGTGCATATGTTTATTCAGATTTTGTGTAAATCAAAAAGGGGGAGATTGTTGTATCTGTTTCTAACAGATCAGAATCAAACTTTTTGATTCACACAAAATCTGCTACTATTGTACTAACGCTTTACATGACATGCGCAGCTTGCTTAGTCTGGAGTAGACATGAAGATATCCAAACTGGAACAGTAAGGAGACGCCTGAGCTGGACTGGTCGAAGATATCTAGCTGGAACAGTAATGGGACGCCCAACCTGGTTCAGTAATTTACTTCCAGAATGCAGTAAGCACCAAGATGGTTCACCAGTTTTGAGTTGGAGCGGCACGAAGATCAAGCGCAGAGAATGAAGAGCAGAGTTCAAGTGCAGAGAGATGAAGTGCAGAACAGCTCAAAGCGCAGATCAAGTGCAGAGTACAAGAGCAGTGATTGAGTGCAAAACCCAATGCAAACACGATTTTGGAGGCCTAAACGAATGAATTTGGCCAAAAATCAGCTTATGTCACGACATAGTCGTGAGTATTACTCGTCGGACCGTTTCGAAGGTGGTAGCACTAGTCTCATGCGAAAATGTGCAAGTTCATCCCGAACCTTGCATATTCCCATACTTGTGGAGCCCGGCCGGATTATGATCCTGCAACGGAAGCGAGCTGATACAGAGTTAGAAGCGAGCTGATACAGAGTTAGAAGCGAGCTGGATGAAGAGAAGTATAGCAGCTCAACAGCGAGCTGGAACAAAGCACTGTAGCAGATCAGCTCAAGAGCAGCTTAGTTGAGAAGCGACCAGCTCAGTGGCCAGACCAGCTCATAGCAAAGAAGAAACAGAGGCAAGCTGGTTAAGGTCAAACCAGCTCAGCAAGCAGATCAGAATTAGACAAAATGACAAGCGAAGAAATTTGAACACAAGACATTACGGAGATTGCTTGTTAGAGTTCAAATTGATTTGTTGCCCACTTCAGATACAGACCTGTACAGTGCGTACATGCTCAAAGTCTACAAAGCCTGCAGAAGCATTAAATGCAAAGGAAACAAAGTACAACCATGCCAGAACCTTTTCAGAAGACTTATCAACGGCTGGAAATATGTGCCCAACGGGCAAAGTCTGCACATGGCTATTTTATGAAGAAGACGATGAGCAGAGAAGGAGATAGGAAGGCGCATACAATAGAATAAGAGCGCAAAAGAAAAGAGGGAAGTGTCGTGCGAACCAAAATGTAAAATAGCAGAACGCACAACACAAGCTCTGTGAAGGCATTGGTGAAATCAGCTCAGACTAGGAGCACTTCCAGTGTGTGATAATACATTTGAGAGTGAGCGTACACTGTATATTTCTCACACACAGATTCACTCACATATGAGAGCTGAGAGCTAAATTGTTGAGTTGAGTGAATCAGTTAAAACTCTCCATTGTAGTCTTTGGACAGAGACGTTAAACAAGTCTAGTTGTCTTTTGCACTGAGACGTTAAAGAAGTGTGGGTTGTCTTTCGCACTGAAACATTAAAGAAGTGTGTGTAGCCTATCTCACTGAAGCGTTAGTGTTGTTTGACACACAGCCTGCGAGCTTAGTGTGCAGTGGTGTTGCTAGGAGTTCTTGCGATCGAGGGCCGTCGGAGTGGGTTGTAGCGTAGGGACGCTGCAATCAAAGTCTTCTAGTGGAATCCTTCCCGATTTCGGGAGAAGGGGAGACGTAGGAGAGTTTGCTCCGAACTTCCATAAACAAATCAATGTATCTTCTTTACTGCTTTACTGCATTCATACATACGCATCGCATATTTACAAGTGCGCATAAAACTATTTAACGAGCTTTCAAATCTAAGAGTGCAGTTTGAGTTATTTTCGCATGATTTAAATTCAGTACTCAATCTATATCTCGGTGCACAAGTATTCAAGAAAAAGTGAGCTATTGCAGCTCAAGTAATAAATAACCAGATCGTTTGTTCTTTTATCGAGGTGGTTTCAACGACCATCTAGAACCAGGATCTTGCACTGCGCTGGTTTAGCGCCGAACTGGTATACACAAAAGCAATACGGTTTCAACATCCAGCTGAAACTAGCTTAGTTATCGCAATCTAGTTTCAGCGTCTAGCTGGATCCAGCGTTTTTTTACGTGATCTGGTTATTCCCTCTAAGTGATGGTTATTGACTAAATAACCTCTGTATACACTAACAGAGGGTAAATCGATCCTAAAAAGTGGTATCAGAGCAGGTTGTTCTTGAATAGTGCATTTTCTTTTCGAAAAATGTTTTTAATATTTTTTAAAACTTATGTCTGCTCTGATAGAAATTCGAAAGCCTGTATATGCATTTTTAAGGTTTTCAAAAGTCATTTCATATGGATAGGGGAAATATGTCTATTGAATTGCAGAGCGATTTCTCGGAAGGAAAGAGCGGCAACATCTCTTCTGACGAGCTGACAGATTGCGCGAGGTCTGTGGACGCCAAGATCTCTAGGGCTGGGTGTTGCCAACCCTTAGGGAAAAATGGAAGAGATTATGTAAATTGAATCTTCTATTGCTACTCTGATCTATATAAATGAGAAATTTTGAGTAGCATAGACTTTGTCTTCAAAATCTCATGAACACATAATGTTTTCGACAAACTGTCTTCCTGTACATAATTTTTTTATTTCGAAAATAAAATTACCCCATGCTCTGTTGAGGGGGAATTTTGTTTTAAGTATTAAGGGGGAGACAAGATTTCAAACCCTTTTTGATTCCCACAAAAAAGGGGAGAAATATTTTTGAACATAAACATACGTGCATATGTTTATTCATATTTTGTGTAAATCAAAAAGGGGAGATTTTTGGATCTGTTTCTAACAGATCAGAATCTAAGTTTTGATTCACGCAAAATCTGTTACTATTGTACTAACGCTCTACATGACATGCGCAGATTGCTTAGTCTGGAGTAGACATGAATATATCCAAACAGGAACAGTAAGGAGACGCCTGAGCTGGACTGGTCAAACATATCTAGCTGGAACAGTAAGTGGACGCCCAAGCTGGTTCAGTAGTTTACTTCCAGAATGCAGGAAGCACCAAGCTGGTTCACCAGTTTGGAGTTGGGTTGGCACGAAGATCAAGCGTAGAGAATGAAGAGCAGAGTTCAAGTGCAGAGAGATGAAGTGTAGAACAGCTCAAGCGCAGATCAAGTGTAGAGTACAAGGGCAGTGATTGAGTGCGAAGCCAAATGCAAACGCGATTTCAGAGGCCTAAATGAATGAATTTGGCCAAAAAGCGGCATATGTCACAACTGTTTTGTGAGTTTTACTCGTCGGACCGTTTCGGAGGGGGTAGCACTGGTCTCATGCAAAAATGTGCAAGCTCATCCCGAACCTTGCATATTCTCATACTTGACTCCCCAGCCGGATTATGAGACTGCAACGGAAGCGAGCTGATACAGAGTTAGAAGTGAGCTGGATGAAGAGAAATGTAGTAGCTCAGCAGCGAGCTGGAACAAAGCACTGTAGCAGATCAGCTCAAGAGCAGCTTAGTTGAGAAGTATGAGACTGCAACGGAAGCGAGCTGATACAGAGTTAGAAGTGAGCTGGATGAAGAGAAATGTAGTAGCTCAGCAGCGAGCTGGAACAAAGCACTGTAGCAGATCAGCTCAAGAGCAGCTTAGTTGAGAAGCGACCAGCTCACAGCAAAGAAGAACACGAAGGCAAGCTGGTTAAGGTCAAACCAACTCAGCAAACAGAGTAGAGGTCAAGAGCAGAATAGACAAAACGACAAGCAAAGAAATTTGAACACAAGACATTACGAACATTGCTTATTAGAGTTCAAATTGATTTGCTGTCCACTTCAGGTACAGACCTGTACAGTGCGTACATGCTCAAAGTCTACAAAGCCTGCAGAAGCATTAAATGCAAAGGACACAAAGTACAGCCATGCCAGAACCTTTTCAGAAGACTTATCAACAGCTGGAAAGATGTGTCCAACGGGCAAAATCTGCACAGGGCTATTTATATGAAGAATACGATGAGCAGACAACGAGAGAGGAAGGCGCATACAATAGAAGAATAGCGCAAAATAAAAGAGCGAAGTGTTGTGTGAACCAAATGTAAAACAGCAGAACGCACAACACAAGCTCTGGGAAGACATTGGTGAAATCAGCTCAGACTAGGAGCACTTCCCAGTGTGTGAGAATACATTTGAGAGTGAGCGTACACTGTATATTTCTCACACACAGATTCACTCACATATGAGAGCTGAGAGCTAAATTTTTGAGTTGAGTTAATCAATTTAAACTCTCCATTGTAGTCTTAGGACAGAGACGTTAAACAAGTCTAGTTGTCTTTTGCACTGACACATGAAAGAAGTGTTGTCTTTCGCATTGAGACTTTAAAGAAGTGTGTGTAGCCTTTCTCACTGAGGCGTTAAAGAAGTGTTGTTAGACACACAACCTGTGAGCTTAGTGTGAAGTGGTGTTACTTGGAGTTCTTGCGGCCGAGGGTCGTTGGAGTGGGTTGTAGCGTAGGGACGCTGAAATCAAAGTCTTCTAGTGGAATCCTTCCCGATTGCGGAAGAAGGGGAGACTTAGGAGAGTTTGCTCCGAACTTCCATAAACAAATCAGCGTATCTTCTTTACTGCTTTACTGCATTCATACATACGCATCACATATTTACAACTGCGCATAAAACTGTTTAACGAGCTTTCGAATCTAAGAGTGCAGTTTGAGTTGTTTCCGCATGATTTAAATTCATTACTCAATATGTATCTTGATGCACAAGTATTCAAGAACACTGAGCTATTGCAGCTCAAGTAATAAATAAGCAGATCGCTTGTTCTTTCATCGAGCTGGTTTCAACGTTCCGCATGATTTAAATTCATTACTCAATATGTATCTTGATGCACAAGTATTCAAGAACACTGAGCTATTGCAGCTCAAGTAATAAATAAGCAGATCGCTTGTTCTTTCATCGAGCTGGTTTCAACGACCAGCTAGAACCAGGCTCTTGCACTGTGCTGGTTTAGCGTCGAGATGGTCATACACAAAAGAGATCCGGTTTCAGCATCCAGCTCGAACCAGCTTAGTTATCGCAATCTGGTTTTAGCATCTAGCTGGATCCAACATTTTTTTACGCGATCTGGTTATTCCCTCTAAGTGCTGGTTATTGACTAAATAACCTCTGTATACACTAACAGAGGGTAATCGATCCTAACACTCTACCCCAATCTGAGAGGCCATGCTATATAATTCATATTGTTGTTCTGATCCAACCTGAACTGTCATGTTTAATTCTGAACTGACCCGTTTTATCATGTTTTTTTGATTTCACAATCCTGAACCGAGTTGACCGCCTTGATCCATTTTTACCGTCCTAAATTTATTTGATCGTTCTATTCTTTTTCGACTGCACTATCCTGCTTTGATCGCTATGTTCTGAGTTGATCATCCCAACCTTATTTGACCATCCTGATCTGAATTGACTATTCCGATGTGATTTGGACATTTTGATTTGATCCGATCGTTTCGATCTGATCAGTCCTGATCTGATCTGGTCTGGTTGTTTTGAATCATCTTTATAAACTGAGCCCAAATGTCCTTTTGTATGGTACAGTATTTAGTGTCAGCACTAGTTTGTTCTGATCTAGGTGACACCTGAGTAAATGAATTCCCAAGTGAGGATGCTAGGTGAGGTGACCGGATGAGGGCTGGACTGGAGATGAGAGCACCTATTAACATAAAATTTATTAGTTTTGGTGATAACAAAATAAGACAAGTTCTAAATTCAGAAGTAACACTTGGATAGTCAGCCGTTGAAGATGGTCAACTACATGTTTGGAACAAAGTATACTTCAGATGTTGAATTGACCAGTCAGTTATTGGGATTGAATATTTCAGTTTCTAGATATCAGATCTTGGTATTCGAGAATATTTCAGCAGTGGAGTTGAAGCACTTAGTTGATAGGATACTATTTCAGAGGTTGAAGTTATACGGTTATCCGTTTATGGTTTTGGGTTTTTATGTCAGTCGTGAGAGCAATTCAGATGTTGATTACAAGGGTTACGCAATCAGACTTTGGTATTCATTCAGCAGTTGGGTACTTTTGTCAGAAGTATATTAATTCAGTAGTTGGAGATTCGCTTCAGTAGTCAACATATTTCAGCAGTTGGGTATTTATTTCAGTAGTAAGTATTTTTAGTAGTTGGCTACAGTGCTTTTGATTCAGTCGTGATTTTTGTTGGAACATATCGTTGCAACCAGCCGTTATATCATATTCACAATTTACGAAAAGAAGGATATTTCAGACGTTGGATATCTAATCAGCAGTTGGTATAATTAGTTGTTGGTTGTTATGATCAGCAGTTAAATTCTACTTCAGTAGTGAGCATATTCAGCCGTTGGGATTCAGTTGTTGATTTGATATCAGGCGCAACTACTCAAGTGTTAGCATGTTTTCTTAACGAACAACAAAACTACGTCGTTTGGATTAGTTGATACGACAGCGTTTGGTTTAGCTCTAGAATTCAAAAGTTAGTTTATGCATGCATTCAGTCGTTGGTACGATCAGTAGTTGGACACTCAGTTGTTGCAAAGATTTAGTGGCGTTATTTATTCAGTAGTAACAGTCACGTATTCTATCAGCGATGAACTATTCAAAATTCTACTTCAGTAGTGAGCATATTCAGCCGTTGGGATTCAGTTGTTGATTTGATATCAGGCGCAACTACTCAAGTGTTAGCATGTTTTCTTAACGAACAACAAAACTACGTCGTTTGGATTAGTTGATACGACAGCGTTTGGTTTAGCTCTAGAATTCAAAAGTTAGTTTATGCATGCATTCAGTCGTTGGTACGATCAGTAGTTGGACACTCAGTTGTTGCAAAGATTTAGTGGCGTTATTTATTCAGTAGTAACAGTCACGTATTCTATCAGCGATGAACTATTCATCTTCTTCAAAGAAGGAAAAGCTGTTTTAACAGTAATAGAATTCAGGCGCAAGCGACAAATCGATTCAAACGTGATTATATATTCAAAATGGAAAGAATCAATGGTGAAGATTGAATCGTACTATTGCCTGGAATTAAGGAGACAACTTCGGTACTACTTTGGGTAAATAGTACACAATTTACAGAGGACGTTATACGGTGATTGCACAAATATGGAAAACGAAATTTTGGCTCTGACGATGTGCAATTTACCATTTGGTGGAGCAGTATATACGGTCGCACGATTAACAGATTTTCAAAAGGATTTTGTTTCCTTTACAAAATCAAATGACCGTTGGAGGACAAAGAATATAAATAGAGCTGGAATTTGAACTGAAGAAGCTCTCTGTCATTCTCGCCATTCGTCGTTCTCATTATCTCTGAGCGTATCACACATTGAAGCTATCTCTCAAAAGCTCACAAAAACTCGAAGAACACAAGTGTTGATTTTCACAGAAAATATCTTTGAGTTCATCTTCTGGTTCATCGTGTTGAATCAAGTTTCTTAGCTTAGAAACCAGAAAATTTACATCACTCACAATCATTGTATTTCACTGTCTTTTTTATTGAGTCTGTAACAAACGTGCTACACAAAAGCTGTTTGACAAACATATCAAGTGATGTAAACAGCAGCTGCGACTGCTTTGTGATTGGTGTTGCTAGGAGTTCACCTTGAGCGAGGCTCGGTGATTGGGTGTTTGCAGAAAGCCTATAACCATCAAATCATCTAGTGGAACCTTCCTGAAAGGAAGAAGGGGAGATGTAGGATATTGATATCCGAACTTTCATAAACAAACTCTCGACCCTTACTCTTTTATATTTTCGCATTTACTTATTGCTTTGACTGTTCACAAATTAATCGACTTCTTTCCGCACTTTTTGTTAGTCGAGAAATTTGCTTTTAAACTGAGATCCTTAAATCTGGTAACTCGGATTTAAGTTAAGTGGGTTCTTGTAAAACTGTTTTACAAGGTTTCGAAAATTTGAAAATACCAAGATTTCATTCAACCCCCCCCCCCCTTCTGAACTCTTGCAGCTGTTTTTCGAACCACATTGATCCTATCAATTGGTATCAGAGCGTGCGCATCTCAGTATTGAACAGTTGTTGTTTGTGCTTTATCTATATTAAAATGTCAACTTCTCACAACAAGATTCCTATGTTTTGCTAAGGAGGATTATGACGATTGGAAGATTCACACGCAAGCTCATCTAGCTGCTCAGGATGACGACATGTGGTCTGTTATCACAGAAGGTCCACTGAAAATAATGAAGCCAAACCTAGCTTTTGCAATTTCTAACGGCGAGCCTCAGTTTCCGGAGAAGAGCAGACATGAGTACACTAATGAGGATAAAAAGAAGGCGAATCTAGACAATGTGGCCAAGGATATTCTCTTCAAGACGCTGGAAAAGGACAAAAACATGTTCAGTAAGATCAAAACTTGCGCCACAGCTAAAGATATTTGGGAAAAGTTGACTCAAATATGTGAAGAAAACGACGAGACGAAAGAGAACAAGTTGATTGTGGCTCAGCAGAAGTACGAGTCGATAAAGATGAAGGATGGAGAGACGATGACGGAGTTCGACGAAAGATTCAGTGCTGTTGTTATTGAGTTTACGAGTCTTGGCAAAGAATAGCAACAGAGAGCTAGCGTTGAAGGTGATGAGAGTGCTGCCCAGGGAGTGGGACGTGAAGACGATGGCGATGCGTGAATCAAAAGATCTGAACAAGCTGGAGCTTCACAACTTGTTTGCAAACCTTAAAGCTTATGAGTTCGAATTGGAGACAAGAGCTGAAGCTGCTCCATCAACATCCCAGCCGACAAAATCATTAGCAGCTACAACTACTGAACAGTGCTCTCCAAGCACTAGCAAGACGGCTGATCAACTCAGCGACGATGTCATGTCCCTCTTCGTTAAGAAGTTTGGGAAATACTTGAGAAGATCTTTCAACCCTTCTACTCCTTATAATAATTTTCATAAATATGATAAAGTTAATGCTGATTCGAATTGTTATAACTGTGGTCGTCCAGGGCACTTTGTAGCTGATTGAAATAGGCCAAAGAAGGAGGACAGATCCAGGGATGACAAGAGAACTGATGATAGATATAGGAGAGATGAAAAGGAGGATCGATACAAGCGAGATGACAAGACAGATGAGAGAACTGTCGACAGATCAAAGGATAGATCCAAGGACAGACGGATGAGGACAAGAGGTGATAAAAGACCCAGCCGCAAGAATGATCGCAAAGTACTGATGGCTGAAGAAAGCACCAAGATTTGGGCTGACACAGATTCAGACTCTTCATCCAGCAGTTCCTCATCAATCGATAGTGAACAGGAGGAGGTTCACTATCTCATGGCTGATCAAACATCTGATGACGAGGTATTCGACTTCTCTAACATTGAATTTACACGAGAAGACCTTTTCAGTGCACTTAATGATATGGTCAAAGAGTACAGGAAGCTTTCTCACACATTCGAGGAAGTTAAGGCTGAAAACGATGATTTGAAAAATAGCTCAGCTGAACCAAGTGTTGTTGAACTTGGTGAAGCTGACAGCTTGAAAATCGAGTTGAGTAAGCTGACAGCTGAGAATGAACTGTTGAGAAATGAATTTAGTGAGCTCAAAGCTGAAATTGAAAAATTAAATTTGACAATGAGCTCCTGGACAAAGTCTTCTGCTTCTCTTGATAAGCTGTTTGGAATTCAGAAGCCAGCAAGCGATAGAACTGGCTTGGGTTTCAATAGTAGTGAAAGCAGTGATGGAGAAACAAGTACTCAGTCACAGCTGGTATACGACAAGTTCAATAAGATGAGCTTTGTCAAAGCCAGTGTGACATATGACAGTTGTGAGTCGATAACATATAATGACCAGACCTCTCAGAAGTTGAACCATAAAGGAAAAGCTGGTATCGACTATCAAAGACCTGAAAATTCCAAGCCCAGCTGGCTAAAGAACAAATTGGACAAATACAAAGCGAAAGCTGGTTCTAAGTAGTTTGTTCCTAACCAGCCAAGGCGTAATTCAACGAAGGTAAAATATGGTTGGAGAAAGGTTCAGCCGAGGAGGGATCTAAATGGTCAAAATATGAAATCAACACTCAATAGATCTCACCATGGTTTTGCACAGACCCTCACGGACTCTAGTACTAGAAAAACTGCAAAGGTAATTCAAGTATGGGTCCCGAAAGGGGTAATCCGATCTGGACCCAAGTAAAATTGGGTACCAAAATCTGTTTGTATGATTGCAGGACAACAGGTGCGAACCAGATGATGTATAAAATTTGTGGTATCTGTATAGCGGCTGTGCAAGACATATGACAGGGAACCAAAAGCTGCTATCAGATGTTGTCTGCACAAAGGCGCAAAAATAGTCTTTGGTGATAACGCATACGGTTAACACTGTGGGTAAGGGTAAGCTTATCCACGGTAACATCTCTATTTCAGACGTCTTAGTTGTTGATAATTTACGTTATAATTTAATTAACATCAGTTAGCTATGTGAAAAGGGTTACACAGTTAAGTTTCAACAACACACCTGCACAGTTCAGAATGCAAATGGTCTGACTGTATTGGTAGGTAAATGATCGGGGAATACCTACATTATCGATTGGTCAGAGTAGTTGAAATCTGAACAGTTTTGCCTTGCAGCTGACTCCTCCAAGAGCTGGATGTGGCATCAAAGAATGAATCATCTAATCTTCAAAACACTTGCCAAGTTGAGTCAACATGATATGGTTTCTGGTATACCAAAAATCAATTTTTCTAAGGACAAGGTTTGTGCCGCTTGTCAGCTGGGAAAGCAAATTAAATCTACTTTCAAAAAGAAAGGCGGTAAACGTTCTTCCCGTAGCTTAGAGCATTTACATATGGATATTTTTTGTCCTATACCCGTAACTAGCTTAGGAGGAACGAACTACACCCTTGCAGTTGTTGATGATTTTACAAAATGTACTTGGGTGTTGTTTTTAAAAGCAAAATCTGAAACCGCCGACCAGCTGATACGTCTTTTAAAACGTTTGCAAAATGACAGATCTTGTTCAGTCAACCGAATAAGAAGTGATCGTGGTACTGAGTTTTTAAATAAAAAATTGACTTCTTATTTGGAAGACTTAGGGATAAAGCATGAGCTTTCAGCAGCTAGAACTCCTCAGCAGAACGGGTTAGCTGAGAGGAGAAATCGAAATTTAAAAGAAGATGCTCGATCTATGATTGCTTATTCCGGTATTTCACAAAAATTTTGGGCAGAAGCAGTTAACACAGCATGTCATACTCAAAACAGATCTATGATTAATAGGATGCACGATAAAACCCCATATGAGATCTGGCATGGCAAGAAACCTGATATATCTTATTTCAGGGTGTTTGGGTGCAGATGTTTTATTCATAATATTGGCAAGAAGCACCTAACAGATTTTGAACCAAAATCTGATGTAGGTATCTTTTTAGGATGTCCCGTTGTTAGCAAAGCATATCGCGTATTCAACAACAAAAGTCTAACAGTCGAAGAATCCGCTCATGTGGTGTTTGATGAAACAAGCTTCAGATCCAATTCAGCTGCAAGCTTACACGATTTGTGTTCACGTCTGGAATCAACAAGTCTTGATGACTCAGATGATGACGTGGCTCCACAAAGATATTCAGCAGAGATGGAACCAGCACTGGACACACCACACACTAACTCGCAACAAGATCTGACAGATAATCCAGTAGTCATCGATTTAACTAACGTTGACTCTATGCATGATCAGATCTCGCCAAGTGTACCAGCTGTTGGAGGAGGAGCAACCAACCTTCAACCAGATGTTTCTCGACCAGCTATTGCTCCAACAGATGCTGTTCAACCAGATGGTGCTCAATTAGATGTTGCGCAAAAAGACCTCTCTATACATCAATCAACAGCTGACATATCAGCCGCAAGCACTTATCAATTGGTATCTAAACCACCAGCTGATGAACAAGACGCAAGCACTTCATATCAGTTGGTGTCCAGACCAACAGCTGATGCATCAGTCGCAAGCAAATCACATTAGTTGGAATCCAGACCAACAACTGAAACAACAGCTGATCCAAGCTCACATCTGGAACGACCATCTCAAAAACTGGAACCTGACGCACAAGCCAATAACGAAGAATATCAATTAGTTTCAGTTGATCCAGCTGTTACAATCCAGCCACGACACTCAACGCAACAAGGAGCAAATCCTATTGGATCTGATCTCCGGTGGAATAAAAATCATCCACCTAATAGGTCATAGGTAACATTTATTCTCCTGTTCGCACACGAGGCCAGCTATCACATGATCATTTTGATTCTGCATTCATTTCGCATATAGAACCTAACAAAATAGATGAAGCCTTAGCTGACCCCAGCTGGATAGATGCAATGCAAGAAGAATTAAATCAGTTTAAGCTCAATAATGTATGGAAACTTGTACCTAGACCCTCTAATCATTCAGTCATAGGAACTCGATGGTGAAAAGAATTCTTAAATATCTTAAGGGTACTTCCAACGTGGGTCTTTGGTATCCCAAAGACTCAGGCTTTCAACTAATTGGTTACAGTGATGCAGACTACGCAGGATGCAGGATTGATCGCAGGAGAACTAGCGGTACTTGTCAATTTTTAGGAGATCGTTTGATTTCCTGGTTTAGTAATAAGAAGACGTATATCTCAAAGTCCACGGCTGAAGCAGAGTACCTAGCTGCTGGCAGCTGCTGTGATCAAATTATTTGGATACAACATCAGCTGAAGGACTATGGCATCGATGCTTCTGAAGCGCCTATTCTCTGCGACAACACTAGTGCGATCGCGATCACCCAAAATCCAGTACTGCATTCAAGAACAAAGCACATCGACATCAGGCATCATTTTATAAGGGACCACGTGCTAAATAAAGACGTCAGGTTGGAGTACGTGTCGTCTGAGCAGCAAGTAGCTGACATCTTCACAAAGCCTCTACCAGACGCTAAGTTTTCTTATTTTAGAAACATGTTAGGTTTTCTTGAATCGCCTTGATTTGTCTGTGTACTAACAATTTGTAGGTTGTCAGCTGTTGCGTAAATCAACTGCGAGTCTTTTGCTCAGGGGGAACGCGAAGACTTTCAGCAGAGGCAAGCATATTGCGTTGGAGGATATCAGTCGTAGGGGGAACCAGGATCTGATTTGTTAAGCACGACGTCAGCTGAATATGTGAAGTCTTGATATATTCAGAAGTCACATATATACAACTGATGCTTATTTATGATCAGCTACTGCCTTACCCTCAGCGATACATTAAAATCAGCAGTGATGTTCTTACAATCGCTGCACCAGCTGTGACGATATAAATCTTGGCGCGCGTCTTTTTAACTTTTTACACTGTACGATTAAAATATTTTGAAAACCTTTTACATTGTACGAGTAATATATTTTGACAATCTTTTCAAAATCATTTCCAAATAATGTACGTGTCGTTGGATGATTGACACGTGTTGTCATCATTCCAATCGTCACATCTACATCGCTTCTCTCTCTAATCGTTTACAATTCTTTAAATATATTACGGCGTTTCCTGTTTTACCTTTTCACTTACCTTGCATATTTTCTCTCTTATATTCTTGCATTCGTATTCTCTGTGTGTGTTCTCTTGCAAATCTTTTTCAGGCGTACTCTAAGCTCATCTATCAATCTGCAATGGCATCTTCTCTGTTTGTCAACACCGTCCATGTTTGCTTTGAATCTGTTCTTGCTGTGGACAATGCCGGGATGGTGGCGATGTTTGAATCCCTTGTGTCTACTGGATTGAAAGGATTTCTGGGCTGTCCCGCAGTGATTCACGAGGCCTCACTGTTGGAGTTCTTTGAAAATGGATCAGTAAGAGATGGATTGGTGGTTAGTACAGTAAATGGAGTAACAGTGGAGATTTATGAACAACTGTTTGCAGAGACGTTTGAGATTCCAGTGGAGGGTTTGACAGATTTGTCGGAGATTATTTAGTGTTTGATGCGAGGAGCATCGTCTCTCTGTCTGGTGAACCAGTGAGTATTTCAGGGAAAAAGAAGGAGATGATGATAGAGTTTAGACTTCTCTATGACATTCTGGCCAAAACGATATCTGTAAAGGTCGGGTCATTTGATGCAATCACCCAGGAGAAATTTCTGATGATGGCTGCAATCACCTGTGGAGTGAGGATTAACTGGAACAGGCTGCTGTTCAACATTCTTAAGGACATGGTGACTCCGGGGTCAAGGCAAGCCAAGGGCTATGCCATTCAAATTAGTCTTCTACTAGAGAATGTGCTTGAATATGCTGCATTTAAAGATTTCAAAGTCTTTCAGATGGATGTTAAGTAGTGCATTTCTTAATGGCATCTTAACAGAGGAAAGTGTTATGTTGCACAACCTCCTGGCTTCGTAAATCATACACATCCAGATTATGTTTATAAGTTTGATAAAGCTCTATATGGGTTGAAGCAAGCATCATTGAGCATGACTTCACAATAGGCACAGTAGATAAGACATTGTTTAAATTTGTAAAAGCTGATCATGTTTTATTAGTTCAAATATATGCAGATGATATTATCTTTGGGTCAACTAACCCCAAGTTGTGCCAAAAGTTTTCAAAGTTGATGCAGGATAAATTTGAGATGAGCATGATGGGGGAGCTGACGTTCTTTCTTGGCTTACAAGTACGACAGCTGGATAATGGAATCTTCATTAACCAGGATAAATATACGAAAGAACTGCTGAAGAAATTTGGCATGGACAACTGTTCAGCAGCTGTAACCCCGATGAGCTCTTCAATAAAGATGGATAAAGATAAAGTTGGAACTGCCATTGAGGTATCATTTTATCGCGGTATCATAGGCTCTTTGCTTTACTTAACTGCTAGCAGACCAGACATCATGTTTGCTGTCTGCATGTGTGCTAGATTCCAAGCAGAGCCAAAGCAATCACATTATATAGCTGTGAAAAGAATTCTTAAATATCTTAAGGGTACTTCAAACGTGGGTCTTTGGTATCCCAAAGACTCAGGCTTTCAACTAATTGGTTACAGTGATGCAGACTACGCAGGATGCAGGATTGATCGCAGGAGAACTAGCGGTACTTGTCAATTTTTAGGAGATCGTTTGATTTCCTGGTTTAGTAATAAGAAGACGTATATCTCAAAGTCCACGGCTGAAGCAGAGTACCTAGCTGCTGG